>JASEVX010000011.1:60442980-60935480 GCA_031761405.1 Serripes groenlandicus | reverse complement strand
TTAATAAATAACATTGAAGCGTTTACCTGTTTTGAATTCAACTCTTCAATGCCGAATTACACACAGTCGTCTTTTCAATCAATCAAGCATTCAATCAATCAAAATGTGGCAGAGACTATTCCATAAATCAGTTAGACGTTGTATGCATGGGAAAAAGGTACAACATGACTTTGAGAACAGTGTAAACCGAGATCAGTGGTGCAAAACGCACAGTCTGATCAAGATTTATGCTGTCTGTGTCACATAGTATTACGTACACAAACATGTTAAAACATTCTGTCAATTTGTGTAGATTATGATAAAACTACACAGATGTACAAGACGATCCGAACCTACACCGTACAGAAATGGCAACTTGTACATTTTCTCATGCACTGGCTCTTATAAAATATTAGAAACGATAGTCAAATAGAGTTTTCAATTATTCATAACGACGCAATGTGACCCTTTATTTGTATTTGTATTCATATGAGATATCCGAGGCGAAAGTGAGTGTTGCGGCTTGTCCGATTTTGTTTCACTTAACACTGAACTATATGAATCTGTAGGGGACGACGTTTACAATATATCTATTAACCCTTCCCCTCATATAGACGCTTTCTGACACCTCTGCAGCACACGGCTTTTTGAAAACATAGTGACAAAAGAAGAAATTGCTCAAAACGAGCAATTTCTCCTTTTGCCACAATGTTTTACACTTTTGATCATAGGTTATCCATTCAATTATAGAGATTTTCTAACAATTTTACAAAATACGTTCAAAGTCGTGTGCTGCAGAATTATCGTATGAGGGACACGGTTAACTCATTTCTAGAACATTTCCACTAATGAAACTGTAATCATTGTTAAACAGATTTGAACACAGTGGGTGTTGCTTAATACGAGCAATATCTCCTTTTGCCGTGATGCTTTAAAGTAACGGCCGGTGAGGATGCATTGACAAAGTCGGACACGTGTTCATGTGCCGAGAGCAGGTTAACGCGAATGTCGCAACAACCTCATAAAACAGACGAAAAAGCCTTCGTTGAGGAAAACCTGCGTAAATGATACATACTTCAAAGACTACCGGCAATGTGATTTTCCCAATATCATTTTGTCATCATTCACCATGAATAAATTGTATAAGCACGCGACTTATTTCCTAATATGAACATGTGTACTATATATGCTGATTCACATCTTATAACCATAAACGTGCTGTGTTGAGAGTCAAGTGAAATTGATAAACTCTATGACTGGTTTAACCGATATTATGAATCCTGTGTTACCAGCATATGTGTATATGTGCCGTCTGATCGGGCTCTATACTGCTGGCCGCCCGATTCAACATTTCTATCTTGATATTTCTAAAACTGGCCTCTTCAATGTGCAATACCGGACAAGTCCAGTTAATCTCGTACGATTAAATTGCCATTTTATATAATTTTTGAGGAGTGATTCCTGACTTCGTTTTCAACAATATTCCGGTTAAAATACGGCGTTTCCTGAGGCAATGTACAAGTCATATAATTATCCCTTTCCCTCATATTAACGCTTTCTGACGCCTCTGTAGCGGACGGCTTTTTGAAAACATTGTGACAAAAGAAGAAATTTTCAAAACGAGCAATTTCTCCTGCCACTATGTTTTCCACTTTTAGTCATAGGTTATCCATTCAATTATAGAGATCTTCTATCTTTTGACAACATAGGTTCAAAGTCGTCTGCTGCAGATTTGTCGTATGAGGGAAAGGGATAAGTAATACCGGTCCTATTTATCCCGACACCGATGAATCAGGGAAACCTTTACTACTCTGTTCAGAGTATTTGGTATGACCCGACCGGGGATCGAACCCTGGTCTCCCGCTTCAAAAGGCGGTCCCGCTAGGCACTACAGCACGCTTAAGCACATTAATACAATAGGGTTACATGCAACACGACCACGCTTTTACCTTACGCTGTCTCTGTTCTACCCTTTATCACATTCAGACGCTTTCTGACGCCTCAATAGCAAACGACATTTGAAAACAGTATACCCAAAGGAGAAATCGCTCATTATGAGCCATTTCTACATTTGTCACCATTTATTTTAGCTCTATTTAATTACTATTCTTTCATGTATAGAGAATTTCCATGTTTGTTTTTTTGTGTTTTCAAATGCATATTTGTTGTATGTGGGAAAGGGTTAATCGCTATTGGAATGTGAAAGTCTGCATAGAATGGAACACAGACTGGTTTACGAGATAAACGTTTTTAATCGTTAACCAAGTGTTTAACCAGTCAATATCTCCATTGTTGGCAGATAGGATTTTGACTCTGTACAGTCAACACCGATCTTTCATTTATGGCGTATGCAATACTTGTGCAAATATCGCCTTGTTAACCCATACAGCTTTATTGGACTCTTCCAAATTTAAAATATTTGCCGAAAAAAAATATATAAATAAATAGATGAATCGAAGCGCAATCTTGGGACATTGTTGATATCAATTTGGAAAAAAGAGGGTTTTATATTTTACAAGCGAAGTAATAAATAGACACGTCAGAATATTCAAATTTTAATTTTTTCAAATTTGCCCTTTACGTATAAGATAGAGTTTTATTGTAGAGGCATTAAACTGAGATGGAGGAAAACAATTTTATAACTTAACCCATTCCTTCATACAACAACTATTTTGCGGACGAATGAATAACGGAATATGAAAAAGGAAATGAAAGTATAAATATTGAATAGAGATGATAACATTGTGACGAAAGGAGAAATCGCTCATGAAGAGCAATTTCTCCTTCTTGAGACAATTTTTTCAAATGTCTACTTCTGCAGATGCGTCGCTATGCGTCTGCTAGTGGGAAATGCCTTCAATTCTTCTGAATTGAACAGAGCAAATGATAGCAATTGTATCATCAGAGACAATTGGAATTATCATTGGAATAGTTAATATAAAACGTTGTGGGAAAAGAGTAATTGCTCCTTTCTGAACAATGTTATAAGAGTCGTCTGATAATTTGATAATTTTCTTTCCATCACCCTTCATGTTGACAAGATGGATGACTCGTCTATAAAATGCTCTGTTTCAGGTGGAGCAGTTCTGAAGTTAGATCTGATATTAATAGTTTCTGCACATACATACTTATACGTCTCTTCAATGATATAACATCGTTATGTGATGTATCTCTTTCCCAAACACCACACGATATTTATATTCCTAACATAAATGAGAAAAAGTGTTGTATCTTTAATTCCAAACAGACAGTTCTTAGATCATTTGAACTTTCATTTTTTCGAGAGCGTAACATAAATATGTATGTATAACATGCTATTTTTTTCCTCTTTTTTTTATGCACTTGCTTTCAATATGTTTCATTATGCATATAGTGTAACATCATGTTAAATGTTATAGCTAATAAACATATCCCACATGCAACAAATATACGTTAGACAATTTTTGAAGACATCTACGCAAACAAATACAAATCTCTGTAACTGAAAGTTTGATCATGAAATGATCCGTCCCGCGAGAAAACCAATTGTATGGCCTCTGCGTAATGTATCGATCCACATCAGCCTGCGCAGTCCGCGTAGACTGATCCGGGCCGACACATTCCTTCTCAAGGGGAAAGAGGTATAGAGTAATGATTCCTGAGGCAGAACATCAACAGGATGCGAAAAGTGTCAATCCGGGTAAGCCTCCGCGGCATAGTTAGGCTGATCCGGGTCGATATTTTACAATCCACAATGTTGGTTTTCTCGCGGGACGGCTCAAATAAGGTAGAACACCTTGTGACTTAAAGAGAAATTGTTCATTAAAACCAATTTCTCCTTTGTCCACAATGTTTTCAAAACTCGTCTAACTAGGATGCGTCAAATTGCGTCTATATGTGGGAAAGGATAAAACCTTAAAGTTGATAATTTAATGTTTGTCTGACTTGATAGTATTTGAAATAAAGTCAAAACAAACACCAGCCTCAATATAGAAAATTGGAAGAATGCTCATGATCAGTAATTACTCATTTTTCAAACGTCGTCTTCTTCAAAGGAGCCGAGCCCCGGTATCTCAGTCGGTAGCGACGCGGACTGTCAATCCAGGGGTTGTATGTTCGAACCCCAGCTCGGCCAACATGCTTTCCGACGTTTGACAAAAGTCATTTTGACAAGCTTCATTCGTCTTCCACCAATCATGGGCTAGCAGTCTATGTGGAAAAGCAGCCAGTTGCTTGTAATGAATTATGTATGAAGTACTAGTGTGAGAAATCCAAGTCGGTGAACTAGCCGCCGTGTTGAAAACGGCGTTAAGCCCCAATCAGCAACAGCAACTTGTAGGAGTCCAATGTCGTCTACATGGGGGAATGAGGCAGAACATTTTCTATCGATAGATTAGATGGACATCATAGCTACAAACAGTTGTTACATGAATTAAAGATATTATATACATGTATCTATATATGTGGCTTATGTAGCATTGCTTATGAATAATTGTTAAGCTGATCGGACAATTTAACCCTTTCCCGCATAAGACAAAGCTTCAGCAGACGGCTTTACAATCATCAAATCAAAAGGTGTAACTTCGGTTTGTCTGTCTGTCTGTTCATCTGTCCGTCCGTCCGTTCGTCGAAACATTATGGCTTTTCGCATTAAACAGTACAGTTTATTTTCTATTGAAAGCTGTCCTGTTTTATTAGCAAAAACACATTATAATTCATCTCATGCATTTATCATGAATCATGGCGACTAGCCGCAAACTTTAAACACTGTTAGATCATATCAATCAATACAAACCTTGTCAATGCACCCTCTCCGTATCAGTTAACCCTTTCCCTCATACGACAATTCTGAAGTTGAACATATTTTGTCCAATAATAGAAAATTTCTATAATTGAATGGATAACCTTTGCCTAAAAGTGGAAAACATTGTGGCAAAAGGAGAAATTGCTCGTTTTGAGCAATTTCTTCTTTTGTCACTATGTTTTCAAAAAGCTGTCTGATGCAGAAGCGTCAGAAAGCGTCTATATGAGGGAAAGGGTTAAATGCGTATACACATACATTCCATTCTTTTTCAAGAGATTCGTCATGAGACTGTAAAATTTACATGCTCAGCCGAACGAAAGATATCGCACGTGTTACGTATATTTTTCTTCTCATTTCTTTTGACGTAAAAGGTCATGGCACAGTTCTTAAACGTTCATCTTTTAACCCTTTCCCCCATATAGACGCTCTCTGACGCCTCTGCATCAGACGGCTTTTTGAAAACATAGTGACAAAAGAAGCAAAACGAGCAATTTATCCTTTTGCAACAATGTTGTTTTCCACTTTAGTCATAGGTTATCCATTCAATCATAGAAATGCTCTATTAATGAACAAACTATGTTCTTCCTCATAGCCTATGAGTCCATTGGTGGTAGACGAATAACGCTTGTTGCTTTGGCATTTGTCTTACATCGGAAATTATTGGCCCAGCTGGGGTTCGAAGAACCCACAAACCCTAATTTGACAGTCCGACTCTTTACAGACTGTGCTACCAGAGCTCGGGGTTGCTACGTATTGATAAATAAGCAGATGACAACGTTAAACAAGATTTACCAGCGCGAGTGTACAGGTTGAATTTGGTCTGACCCGTTCGTTATGTGCTCACTATAGTACATAAATGGCCGATCGATGTTTAAAGGCACATGATGGGTTTTGTAAACATGGAAGATGCAGAACAGCCTATGTATCTGAACAGTCTGATTAAGATATACACTGTAAACTAATTACTTACACGAGTATATAAGCTACAGTCAAGTTGTGAAGGTTCTAAAAAGAACATACTGAGTAAATAGACAGACTGCGCTTAACATTCTCTGTGCAATAGTGACAACTTGTCCCTGTCACATGCATTTGCTAAAATATCAAATAAGGTCGAGTACGCACGGACGAGGGATACAGCGGCGTTACGTATTGCAGTTTTCAACATTATTTCAGTTATATCAAGGCGACAGTTCACTTATTCATGATCCCTGGGTAAACAAACCAGTACTAGGCTAGATAAGGTGTGCCTTGCCCAAGGGCACTCCACTATGACCGTTGTGCTGCGACTGGGGATCGAGCCTGGGACACCCGGTTTCAAATCCCCGACGCTATCCACTCGACCACGGCGGATTGATAATCAGTCCCTGATGTTAAAGTACTATTGCGCATTCCGCCATGACCCAGTGGTAAGCGTCTGGGTTTTGGTCGCGGCGGTCGTGTGGAGTGTCCTAAGGCAACGACAATGCCCTAGCCTAGTACTGGCTTGTCTACACAGGGAGCAAGTATAAATGAACTGTAGTCGCAATAGCAACGAAATAATGTTGAAAATGGCGTCAAATCCCAATAAAACAAAGGAAAATACGTACTCTAACGCAATTATCATTGAATTACGTAAGTCTCTCTCTGTAACATATTCCAGTTACTAATCAAGATACTAATCAAGCATTTTCAGCATCGGAAACAGAATATCAACAGGAGGCGAAAACTGTCTTGATTTTTTATCAGATTGTATGTTATTTCAATGCATATATCTCTGAAGTATTAAATTGAAAGGACTGTTTCCTATTAAACGGTAAGAATTTTGGTATAATAAAATTGGTTTAATTTGGCCTGCGATTTTGTTTTTGTTGCGTACATTGAAGACTCTGGTGAGGCTTTGCGATTGTCTGCTTTATCCGCGTATACGAATACTAGATATGAGCCGTTCCACAAGTAACAACAGTATGGACTCTGCGTAATGTAGCGACCCAGATCAGCCTGCGCAGGCTAATCCGGGCCGACACATTCCGCCTGAAGGGGATAAAGGTATAGAGAAATGATTCCTGAAACAGAAAATCAACAGGAGGCGAAAAGTGTTTGTCTGGATTAGCCTGCGCTGCATGATTACGCTGATCCGGGTCGATACTTTACACAGAGTCCACACTGTTGGTTTACTCACGGATTGGCTCATATACACCCATCTTCTGACATAAAACTAGAAGTGTAGCTCCGCTTTCAATGATGCTTAACCAGAGGCAGTTAATATCATACAGTTATTTTTTAACTAACCAATGAAATTGAATTCCTGTCATTCAATGTCATATCATGGCCCCAATATGATGTTTTTATTGAGATTTTTTTTTGCAGGGACGCCGTCTTTATTGGCGAAATTTGACAAGACAATGATTTATACATCTCTTTTACATATCAGCCCGTGCATGGGGAAATGTACACGTTGGCAATTATAAGCAGCTTAGATACAAATCAGCATGTACATATTCTCCTTCCTATCCGAATCTTCACAACTTGTCAGAAGTTTCTAACAAGGTCATCTAAGTAAAATTTGAAAAGTGTTGATCTTGATCAGACTTGTATAGGCTGATCTAGATCTACACTGTTCTCAAAAGAGGATTGGCTCGTATACGATTTTTCTAAATTTGATAAAGATTCGATAAAATGTTTTTAATATCTATATCGCATATAAATGGTTTGGATAAGGCTTCGATTGTATGGTCTTCTAAATGCAGTGTCATTGGCATACATTTTCTATGATGATTCGAAGGCCGAACCCCAAGTAATAAAACCACTAGTGTATAAAGGCCTGGCATCAGTACCTTTTGCTAGAGAGGCTGATGATCATCAAGAAGAAAAGAGGCAATCATGAAGGCTGTTATTTGCTTGTTTCTTCTCTCAGCTTGTTTAGCGGCAGTCTTAGCTCAGAGAGGTATGTGCTTGTTAATGTTACACTACTTTAACACTTTGCCGCACCTATTCTTCTTATGTTGCATTTTCCTAACAATTCGCCTTCCAATTCTTCTTATTTAACATTTACACTTTTCTTATATTACTTTTAATAAACAATTTGACTGGCCAAAGTTGCTTAGTTTACATTTACTAAGCAACTTGACTGGCCAATTCTTATTATGTAAAATTTACTTAACAACTCGAGTGGCCATTTTTTCTTACGTTACTTTTATTAACAGTTTGACTCGCCAATTCCTCTTATGTTACTTTTACTAAACAAGTTCACTGGCCAAATTATCTTAGTTAACATGTACTTAACAATTTGACTGGCAAATTCGTCTTAATTGACGCTTTTTTTATATTATTTCTTAATAAACAATTTTACAGGCCAAATTTGCTTCGTTTACATTTATTAAACAATCTCACTGGCAAATTCTTGTTTTGTTACATTTACCTAACGTCTCGACTGGCCAATTATTCTTATGTTACATTTACTTAACAACTCGAGTGCCCAATTCTTCTTAGATTACTTTTACTAAACAATTCCACTGGTCGATTTTTATTAGTTTATATTTACTCAACGATTTGTCTTGCCAACTAATTTGATGTTACTTTTAATAAACAATTTCACTGGCCAATTTTTCTTATGTTACATTTACCTAATAACTCGACGACTGGCCAATAGTTTTGATGTTACTTTTACGAAATAATTTCCCTGCAGGCTGGCCAAATGTTCTTAGTTAACATTTACTTAACCTCTTATTGATTAATCCTTGTTATATAGCTTTTCCTTAATACTTTCACTTATGTTACTTTTACTTACATTAACACTATGACAGACTTATCCTTCTTATTTAGCTTTTACTTAACGATTTGCCTGGACAATCCTTCTTATTTTACTTTAACTTAACAATTTTCCTAGTAAATCCTTCTAATGTAACTTTAAATAAATAATTGTCCCAGCCAATCCTACTAATGTTTCATTTTCATAGCCAATCCATCTAATGTTACTTTTTCTTAACAATTTGCCTAGCCAATCCATCTTATTTTACACTTTCTTAACAATTTGCCTAGCCAATCCATATTATGTTACATTTTCTTAACAATTTGCCTAGCCAATCCATCTTATTTTACACTTTCTTAACAATTTGCCTAGCCAATCCATCTTATGTTACATTTTCTTAACAGTTGTCCTAGCCAATCCATCTTATGTTACATTTTCTTAACAATTTTCCTAGCCAATCCATATTATGTTACATTTTCTTAACAATTTTCCTAGCCAATCCATCTTATGTTACATTTTTTTAACCATTTTCCTAGCCAATCCATCTTATGTTACATTTTCTTAACAATTTGACTAGCCAATCCATCTTATGTTACCTTTACTTAACAATTTGCCTAGCCAATCCTTCTTATGTTACTTTTACTTAACAATTTTCCTAGCCGATTCTTCGTAGTTATCATTTGATAAACAAATTGCCTGGCCAATTCATCTTATGTTGCGTATATTTAAGTATTCAACTGGCGTTAAATCTGCCAATGGCAGAGTAATTTATTTCAGTGCAAAAGAACTATGTATGGCAAACAGATATATGCAAAGATGTTTTTTTTTATTTAAAGATAAGATATTAAAAAATATCATGTCAATGACGATGACAATGAGAAGTATTTATTGAAAGCATTTAGGCCTCCGGCCCATAGAACAAAGTATTATAATTAATTGCTACTATTAAACTGAGAATGATGTTCTTATCAAGATTACATTAACATATAGATGAACTATGATAACTCATTTATTACCTCAGGAGTATCGTTATTGAGCAATGAATAGACGTTATAAATGTTACATACTAATTGGGAGCCGCGTTAGTAATGTTACATAATAATTGGGAGCCGCGTTAGTAATGTTACATACTAATTGGGAGCCGCGTAGTAATGTTACATACTAATTTGGAGCCGCGTTAGTAATGTTACATACTAATATGGAGCCGCGTTAGTAATGTTACATACTAATTAGGAGCCACGTTAGTAATGTTACATACTAATTGGGAGCCGCGTTAGTAATGTTACATACTAATTGGGAGCCGCGTTAGTAATGTTACATACTAATTGGGAGCCGCGTTAGTAATGTTACATACTACTTTTGAGCCGCGTAGTAATGTTACATACTATTTTGGAGCCGCGTTAGTAATGTTACATACTAATATGGAGCCGCGTTAGTTCGTACTCATTGGGAGACGCATTAGTAATGTTACATACTAATTGGAAGCCGCGTTAGTTATGTTACATACTAATTGGGAGCCGCGTTTGTATTGTTACATACTAATTGGGAGCCGCGTTTGTATTGTTACATACTAATATGGAGCCGCGTTAGTAATGTTACATACTTATTGGGAGCCGCGTTAGTTATGTTACATACTAATTGGGAGCCGCATTAGTAATGTTACATACTAATTGAGAGCCGCGTTAGTAATGTTACATAATAATTGGGAGCCGCGTTAGTAATGTTACATAATAATTGGGAGCCATATTAGTAATGTTACATACTAATATGGAGCTGCGTTAGTAATGTTACATAACAATTTGGAGCCGCGTTAGTAATGTTACATACTAATTGGAAGCTTCGTTAGTAATGTTATATGATAATTGGGAGCCGCGTTATTAATGTTACGTACTCATTGGGAGACTCGTTAGTAATGTTACATACTAATTGGAAGCTGCGTTAGTAATGTTACATACTAATTGGGAGCCGCGTTAGTATTGTTACATACTAATTGGGAGCCGCGCTAGTAATGCTACATACTAATTGGGAGCCGCGTTAGTAATATTACATACTAATTTGGAGCCACTTTAGTAATGTTACATACTACTATGGAGCCGCGTTAGTAAAGTTACATACTAATTTGGAGCCGCATTAGTAAAGTTACATACTAATTTGGAGCCGCGTAAGTAATGTTACATACTAATATGGAGCTGCGTTAGTAATGTTACATACTAATTTGGAGCCGCGTTAGTAATGTTACATACTAATTGGGAGCCGGGTTAGTAATGTTACGTACTAATTGGGAGACGCGTTAGTAATGTTACATACTAATTGGAAGCTGTGTTAGTAATGTTACATAATAATTGGGAGCCGCGTTAGTAATGTTACATACTAATTGGGATCCGAGTTAGTAATGTAACACAGTTTTTGGAGCCGCGTCTGGGGAACTTGGGCCTTATTGACTATCCGGTTTGGCATCATTCTAAATTAATATTGAGATAGAACTAGTCGGACTACTTTTCTATTTGTTCGTAATCAGATGTATTTAGGTATTTATAATATGAACGGTTCCTCGAGAAAACCAACATGGTGGACTCTATGTAGAGTATCAACCCGGATCAACCTTAACATCCTCGCAGGCCAATCCTGGCAGACACTTTTCGCCTCCTGTGGATTTTCTGATTTCAGTCATAGTGTTTCCTAGCTTTCTCACACCAGTACTCCATTCAACATACTTTCTAAGCAACTGGATGCTTTTCCACATAGACTGTTATCCCATTGGTGAAAGACTAATAACGCTTTTCAGTGACTTTTGTCAAACTTCGGAACAAATGTCAAAAACGTAGAAATCTCTATAAATGAGAGTTTAATTATTGAATAATGTTGAAAAGCATTGTGGCAAAAGGGGAAATTGTTTATCATGGGATAGGATATATATAAGCGTTTAGCTTTTTTTCCAATCATGTTCGCACCCATTGTTTGTATCGTTTATATTGTGCCTTAATAATAATTGTGAATGAAATATGCGCCGTTCCAGGAGGAAAACCAACATTGCGTAAAGTATCGACCGGATCAGCCTAAGCATGCCGTGCAGGCTAATCCGGTCAGACACTTTTCGCCTCCTGTGGATTTTCTGTTTCAGGAATCATGACCCTAAACCTCTATCCTCCTGTAACGAAAAGATTCGGCACGAATTAGCCTGCGCGGACTGCGAATGCTGATCTGGGTCGATACATTACGCAGAGTCCATGATAATGGTTTTAATGTGAGACGGCTCAATTATGTTTAAAACTAAACACATGTTCGAGGTATCACGAGCCTACTGTAATTATCGTTTTATCCAGGTTATCGCAAACACAGAAACTGGGACGACACCTGGGGCGATTGGAACAATTATAGGGACGACGACTGCTACGATGACGATTACTACGGATATGGTGGTCGCTATGGTGGACGCTATGGTGGTCGCTGTGGTGGTCGCTATGGTGGTGGATACGGTGGTCGTGGATTAGGAGGTGGTCGTGGATCAAGATCAAGCTATGGGGTAGGAGGGGGTCGTGGATTTCCATCAAGCTATGGTGGTGCCAACGATGATCGTGGATCAAGATCAAGCTATGGGGTAGGAGGTGGTCGTGGATTTCCATCAAGCTATGGTGGTGCCAACGATGATCGTGGATCAAGATCAAGCTATGGGGTAGGAGGTGGTCGTGGATTTCCATCAAGCTATGGTGGTGCCAACGATGATCGTGGATCAAGATCAAGCTATGGGGTAGGAGGTGGTCGTGGATTTCCATCAAGCTATGGTGGTGCCAACGATGATCGTGGATCAAGATCAAGCTATGGGGTAGGAGGTGGTCGTGGATCAAGATCAAGCTATGGGGTAGGAGGTGGTCGTGGATCAAGATCAAGCTATGGGGTAGGAGGTGGTCGTGGATCAAGATCAAGCTATGGGGTAGGAGGTGATCGTGGTTCAAAATCAGGCCATGGTGGTGAATACGATGATCGTGGATGAAGATCAGGCTCTGGAGTAGAAGGTGGTCGACGATCTCGTTATGGACTCGGTTATGGAGGAGATTCGGGACCCGTCATTGGAGGCAGTTTTTCACTCGGCTTGGGAGGCGGATCTGGACGCAGTATAGGAGACGGATATGGGTATGGACGCGGTATAGGAGGCGGATATGGATATGGACGCGGTATAGGAGGCGGATATGGACGCCGTAGTATTGGAGGCGGTTACCGACGACACGGTATTAAAGGCGGTTACCGACGACACGGCTACCCATTAAGGCCAACTTATGGACACAGATATGGACAGTATAAAAATAATTATGGATTACCCAATTACCTGTGTAAATTTACTAAAACTTGTTACGGTGAGTCTCTCAGTCGTTCATGACCTTGTTGCTTCTTGGGCAGACGACATTTGTTCAGAACCTCACGCGAAGACATTGCCTCATTCCTCGTTTACTATAACAAATAATGATCAGTACTAAATTCAAACCGTTCCGATATGCAGACACAATTAAACGCATCTGCAGCAGACAACTTGTAACTTAAGCTTATAAAGAAACGCTCTGTTAATGCGAGTGACCACAGCTTTTTGTAAGAATTAACACATATCTAAGATTATGTTTAGTGTAAGCCGACAAATGAACGATCTTTTAACCCTTAATTTAACTCGATCGAGCCTACACCCCCCTTTTACCTGACGATGCATACACATATTTTAGTCACGACTGATCACTGGTTAAGGGGCCCTGGTTGAGGGTCCTTGGTTGAGGTTCCCTGGTTAAGTGTCCCTGGTTGAGGGTCCCTGGTTGAGGGTTCCTGGTTTCCCTCTCGTTTGAACCCTCTCCAAGACTCAGACCCATCTGCAGTGGACGACGTGGCGACAGAAATAAGTCATCCGTCTTAATGAGCAATTGTATCCGTTTTCTCACACTGACTTCAACTATATTCAATGATTATACATTCATTTATAAAATGATTTATACACTTTAACCTAGATGTTTTTTAAAGTCGTCTGCTACAGAATTAAAGTATAACTAAAATATTCATCTTCCAATCGATTCATTATTGTAATATATTCATAAGAGTATGTTGTAATTTGGACCGGAGGCCTATATTGTTGTAATTACTAAATAAATACATTTAAAATGTATATGGGAAAGGAATAATGTAATATACCGACGGCTTGGCGTGAACGGTTGTAACTAAAAACCTATGTTGAAAACCCCAGTTTAGGGGAAATTTTCATACGTTTGTAAACAATGCAAATTTAGGTGCCATTGCCAATGTACAGATGTGCCCAGAACGAGCAATGGCACTTCAATTTTCTTGGTAACAAAAATACTTATTTTAGTTATAACCGTTTCACGCCAAGCCCACGATACAGGTTTAAATGAGAATAATCAGTGGGGCTACAATGCTAGATTTTTGTCAGAAAGTAACACATATCTGTCTTCCTTGACAGTATTCGCGATTATTGTGAGACTGTGCGCATGCTGATCAGAGTCGTATGCAGATGAACTAAGATCTCAGACGATAATGATTTGAACCATTTCCCACTTACAGACGCATGTTGACGCACTTGAAGTTTATTACTTTTGAAAACATTGTGACAAAAGAAGAAATTGCTAATAATGAGGAATTTCTGCTTTGCCACAATGTGATCAACTCTATTCAATACTAATGATATAATCGTTATTAGAGACTTTTCATATTTATGAGTATATGTTTCTACAGTCGTCTGCTGCATACGTGTTGTAGCAAAAGCAGAAATTGCTCATTATTTCTTTATTGACTAAAACATCTTCAAATGTCGACTGATGCATATATAAGGCGTTATTATGTTTGCAAAGGGTTAGCTCTTTCCCACATACAATACATCTGCAGCAGACGACTTTGAAAACGTACCCGAACAAAAAAAGGAAAGAGTTGAAAACGTTGTGACAAAGGGAGAAATAGCTCGTAAATGGATTATGACTAAAAGTGGAAAACATTGTGGCAAAAGGAGAAATTGCACGTTTTGTGCAATTTCTTCTTTTGTCACTATGTTTTCAAAAAGCCGTCTGCTGCAGATGCGTCAGAAAGCGTCTGTATGAGGGAAATTGTTAAAACACAATAATTTATAATGCTATCTGCCTGATTTAAAAATATATTTACGGAACGAAATAAAACTGTCACGAATAAGAAATGACGACGAACGTTGTTACATGAATTCATTATGATATAGGTTAGTTAATTTCAGATACAACTAAGCTAACGCTCTTATCTAAACGAGTATCGTTCCATTAACCATTTCCCACATACAACAAGTATGCAGCAGACGACTTTGAAAATATGTGGACAAAAACATATAAAATCCCTATAAATGAGGGTATATTTACTGAAAGAAATTGAAAACATTGTGGCAAAATGAGGTATTGAACGTTTTGAGCAATTTCTTCTTTTGTCACAATGTTTTCAAAACTCGTGTGCTGCAGGGGCGTAAGAAAGCGTTTGTATGTGGGAAAGGGTTAAGTCCATCCTCAGCTTTTAAAATTGTGGGAAGTGTAGACAAAGACCTGCCTGTTCACTCATGCTAATTGATCCACATATATATATATGTCACAAGTTTCTTGCATCCTTAATCAAGATTAATTGCCGCGGATATCGCCGAGAAAGATCAAACTGCGTTAATTGGACAGGATGATCTGGATCTACACTGGTCAGAAACGAACACAACTCTTTCGCTGCAAAAGACAATTAAAGTTGTTTGCAAATAATGCAGATTTAGATGAAACAGCTCTTAACGAGCCGAGCCGTCTCTACTGAAATCTGCATTGTTTGCCACTTAAGATAATTCTATCAAATATCCTGTTTGACGAAAAATGGAGTGGTCCAATTTTCATAAAGGAAGAGTCGACTTTGTGAAATTTGGCAGAGAAAGAGTTAAGCAAAATCAAGATGGACGCAACATAGTGTGTGATCTTTGCAATATGCGGAAGTAGGTCTAGGGCCGAATTATTGCAGAAAAGAGTGTTTTGATTGTCATACATGTTTAATTCCTTACGGAATATAATTTCGAAATATATTTATTCTTTTAGGTTACTGAACAATCCTTGCAACACACGGATAGATACAGAGAACCCCGAATGCATGCTGTAATTGACATTTATACTGTTTTATGGTATTAAATTGACTACAGTTTTTTTTTACCTGTGCTTTTCTTGTATTTAACTTTTTCCCACCTGAACACTGCTGTCAAAACGATCTGGTTTATATAATATATCTATAGGTGCTACCTATTTACGAAAAAACGCAAGATAATTATAAACAAAAATTTAAGAGCATACTTTGGCCATAAATAAGGATTTATAAGTAATTGACTAGACAATAATAATGTTAATGGCATGTGTCTTGCATTATCAAAACATATTTGCAATTCTTATTGCTGTCGTCTATTATAACGAACAGAAAATAATAAAGTAAAGACTTTCAGAAAATCAAGGAATACATTTATAATGAACGCGGTTAAAACATGAGGGCCAAGATGATCCTTAATCGATCACCTGCATTATGGTAAAGAAGCAAATAGATCAGCCCTTTTCTGATGCCACCTGGCGACTGCCTTTTTCAAGCAGTCAATATGACTTGAACAAATTATGTAAGGGGTCACATTTCTGCTAAACCCTTTCCCTATTAGAGACGGTTTCAGAGGCCTATGATTTAGGAAAAGATTGTCGCAACAAGAACAATTGCTCCTTATGAGAAAGTTATCCTTTTGCCACAATGTTTGATAAATAATTATACTTTGAATGATTGAGTCAATAGCTCATGTATAGGAATTAGGGGTCTTTCATGTTGATACCACTTTTTTGCGGGAAACGACGTCACTCCATTGACGTTACGCCAAGATGAAGTGTAACGGAAATGACGTCACGTCCTTCTTTGGGTACGATACAGTCAAAATTTAGTTTCGGGCGTAGAAGGCTAATGCTGTCGTTTTTTTGACGAACGGGAAAACATATTTCTTAGATTTCCATTTATTTTTAACTTTTCGTACAAATGTTAATTCCAGCACTTTAATGATCTTAAATATCGATTTTAAAAAAATTGATTAAAAAGACGACAATAATTTTCAATCCGTGTTTTTCTGCTCATTTTATACATACCCAAAATACCGATTTAAAAAAAATGATTAAAAAGTCGACAATAATTTTCAATCTGTGTTTTACGTCTGCTTTTTATACATATCCAAAATGGCGGCCCCCATGAATTTTTTTCAGTTTCATTTCAGAAAGCTTCCTGGGTTATTGAAAAAAAAAAAAAAAAAAAAAAAAAATCTCACGCCCGTTAACTATAAGCGAACAAACCCATTCATGGTTTTTTTTCGTATTATGGCTGCCAGTTCCAACTTCCATGTGTGTCCTGGCTTTCCCACACCAGTGATCCATATAACTGCACACGTACCTTGTAGCTGATAGCTGGACTTCTGGTGAGGATAAACACAATGGCATTAATTCGAACTCACATCCCCTTTATCGACAGCTCTCGTTAACAATGACCCGCCGTACAATAGTACTTAGTACGTCTGACATGCACCAAAAATGGTGCCTAGATTGATCACCCCCATTTTTATATCGTATCGCGTATATAGTAAATTAAACCTTACAGTGAACCATGACAACTTGGTGTCTGTTAATATGTTAATAGGCAAAGCCTAGGTCGTGTGAAAGCAAGAACAAATTAATTAAGCACTGTGACGTCTGTCCCCCAACAAGAAACAAATTAATAGGCAAATTGTAGAAAGTTACAGAACAGAATTTGAAAAAAATATTGAAAAAACCGAAACTTAGCATGCATTTAAGTTTAATTTGTACATATATATATTTATCACATGACGTTGCTTGTATCCCATGTAATATACCCATTACGTATTTCTTTATATACAACGTGTGTAATATAACATGACCTAATACTAGGAAAAAATGACGTCACGTCATCGTTTTGACGTCATACGTTAGTCACTTTTGCGCCAAAACCTGTAAATTTCATCTAGAAATATTGTAAACGTTAAGTACATTTTTATCGAAATACGCCTCATAAGTCACTTTATGTGATAGATATAATATCTCATGAGTGTTATTTATTATTACTTTTAATAAACTAAGCTGAATATGACCTCGTAATAATTATTTGTGGCATTGTTATACGGTTTATTGTCGAAATTAAAATAGCTTTGGAAAACCCGATTTTCTTTGTGTGTTTCGTCATGTGATAAAAAGAATCTGACATTCGTTGTCATTTCATATAAAGTTTTATCAAACTCGTCCAAGATATTTGTTATTAAGCTCGCCACAGGCTCGCTTAATAACAAAAAATCTTGAACTCGTTTAATAAAACTTTATATGAAATGACAACTCATGTCAGATCCTATATATATCTGTTTTATTTTTTATTAGGTCAGGATTGTAACAGACTAAGATTTCCAAGGATGTTGATGGAAAACAACACTAGAAGGCATTGAAGAATGTTCTGATTTATTTTTACAAATGCCAGTTATTTGTAAACTAGTAATACATATAATTGGAAACTGACTCTTACCATGGTTGATTGAATGACTTGTGCTTAACATTACTGTCAATGGTACTTCAGTTCACCTAACATTTTCGCGTGGCTTTCTAGAATACTAAAATACTCCACACAACAATCTTCCAAGGCAGATGGCTAACTTTGCATGATCTGGCTGAATGTATAATCTTGAGACAATTTAAGATGAGAACACTATAATGCATACAGACTGAGAAAATTGTAATTTTTGACAAATATTTTCAAAAGTCCCATTTATAATGATGTATGTTGGAAAGGGTAAAGTTTAGCCCCTTGTCTGATGTAAATTACTTGATTTCTGTGACTAATCCAAATACATTGTCGGAATGGTGTAATTGATCCAAAATGAACATATCCAAAATGAACAATATGTTCCTATTCAACAACATTTTCACTTTGAACACCTATCTCCTTTTCTGGTTTTTAATTTGTAAAACATGAAAACAGCATCAGATTATTTGTTAATAAGTACCAGACTTAGTGTCAACAACAGTTACTGATTATATATACATGTATCTGAAATATGCTGTTTGAAAAAAAAATGGATAATATAAGATCTGATCAATATATTCAATATACATTTTATTGCATAAAACAATAAACAGTATGTTTATAGCAAATAAAGAAATTATAAAAAGTACAAACAGAGAAATGGATTTTCCAGAAGAATTTGCAATAATTTAACA
The DNA here is from genome assembly GCA_031761405.1 of Serripes groenlandicus. NCBI lineage: Eukaryota > Metazoa > Mollusca > Bivalvia > Cardiida > Cardiidae > Serripes > Serripes groenlandicus. The sequence continues at coordinate 60,916,732 of JASEVX010000011.1, read as the reverse complement.
TTGTTAGTGATCATGTTAAAATTGCTCTATTATAAAAATATGATGTATAAATTTCGTTAAAACTTTGATATTAGAACGGTTATCAAAGCTGGATCAATCCTTGAACATGTACAGATTCTCAGAGTTATCAATGTTGATAACCATTCCTTTTTTTAATTGTTATTGCTCATTTATAAAAGCTTTTGAAAAGGGTACAGGGAGTAAACTATTTTCACTAGAAGCCTGGATAAAAATGTAATAAGTGTTTAAGTAAGACAACTCCCCACAACATAATTGTTTCATGTATACATTGTTAAGTTTAGTTGCCTCTTTCAAAACATGTACCTGCTGAGATTTGATCTTAGAACTCTTGTTAGACCAGGTGTTTTACCATTAAACTACAGTATAGGTTTTTATTTTGAGCAGCAGTTCATGAAAATATGTGTACTTTTATTACCAGTAAAGTATAAGATTTTTTTTGTTACAATGAATGTATACCAATTTAAATTTTACCATTTCTATTGTATAGATTATACAATTTCACACAGAAAAATGGATTTCACAATAAATTACATAGAAAACAGATACATTTCTGTGGTATTTCAGTTATATCAGAGGACAGAACACTTATGTGAGGTCACTGGGTGACTAACATAACTGACATTAATTATGAACTGCCTTACAGCCTTTTTCTGTTGAAAAACAGATTACGTTTTCTTTATTGTTCAACCAAAATGTTTATACAAATTTATTTGAATAAAAAATATTTTGAGTGTTTGTTGAATTTAAAAAGAGATTGATCCTCTTTATCTACAGATTTCAATGCTCAGTTTGTTTTTACCTTATTTGAGTTTGATATAGTTAGTGTACATTGCCCTGTTTCATAGACGGACCTAAATCGGTGACCGTAAAAGGCTTTTATTTTGCATTTGCTCTTCAATTTGAAGAGTTCTATGACATCATTGGTTGTTGTGCTCCCAAGTATAAAAATAGTGCTGTCAATAGATGTTGAATCTTTTTCAAATATTGTTTGAATACATACATGCAGAGTATTTTAAATAACCTAGTGAAAATAATGTTTAAATTCTTAGTACCAAGTTTGTCCAATCTGATCAATAAACACATTTTGGATAAAAAAAAAAGAAGGAAACTACTAGAAATTCAGCCTGTTGAAAGAAAAGTAAAGTGTTTTACTGATAGCCCCCATATGACATCATTTCTTTTAAACAATCATGACTCATTTGAGTTTGATCAATAAACACATTTTGGTTAAAAAAAAGATGAATCTACTAGAAATGCAGCCTGTTGAAAGACAAGTAATGTGTTTTACTGATAGTCCACATATATATGACATCATTTCTTTAAAACAATGGACTCATTTGAGTTTGATCAATAAACACATTTTGGATAAAAAAAAAGATAAATCTACTAGAAATTCAGCCTGATGAAAGAAAAGTAATGTGTTTTATTGATAGCCCACATATGACATCATTCCTTTAAAACAATGGACTCATTTGAGTTTGATCAATAAACAAATTTTGGATAAAAAAAAATATGAAACTACTAGAAATTCAGCCTATTGAAAGAAAAGTTATGTGTTTTACTGATAGTCCACATATAACATCATTTCTTTAAAACAATAGACTCATTTGAAGGCATGAAAGTGTTTTCCTCTCTTTCAGGTTGGAGGATATAGACATTAAGACATTTACTATGTATACCCCAAAATCAGGGTGAACTGATTCTGGTCATACTTTCATGATTTGACAAAGACTAGGTCAAAGACATAAACTGTTAAACTGTACAATGTAAAAAAATAATGTAAATTGAAGGCAAATAATTTGAAATTGACTGTAGTTTTGTTTGTTTGCTACATTTACTGCAATAAATAGATAAACGTCTTAAAGTCAATACAACTAGACAGTCGAAGATATGATAGTTTTAATAGCTATTTTCTTGAGTGGAGTCAACATTTGACAAGACGGCTTCGGCTTCAAATGACAGATACAGTCATAAACGATACACACCATGTGACGTCACGCGATGTGACGAAAGCATCGTGGATCGTTCCCAACAGATATAACAAATAATTTAGAAATGAAGTTATATTTTTAAGCAAATTATTGATATAATAAATAGCTTACCTTGAAATGAAGCTATGCCGATACAGAAACAGAATTGTTCGTCCTTTTCAGTTAAAATAATATCCGAGGCCAGTGTAACGAACGATAACTTCCGTTGAAATTATTTACAATCATTTTCAAGTGTTTATTGCTTCTCTATATTGCAAAGATATAAAATCCATGAAATAATGATGACAGGTACAAAAGAATAGTCGACTTAGCCTTCATAAAGTCCTTCCAGTGAATGAAATCCATTTGTGACGAGTCAAACTATCTTTTCCTACCATTCCTGTCGTTTTCCTTTTGTTATTTATTTATTACTTGCCTTACAATGACGTTACTTTTCGTTGCAATGACGTCACATTTGGCAATCTCTATTACATAGGCGCTCTCACTCTCTATTACATAGGCGCTCTACATTCACCAGTAAGACCGGAAGCAAAATGGCCGAAAAAAAGTGCTATGGGGTTGAGATTTGATATGTGAAAAACAGTAAGATTGTACTGAATTCTCGTTGTTTTGATCTCGTATGATGTGTTCGTACGTATAACCTATAGGCGTGTTTCGCTCGAGCCTTCGGCTCAAGCTTTCACACGTATAAATATATAAGTAATGAAGAAAACTACATGTTCTTTCAGAGGTTGAAAGGTGAACCGATTGGTCAACACAAAGCTTGTTTCTTTAACTAAACAATTTCAAAAGGGCGCTGCTATTAGGTGGCAACACACAGTTGAAAGCTGATTTTCTGTTTCCTGGGGACACCCCAACTTTTATTCTCTCAATATTTCTCATAATATCCATTCTGGTATTATTAAAAGGACTTTCCTGTATTAAGGAGTGCCAAAATTATAGGAAAATGACTGGAATTCACACTCTCATTCAATATTATGGAAAGAATTGGCAACAAAAGTGGTCTGAAACAGGATGAACAAAGTAGGGCAAAAAGAGCAATTTCACCCTTCACTCTAAAAATTACCCAACAGGAGATTAGTGTAAAATTGAAGAGCTCTTTAGACTCTCAAAACAATAGGCAGTATGTGGAATCAGTCAGAAATACCATGTGTCCAGCTACTTTTCAAGCAATCTTGGACGCGAAAGCTGGTATTCAACTTTACCTCTAAATTCACGCCTTGCTCCGCAACCAGTGTTGTCAGAGAGTTCAACCGAAACATTCAGACCCATGCTGAGAGCTTACTTTTCACATTTATAAACATTAAAATCAACCATTTACCCAAATATGTACTCAAAACTTACTATTTATTATTATTTCTATTTTTCTAATATCGTCCGCTATATATCTACTTGTTGCTATATAGGCGTCAGAAACAACTCTAACTTCAAAACGACCAGTACACACGTCCTTAGTCCCTTTATCTCGTATTTTCTCCAACGAACTCCAGTGGATGATAGGTGTTTGCGTAACCATTAGTGTTGATTTCCACCAGAATGTCTCTTCTCCATGAATGCCGTGGTTTGCCCATGTTGCTCTTCCCTTGGATTGGTTCCATATTAGCACATGTCTAGTGATGCTGCTTATCTGTGTGTCTTAATGTCTGGCAGATCCAGTTCCTTGTCTCTATAGTTTCTCATAACGGCTACAACTCCAGGGTTCTTGAGCTCGGCCATTCAATCTTCCCGATGATGGACAAAAAACATTGACATTTTTCCTCAACCAGTGGGCAATAGTCCATATTGGACGGTAGCTAGTTACCGGGGAAGAATGTTGTGTTGAGCACAGATGCGCGAATGTCCGAAAGCATACATTAGGTGAACTGGACGCCGACATATAAATGAAATACCGTTTAAAACGGCGTTAAACTCAAGTCAATCAATCAATGTATAATAAATGTCATTAAATTGAAATTAATTATTGTTGACTTTGTCATAACGTGACACAACGAGCGTCACTTGAAACTTATTCGCTCTGTCAGCGCCAAAGGCAATATTGAGCTTTTTGCAAACAATACATATTCAGGTGAGTCAGCTCGTAACGAGCTGTCTCACCTGACATCTGCATTGTTTGGCTGTGAGTTATAAAAATATTCCAACAATCCTATAACATGAACATAGAGTCGTCCGAGTTTGAACATGGAAGAGTCTACTTTAAACAATTCGGCTCCGAAAGAGTTAGTATGCCGATGATATGTCTTAACGTCTCTAAATATTTAATCAAATTAAATTTCAGTTTATTAGAGTGTTCGATAGTTGCCCAGTTAAATGTCACCAAACAATCTCTTACCTGGATGTTTCGACCAGTACTCTGCATGATTAGGAACTGCCCACCTTCCAACATGAACAACGTTTAGTCAATTTGTGGGAGACGAAAATACATTAACCGTAAGACAATGTACAAGTGGATATATCTGAATAATATCGGTTCACATCATCCATTACCAATGCCGAGTCTCATATGAATCGATATACATAACATAGATATGTTTAGATAAGCTTAAACTTATTTATTTTATACAATTGGGAAACACGCTTTCGGCTTATATCAATCACGCTCGATGTCCGCACCCCGGGGATTCAACCGCACCTTGCTCTGTTTGTGTGGAAAAATCCATAAAAGCTCAGGATTCGATCGCAGACCTTTAGTACGAGATGCTGTCGCTCTACTGCTGCACCACTGTAGACATGTTGGCACACTATGTAATACACTTGGTACATAATGTAGTAAAACCCGAACATAATAATAAACTTTCATGACTACAAAATACACTGCCGGCGTTCCATACAGTATACGGCTGTCAATCCAGGGGGTAATGATTTCAAAACGCAAGCTTGACAAACATCGTTTCGACGTTTGATAAAGGAAAAACGTCACCGGTCTTCCAATAATGCGCTAACAGTTTATATGGAAAAGTAGCCAGTTGCTTGGATACAACTGTCGAGTGGAGTAATTATGCGGGAAAGCCAGGAAACACATGGATAGATGAACTGGCCGCCCTAGTATTACATAAATAATGTTGAAACGGCATTTAACCCCATTTATCAATCGATCAAGATTTACTTTTGGCATAATCTGTGTAAATAATAAACTATCATTGAATCGATAGTTAAGTATAACCATTTCAGGTATGTGAAGTTGGCACGAAGTTCGGTATTCGGTAATCGATATTCAATACCGATATAAATGTAGAGCTGAAACGAATATAGAGCCAGCACCAGATTCGTGAATTCTGTTACGCATTGTAATATACGTTACCGTCAATGTTTAGTATGACGAATACCGATTTGAATATCGATTTGAATATGGAGCCAGATAGATATTCGAGAAAATGGTGATATCGCCTTCCTGATCATGTAGAAGGGCGAACCCCGATTTGAATATCGATTTGAATTTAGTGCCAGATCGATATTCGTGAAAATGGTGCTATGTTCTTTCTGACCATGTAGTAGAGCGAATACCGATTTGAATATCGATTTGAATATGGAGCCAGATCGATATTCGAGAAAATGGTGCTATCTTTTTGTCTGAACATGTAGTAGAGCGAATACCGATTTGAATATCGATTTGGATATAGAGCCAGATCGATATTCGTGAAAATGGTGCTATCGTCTTCCTGATCATTTAGAAGAGCGAACCCCGATTTGAATATCGATTTGAATTTAGTGCCAGGTCTGTATTCGGTAAAATGGTGCTATTGTCTTTCTGACCATGTGGTAGAGCGAATACCGATTTGAATATCGATTGGAATATGGAGCCAGATCGATATTCGAGAAAATGGTGCTACCTTTTCTCTGAACATGTAGTAGAGCGAATACCGATTTGAATATCGATTTGAATATAGAGCCAGATCGATATTCGTGAAAATGGTGCTATCGTCTTCCTGATGATTTGGTAGAGCGAATACCGATTTGAATATAGATTTGAATATGGAGCCAGATCGATATTCGAGAAAATGGTGCTATCATTTTCTGAACATGTAGTAGAGCGAATATGGATTTCAATATCGATTTGAATATAGAGCCAGGTCGATATTCGTGAAAATGGTCCTATCGTCTTCCTGATCATGTAGAAGGGCGAACCCCGATTTGAATATCGATTTGAATTTAGTGCCAGGTCGATATTCGTTAAAATGGTGCTATTGTCGTTCTGATCATTTAGTAGAGCGAATACCGATTTGAATATCGATTTGAATATGGAGCCAGATCGATATTCGAGAAAATGGTGCGATCTTTTTTCTGACCATGTAGTAGAGCGAATACCGATTTGAATATCGATTTGAATATAGAGCCAGATCGATATTCGTGAAAATGGTGCTATCGTCTTCCTGATGATTTGGTAGAGCGAATACCGATTTGAATATAGATATGAATATGGAGCCAGATCGATATTCGAGAAAATGGTGCTATCATTTTCTGAACATGTCGTAGAGCGAATATGGATTTCAATATCGATTTGAATATAGAGCCAGGTCGATATTCGTGAAAATGGTCCTATCGTCTTCCTGATCATGTAGAAGGGCGAACCCCGATTTGAATATCGATTTGAATTTAGTGCCAGGTCGATATTCGGTAAAATGGTGCTATTGTCTTTCTGATCATTTAGTAGAGCGAATACCGATTTGAATATCGATTTGAATATAGAGCCAGATCGATATTCGAGAAAATGGTGCGATCTTTTTTCTGACCATGTAGTAGAGCGAATACCGATTTGAATATCGATTTGAATATAGAGTCAGGTCGATATTCGTGAAAATGGTGCGATTGTCTTCCTGATCATTTAGAAGGGCGAACCCCGATTTGAATATCGATTTGAATTTAGTGCCAGGTCGATATTCGGTAAAATGGTGCTATTGTCTTTCTGACCATGTGGTAGAGCGAATACCGATTTGAATATCGATTTGAATATGGAGCCAGATCGATATTCGAGAAAATGGTGCTATCCTTTTTCTGAACATGTTGTAGAGCGAATACCGATTTGAATATCGATTTGAATATAGAGCCACATCGATATTCGGTGAAATGGTGCTATTGTCTTTCTGAGCATGTAGTAGAGCGAATACCGATTTGAATATCTGTTTGAATATGGGGCCAGATCGATATTCGAAAAAATGGTGATATCGTCTTCTTGGTCATGTAGAAGGGTGAACCCCGATTTGAATATCGATTCGAATTAAGTGCCAGGTCGATGTTCGGTAAAATGGTGCTATGATCTTTCTGACTATGTAGTAGAGCGAATATCGATTTGAATATGGAGCCAGATCGATATTCTGGAAAATGATGATACATGTAGTAGAGCGAATACCGATTTGAATAAAGAGCCACGTCGTTATTCGAGGAAAATGGTGATTTTGTCTTTTTGATCTTGTAGAAGGGCGAATACCGATTTGAATATAGATATGAATATTCGAGAAAATGGTGATTTAGTCATTCTGACCATGTATAAGTGCGAATACCGATTTGAATATAGATCTCAATATTGTGCAAGGTATTTGAGAATGCTACCAGTTTCTTAGCTAACAATAGTTAAGTTGAGTTTAAGTTTAAACTTAATCATTGTCATTGATTGTGAAACGAAATTTCAGCTTATATTAATCACGCTCGCTGTCTTCTTCACAATCAACCATTGCTCGCACAGTTCGAGTGGAAAAATCCCCAAAACAGAACCCACTCTTCACGGGATACGAACCCGGGACCTTTCATACGAGAGGCCCACGCTCTACCTCTGCACCACTGTGACGTGTTGAAAATTATCATTAAGAAGTACTATTTGATAAAACAGCAGATGAATAATTGCACAGTAACTGGTACCACGCAATTACGCGCTATTTCTGACGTTACTATTGAAAAGCGGACAACCACTATTAAAAACTTTTCGTCTGTCAACTGGCTAGAGAATTCGGGAAGATTTAAGGTAAGATATCTTTATCTCTTTCGTTTCACCCTAATAATTAATCAAAACAGGACACCCAACCATTTAACGATGTGTGTAGTTTTTAAATATAAAGCTTGTTTTACTAAATTATGCCAAAATAGGAATCGGAATATTCACTCGGATGTTAGAGGTTTCGTCCAACTACCTGTTCGTCTTACCAAACCATTCAGTCGAGATAGCACGTGCTTATAAAGTATATATGTGTTGATTGATTTGGGTTTAACAATGTTTCAGTTATATCACGGCGACCAGTTCACCAACTCATGTGTTTCCTGGTTTTCTCACACCAGTACTCCACACAACGATCTTCCCAAGCAACTGGCTGCTTTTCCACATAGACTTAGCCCATTGGTGGAAGACGAATGAGGCTTGTCGCATTGGCTTTTGTCAATCCATGTCGGAAAGAAAGTTGGCTGAGCCGGGATTCGAACTCACAACCCCTGGATGGACAGCCCGCGTCGCTACCGACTGAGCTACCGGTATATTTGTGTTGTCATTGTAAACTTGATTAAATATATTTAACTCTAACTTGTATTTAGAAGGAAAGTTTACTTTTGACTATAAAGTTACAAGAACTCACAATGCCAAACACTTTCTGTGTTGCAAAAAAAAGAAAAATAATAATGTAGGATGATGTAAACCGATATCAGACTGCATAGTTCTGTAGTTCGATCTTGATCAGCACTATTATAATGATCACATGTATTCACTATTGACTTAATGATTGTAAATATAGATGGATCTAATCAATATAAAGTGTGAGTTCTTGAAATCATGTAATACAATATTAAAAGTATGTTGTCATTGAACCAGTAGTGTTGAGTACGTGACCATTTTTTCCCGCAGTCTACCTGTGTCCACGAACCAATTCTTTAGCTTTCGTTATAATCTTTTTCGCATTAATTGTTTGTATTTAATTAGTTGTTATTATTGTTTATATTCGCATTAATTGTTTGCAGCTAATTAATTGTTATTTTTGTTTATCTTGTGCCTTACTATGTTTAAACTAATCTTTATTGTATTTAAAATAGTTGGTCGGCCGAATTGGATCGTGTACATGTAAAGCAGATGCCGTAAGGTGGACATGTCAATTTTGCGATACAATTGTAACAGTTGTTCAGCATGGTGGTCGATATATATTCATTTAAGTGCTTAATCTGAGTTGAATCTATGCTAGAAGTTGTTCGATGAAATAGAAAACGATGTTTATTGTGGTCACGTGACCGAATTTGCGGCATTTGATAGAGAGGGCGTTATATATTGTGACCTTGCAGGTCTATTGAATAAGATGGGCTTCAACGTCGTGTGCTTTTGAGTAGTTTCTAAACTAATTTGTCAATAACTGTAGTCTATTAAGGTAGATGTGTTTATATGTTTCTGGATAGATGAATCTTTAAATTGAAAAATTATTATTATTTAATTTATTATTACAATAAATGTTCATTACACATCTTATAAATGTTAACCTTCCCCACTACGATTTTTTTTAACGAACAGAGTAATAGCTTGTATAACGTAATACAATCATAAGAAACCGGTAAGGACGTTATATGGTATGTATTAACCTGGAGGACGTGGGTCAAATTTAAACATGATAACACAATACTAAGTGAGGACGTAAACGAATCAGGACGCAGTAAGAACTTCATAAGGACGTAGGAATGACGGCATTGATGTGGTTACGATGTAACATAGAATAAGTGTCCATGCAATATGTTTGTAATATATTTACCCATTCCATTTTCCAAGCGCTTATGAAAACAATAACTCTACAGTCGACTCTTGTTATGTCGACATCACTTAACTCAAAGTAATTGCATGTAAACAAATACTATGTTGCCATAATACAGAGAAAAAACTTTGTTGGAAAAGGAGAACATGCTCATTATGAGCAATTTCTTTTTTTCCTAAAATGTGTTCAATGTTGTTTGCATCAGATAGTGTGCTAGATTTGTTTCTAAGTGTCAAACTTTTGATAAAGTGTTTCCGTAGGTCATTTTGACTTCGAGTTAACGGCAGTGGACTGTAATAATGTGTGTTGTGTTCTTTCTAGGTTACCGTGGTGTGACGACTGGATTTATTACATTAACTCGAATTTTGAAATCTCCTACAGTTGCAAAGGTAAATGTTAATCTACATTTAAAGAGTCAATGTGTAGCTTAGTTGATTTGCACCTCAACCTCAAACAACATATACCTTATTTTTTTTACTAAAATGCAATACTTACATTACATATGTAACTTACAATATTTCTTAGCTTTCATGATTGATCAATATGTCAACACACTGAAAGATGTGAACGTTAGTATTTTGCAATTATTTATTTTTTATTTATCTATTCATCCTACTCATGGTTAACGATATAATGCTGCGTCCTATTTATCTGATCTACGTCCGCAATTTTCATATCATTCCACAACTGACTGCCGTATAAAAGTGTTGGTTTTATCACCTTATAGTATATGTAACACTGTTAACCGGTTAAGGGTTTGTAGGCTGGATTCCATACCCAAGCATAGCATGATAAGAGTTTTTACTCTTTGACACCGGTATATTATTTTGAAGGTAGTTTTTACCAAAGCCTGCGTCCAATATCATACATAAATGGGAAGCGGACTCTTTTCAAGGTCATCAAGGAGGTCTTTAATAAACAGCGTGCAATATAATCCTGATAGAACGCCTCCCTGACGGACGCTATGTTTTACGCTGATAGGCACTGACGTCCCATGTGATGTCTTAAAATACATTTAAAGGTTCCGATAGCTATCGTAGAGTGTCTTCCATAGTTTGATATCAATTTTTAAATCTAACAATTTCACAACAAGAGGGCCATGATGGCCCTTGATCGCTCACCTGATTTTTTTTTTCCACTTTAGCCATATAAGCCCTGCCCCCTGGCGACCATGCTTTTCGACCAATCAACATGGCTTGAAGGAATCTGATAGAGGATTATCCAAGGAACATTTCTACAACATTATTTGAAAATCAGCCCGACGCTTTCAGAGGAGAAGATTTTTTAAGTTTTCACTATAGCAATATGTTTTTCGACCAATCAACATGGCTTGAAAAAATCTGATAGAAGGTCATCCAAGGAACATTTCTACAAAATTATTTGAAAATCTGCAAACCAATTTGGGAGAAGAAGAATTTTGAAGTTTGTTTCGTTTCGTTCCCATGGAAACCAGAATTATGCATGGATCCCCAACACATGAAGGAATTCTGGTAAGGTCATTGCGAGTATGCTTTCTATGAAGTTGCATCCCAATTGACCCACTGGTTACTGAGGAGAAGAAGCTGACCAACGACGGACGACGCATGACGGACGCCGGACAAACGGCGATCACAATAACTAACCTTCAGCATTTCGTGCTCAGGTGAGCTAACAAGAGGATCACTTATCTTGTTATCTTGGTTGACCATCTACACAAACTGTTCAAGTCATATCGGTATCAGAAAAGGGGCATTATTACAAAACTTGATTATTTCATTATCATGATAGTAAGTGTATGATTTCAATGTAGTTTAGCATAACTGTTCCATTATGTTCAATCCATTTTGATTGGTTGTAAGATATAGCGAAAAGGCGGCATCAGAACATTGGTTCAAAGGATTTTTTAGCTCAAACGTCATCTCCTTCTAAACCAATGAACAATATCAACCTAACTTTATAGGAATGTTCCTTTCGTCGTCCTCTTTCAAATAATTCAATTATATTACAATGTTCAGTCCTTGTACATTTTTTCATGTCAAAATTTCATCAGAGGTTTGGGATGCAGACACCTATCGAGAACTAGAACGAGCAAAGTATTATGGATGCAAACTGTGTATGTGTGCTAGGCAAAAACAACCATATAAATTTGCCAGTTTAAGAGACAGTGCTCGTTACCTTTTGTATATAACATCACGCAAACGTCGTATAAACTATTGGCTAAAATTAATAAGGATGCCACAATCGCGATTTGTACAAAAATGCTATGATATGATGCTAACAGTTGACGCAAAACGGCCGCAATAATTGGGCAACAAGCATAATATTGATCTTACAGAGAAACAGTTGCGGGATAATATGGCACAATCAAATGGTCGCATCAGACTCTTTATCCTTGCATTTTTTTTGTAAACAGACTAAAAGATTGCTTTCTTCAAGAGTGGAACGCATCAATAGATACGAACCCTAAGTTAGCTTATTATTAGCACACGTTTAAACATGCAGTCAGTTATGAAAAATATCTTAAAGTATTAGACATACGGTATATTTAAGTAAATTTAAGAGTTGGATCCCATGAAATTAAATGAGGTCGTTATCAAAATATACCTAGAAAAGAATAGAATTTGTAAACTATGTAATTCGAATGAAATTGAAAAAGGAATATCATTTTCTGCTTTGTTGTGACTTTTACCAAGTAAATATAACACCATACTTATTATACACACATTTGATATTGTATTGACATCGCAAAATGAAAAACTTGTTAAATGCACATCTCCTTGTTCTATGCTACTAGTCGAAGAAATCTATATATTACCAAAATGCAAAGTGGTTAGATAGATAAACTGATATACATGTATTGCAATCCGAAAAAATGGAGGAACAGGCACATTATAATATTTTTATTTCAAAATTGTTTATATGACATGTATATACATGTATGTGTATACATTGTTGTGTGTATGTGTTTGCATCTGTGTGTGTACATACATGTGTACATGTATGCATATGTACACGTGCAGATATGTATGAGTACATATGGAACGCCTTTACTGTCTTACTATGTTGTATTGTAGTATACGCAGTACATTTTCATGCAACGAGGTACATATTTCATTTGACGTGGTACATTTTACACTCAATCCATAATTGCTTTTTCTCATATATTGCATATTTTCTAAATATCTTTTCAGCACACTAGAGACATGTTCAGGTAGAAGAGTACGCAGAAGAGTTATAACTCAATCATATCCAATTTTCGTCGTCAGAGTTTACGAACACTGTCTGTATAATAGGATCACACTGGAACGCATAATTTCACTGCCGGAAATTGCCATAGGAAGTGCCCGCTATGTTTTAGCTGGAGTGACAATGTTGAAGAACGAACATTTTTGTGCTCTTATTTTAACTTCAAGGTACGGGCATGTTTGGTATAATGGACTACGTGGGTAACTACAAAACTTGCCATTTGAAACCCAAAACTGGTTTCCATGCCATGCACTGTATTGTCAAATTTCAACATAGAATGACCATGATTATACAAAAGATGTTCGAATCATTTTGATTGGTTGAAAAACACGGAATTTAGGTTGTGTTACTTGTTTTCTCTATTTGTTATATGTTAAACACTTGAAAGGTTTTTTTGTCGAATTCAAAATAGTTTTGCCATAGTGTTTATTGTAAGACCCTCTATGCAGTTTGTTCAACTTATTTTAATTGTGTTTAAACAACAACACCCATAGTTTGCGGGGCTCGTTTCTCCTGTATTACCCTTGTTCAAAGTTTTAAACTTTTCTCATCTAAAACTATTTTCCTGTTTTCAAAGTTATTTCACTTAAATAGGCCTTGCATATATCTCGTTGTGTTTTTTTTTTTTTTTGATTAGTTACATAACACGTCCCATAGATTTTGGGGCATATATGCCCTACATGACTTACAGTTTTTAACCATTCTAAACATATCTGGATCCGTATTTAGTTCTATGGTAGTTTCGCGTGAAATTTAGACTGGTTTTAATTTTACATTGTATATCTTAAACAAATATTCAACGCTGAAAGAAATGTCCGATTTCGTTTCATTATAATTTTACACTGATGTTCCGTGAATTAACATTTGTCATAGGTGTTGAACATGAGTTGTGCATCTATTAAACTTCTACTGTTTTGAAAATGCTAGCTTTATTTGAAAGTAGACCAGACACATACAAATTACCCTTTACATAGGTGGTTCAAATTATTTTGGTTGATTGAAAAGCATGGGTACTAATGGCAGGGACTTTTTGGCTATATAGAACTATACACTAGAGTCAATTCAAAGCCATTCACCGCCCTCTATTTTCTTTATCTCATTTTCCGTGCACATGTGAAGAAATGTAAGCAACACTGTTAGTGTATGTCGACGTTTGTGGGTTATGTTAAATACTATGAAAAGAAATTATTTGATAAATTACAGATCTTATATTATTTGTCATTCCCGTACAAATCATTTCATTGTCCTAGCATTATTCCAACTGCGAACATTATCAAAAATAAAATCAGTATCAAGAAATGAAAAGTTTAGGTTAACTAAATAGTAAGATAGACTAATGGAAAATGAGAAGTGGTTCTTCTTAACCTAAAAGGTTTACAAAGGTTACAGTTTCAATGGTATTTCAGTCATATCACGGCGGTCAGATCACCTAACGTGTTGTTTCCAGTCTTTCTCGCAACAGTACTCCACATAGCAGTATTCACGTCCCCTTATGTCGAATGGCCTGATAGCCTTCGTTGTAACCGACTGAACTATCGCGACTCGGTGTTTTGTATATAGCAAAGCCGTGTTATCGTTTGTCCTTCTACATGATCAGAAAGACGATTAGCTTATTTTCCCGAATATCGACCTTGCTCGAAATTTAGAACTATGTTTAAATCGTTATTAACACTTCTACATGATCAGGAAGGCGATATCACCATTTTCACGAATATCGATCTGGCACTATATTCATATCGATATTCAAATCGGTATTCGCTCTACTACATGGTCAGAAAGACAATAGCACCATTTTCTCGAATATCGATCTGGCTCCATATTCAAATCGATATTCAAATCGGGGTTCGATCTACAACATGTTCAGAAAAAAGATAGCACCATTTTCTCGAATATCGATCTGGCTCCATATTCAAATCGATATTCAAATCGGTATTCGCTCTACTACATGATCAGAAAGACAATAGCACCATTTTACGGAATATCGACCTGGCTCTAAATTCAAATCGGGGTTCGCCCTTCTACATGATCAGGAAGGCGATATCACCATTTTCACGAATATCGACCTGGCTCTATATCAAAATCGATATTCAAATCGGTATTCGCTCTACTACATGGTCAGAAAGACCATAGCACCATTTTACCGAATATCGACCTGGCTCTAAATTCAAATCGGGGTTCGCCCTTCTACATGATCAGGAAGGCGATATCACCATTTTCTCGAATATCGATCTGGCTCCATATTTAAATCGATATTGAAATCGGTATTCTCTCTACTACATGATCAGAAAGACAATAGCACCATTTTACCGAATATCGACCTGGCTCTAAATTCAAATCGGGATTCGCCCTTCTACATGATCAGGAAGGCGATATCACCATTTTCACGAATATCGACCTGGCTCTATATTCAAATCAATATTCAAATCGGTATTCGCTCTACAACATGGTCAGAAAAAAGATAGCACCATTTTCTCGAATATCGATCTGGCTACATATTCAAATCGATATGGAAATCGGTATTCGCTCTACTACATGCTCAGAAAGACAATAGCACCATTTTACCGAATATCGACCTGGCACTAAATTCAAATCGATATTCAAATCGGGGTTCGCCCTTTTACATGATCAGGAAGACGATAGGACCATTTTCACGAATATCGACCTGGCTCTATATTCAAATCGATATTGAAATCGATATTCGCTCTACTACATGTTCAGAACAAAGATAGCACCATTTTCTCGAATATCGATCTGGCTCCATATTCAAATCTATATTCAAATCGGTATTCGCCCTACCACATCATCAGGAAGACGATAGCACCATTTTCACGAATATCGATCTGGCTCTATATTCGAATCGATATTCAAATCGGTATTCGCTCTACTACATGTTCAGAAAAAAGATAGCACCATTTTCTCAAATATCGATCTGGCTCCATATTCAAATCGATATTCAAATCGGTATTCGCTCTACCACATGGTCAGAAAGTCAATAGCACAATTTTACCGAATACAGACCTGGCACTAAATTCAAATCGATATTCAAATCGGGGTTCGCCCTTCTAAATGATCAGGAAGACGATATCACCATTTTCACGAATATCGATCTGGCTCTATATTCAAATCGATATTCAAATCGGTATTCGCTCTACTACATGTACATGTTCAGAAAAAAAGATAGCACAATTTTCTCGAGTATCGATCTGGCTCCATATTCAAATCGATATTCAAATCGGTATTCGCTCTACTACATGGTCAGAAAGAACATAGCACCATTTTCTCGAATATCGATCTGGCACTAAATTCAAATCGATATTCAAATCGGGGTTCGCCCTTCTACATGATCAGAAAGGCGATATCACCATTTTCTCGAATATCGATCTGGCTCCATATTCAAATCGATATTCAAATCGGTATTCGTCATACTAAACAATGACGGTAACGTATATTTCAATGCGTAACAGAATTCACGAATCTGGTGCTGGCTCTATATTCGTTTCAGCTCTACATTCATATCGGTATTGAATATCGATTACCGAATACCGAACTTCGTGCCAACTTCACATACCTAACCAACCATTTCACATGTTGATCTACTCTTGGCACAATGCATTTGTGAATCATGTTTATAACTAAGGTAACACAACTCTCTTATCAACGGTTTGAATACTTGACACATCGAATTCACCATATACACTTACATATTCATGAATATGGAGCTTGTGTCCAATGAAATTGTACATACAACAAACGATCGGTTAAATAGGCCTTCGGACATTTTCGGCCAGAGTAGCTCCAGATCACCCTATACATACACACGGTCTGACCAGGAGCCGGAGCCGCACTACTCCCTATCGATGCATTAGACATTAGTATTTTGTTTGAGAGTAAGAATACTGACTAGGCTGTAGAACTTTAACGGCTGGTCTGAATCAAAACGGACAGCTAATGTACGGCCTTTCTTTCCTGCACCGAGACAAATAGGATCCCGTTTATGAGAAAAGGTACAGCGTTGCAGTTCTGAACAGTGAATATTCAGATCAGTATGTACATGTGCTCCATATTATCAAAATCCACACAAGTTGACAGATGCTTACTACTATGATTTGTTGTATTAATATGTTAACAGAAAGCAGTGGCACATGCTGATCTGGATCTACTGTGTTAAAGCAAGCATTAGTTCATTTTCCCCGTGATCAGGCTAACATCTGACTTTAATCTGCGATATCGGATATTTCTTTGTTTGTGAGGTTTGTTATAGCTTTGTCTGGCTATAGCTTTTAGTTTAAACTGATTTATTTTACATCGATTGCTAAACAAGCTTTTATCTAAAGTTAATCACGCTCGATGTCTTAACCAGTACTCGCGCCGTTTGTGTCGAAAAATCCATAAGGTAGAACCCGCTCATCACGGGATTCGAACCCGGCACCAATGGTACGAGAGGCCGACGCTCTATAGCTTTTTCTTTGTTTGCATTGTCTAAATCGCCGCTTTAAATCAGTGTGCGTTAATCATTATGACTGCCACACTGGTGGTCAGGAGACATGGTCCAGTAGGACTGGTCACTTACTCAGGAACTGCCGTAATATTACTGAAAAAGTGTTGCAAAGCGGAGAAAAACACCATACACACAAACCGATTCAAGGGAAAATTGTAAATATTGTCACAGAAAAATAAAGTATAGAGATAACATATGACTTTGCTTTACTTGATATATAACCAAAATAACATATGTTAAAAGCAATCAGTTAGGATACTAATGTTTTCGTATTCATAACACCATGCATTTGTGATTTCTTCAATCATTTGGATGCCAATCAATGACAATAGTTATTTGCATAACGTTTGAGGGATGATAAAAGGAATGATAAATCAACTTTTTATAAAGCGTATATAAAAAGTTTGAAATCTCTTATCCGTCATAAGCTGTGAATCATCTGGATAAAAAAGGCAATTATGAATGCTTGTTTGTCCCTGATACTCGTGACGGTTTGTTTCGCGGCAGTCCTTGCCTATGGTATGTATATTGCTTATGTTACTGATACTGAACACTTAGGATGGCCAATTCTTCTTATGTTTCTAATACTGGCAATTGCGACTGGTCGATACTTCTTAGTTTCTAATACTGGCCAATTCTTCTTATGTTTCTAATACTGGCCAATACGATTGGCCGAGACTTCTTAGGGTCTTATACTGAACAATACGACTGGCCGATACTTCTTAGTTTCTTATACTGAACAATGCGACTGGCCGATACTTCTTAGATTTTAATACTGGCCAAAACTTCTTAGTTTCTAATACTGAACAATACTTCAAAGTTTATAATACTGAACACTACTTCTTAGTTTTTAATACTGAACAATACTTCTTAGTTTCTAATACCGAACAATACTTCTTAGTTTCTAATACTGAACAATACTTCGTAGTTTCTAATACTGGTCATTACTTCTTAGTTACTAATACTGAACAATGCGACTAGCCGATACTTCTTAGTTTTTAATACTGAACAATACTTCATAGTTTTTGATACTGGCGAATACTTCTTAGTTTCTAATACTGGCCAATACTTCTTAGTTTCTAATACTGAACAATGCAATTAGCCGATACTTCTTAGTTTCTAATACTGAACAAAGCGACTGGCCGATACTTCTTAGATGATAATACTGACCAATACGTCTTAGTTTCTAATACTGGCCAATACTTCTTAGTTTCTAATACTGAACAATGCGACTGGCCGATACTTCTCAGATGATAATACTGACCAATACGTCTTAGTTTCTAATACTGGCCAATACTTCTTAGTTTCTAATACTGAACAATGCGATTGGCCTATATTTCTTAATTTATCATACTGGCCGATACTTCTTAGTTTCTAATACTGGCTAATACTTCTTAGATTCTAATACTGGTCAATACTTCTTAGTTTCTAATACTGGCCAATACTTCTTAGTTTCTAATACTGGCCAATACGTCTTAGTTTCTAATACTGAACATTGCGATTGGCCGATACTTCTTAGTTTCTAATACTGGCCAATACTTCTTAGTTTCTAATACTGGCCAATACGTCTTAGTTTCTAATACTGAACATTTTTGCGATTGGTCGATACGTCTTAGTTTCTAATACTGAACAATGCGAGTTAGTTTCTAATACTGGCCAATACTTCTTAGTTTATAATACTGGCCAATACTTCTTAGTTTCCAATACTGGCCAATACTTCTTAGTGTCTAATACTGAACAATACGACTGGCCAATACTTGGTAGTTTCTAGTACTGAACAATACTTCTTAGTTTCTAATACTGTCCAATACTTCTTAGTTTCCAATACTGAACAATGCGCTTGGTCGATACGTCTTAGTTCCTAATACAGAACAATGCGAGTTAGTTTCTAATACTGGCCAATACTTCTTAGTTTCTAATACTGGCCAATACTTCTTAGTTTCAAATACTGAACAATGCGACTGGCCGATACTTCTTAGTTTCTAATACTGGCCAATACTTCTTAGTTTCTAATACTGGCCAATACTTCTTAGTGTCTAATACTGAACAATACGACTGGCCAATACTTCTTAGTTTCTAATACCTAACAATACTTCTTAGGTTCTAATACTGGCCAATACCTCTTAGTTTCTAATACTGTCCAATACTTCTTAGGTTCTAATACTGAACAATAGGACTGGCCGATACTTCTTAGTCCCTAATACTGGCCAATACTTCTTAGTTTCTAATACTGGCCAATACTTCTTAGGTTCTAATACTGAACAATGCGACTGGCCGATACTTCTTAGTTTCTAATAATGGCCAATACTTCTTAGTTTCTAATACTGGCCAATACTTCTTAGTTTCTAATACTGAACAATGCCACTGGCCGATACTTCTTAGTTTCTAATACTGGCCAATACTTCTTAGTTTCTAATACTGAACAATGCGACTGGCCGATACTTCTTAGTTTCTAATAATTACCAATACTTCTTAGTTTCTAATACTGATCAAACAATGCGATTGGCCAATATGTCTTAGTTTCTAATACTGGCCTTACTTCTTAGTTTCTAATACTGATCAATGCGACTGGCCTATACTTCTTATTTTCTAATAATGGCTAATACTTCTAAATTTCTAATACTGAACAATAGGACTGGTCGATACTTCTTAGTTTCTAATACTGAACAATGCGACTGGCCTATAATGGCTAATACTTCTAAGTTTCTGATACTGGCCAATACTTCTTACGTTTTAATACTTGCCAATACTTCTTAGGTTCTAATACTGGCCAATACTTCTTAGTTTCTAATACTGGCTAATACTTCTTAGTTTCTAATACTCGCCAATACTTCTTAGGTTATAATACTGGCCAATAATTCTTAGTTTCTAATACTGAACAATGCGACTGGCCGATACGTCTTAGTTTTTAATACTGAACAATACTTCTTAGTTTCTAATACTGGCCAAAACTTCTTAGTTTCTAATACTCGCTAATAATTCTTAGGTTATAATACTGGCCAATACTTCTTAGTTACTAATACTTGCCAATACTTCTTAGTTTCTAATACTGGCCAATACCTCTTAGTTTATAATACTGGCCAATACGTCTTAGGTTCTAATACTGGCCGATACGCCTTAGTTTCTAATACTGGTCAATACTTCTTAGGTTCTAATACTGGCCGATACACCTTAGTTTCTAATACTGAACAATGCGACTGGCCGATACTTCTTAGTTTCTAATACTGGCCAATACTTCTTAGTTTCTAATACTGGCCAATACTTCTTAGGATCTAATACTGGCCGATACGCCTTAGTTTCTAATACTGGCCAATATTTCTTAGGTTCTAATACTGGCCGATACGCCTTAGTTTCTAATACTGAACAATGCGACTGGCCGATACTTCTTAGTTTCTAATACTGGCCAATACTTCTTAGTTTCTAATACTGGCCAATACTTCTTAGTTTCTAATACTGGCCAATACTTCTTAGGTTCTAATACTGGCCGATACGCCTTAGTTTCTAATACTGGCCAATACTTCTTAGGTTCTAATACTGGCCGATACGCCTTAGTTTCTAATACTGAACAATATGACTGGTCGATGCGTCTTAGTTTCTAATACTGGCCAACTCTTCTTATGCACTAATACGGAACAATGTGACTGGCCAATTCTTTTTTATGTTACAAATATTGAACAGTTCCACTGGCATAATCTTGGTGTTTCTATGACAGAATAATTCGAATGGAAAAAAATATTTGTTTCATGTACTAAAAAATTAAATTGACCAATTCGTTATGGGTTACCGTAAACGGACTAAGTTAGCATAACAACATAATTCTTTACAGATGGTTATGGGGGCAACCGTCGAGGTATCTATCCTGGCGACTATTATGGTAAGGGCGGAGAGCCTCCAAAAGGAGGTTTCGGAGTAAGAGGCTTGTTGGGGGATCTGTTTGGTGGACTCCTAGGTGGTGGACATGGAGGTGGATTTAAAGGTGGACCTACAGGTAGACGTGGAGATGGACTTGGACGAATTCTGCGACCATATCGCTACATTAAATCCTATTTCACGTGCAAATATTTAGGAAATTGTCCCTGTAAGTGTTTCATGAATTTATTTTATTGACCCCTGTTTAGGACATTGATTAACTAAAAACGAACATTCAGCGTAGATCAAGATCCGCCGAGTCTTTTCAGTATCTCACCCGTTCACAGTTTATCGTACGAGCATATTACAAGTCTTTACAATAGTGAAAACATCCAGCAACCGACTATAGCATGAGTAATTTCAGTGTCATTGTCAAATATTGCAAGCCTATCACGACCGGTGGCGACCCGAGCTGTCAATCAAGGTGAAGTTGGTTCGAACCCTAGCTCGGTCCAACAGTCTATCCGACGCTTAACTGAAATTATTGTTGCAAAAGTTATCTACCGAAGATGCGTCAAATTACGCTCCCAAAATGAGATGGTGATTATGAGCAATTTCACCTCAGTCACAATGTTTTAAAAAGTCGTCTGCTGCTGTTGCGTCAAAATGCGTCTGCAGGTGGGAAAGGGATAACAGACAATGTAGATTCAGATCAGCATGGGAGTTGAATGCTTTGATCTCTCTCCCGACTGATCTCCAGTTCATTATTGGTCTGACACACATTGCCTATTTGGATCGGATTGCGAAAAATGTGTAGAAACTTGAGTCGCATCAAGATATTATGCGTCTGAATGCGTTCAGTGAAGACTGAGGCCATCCTGTGCTTTCAGATCAACATGTAAACTATCTTTAAAAGTCGTCTAGCTCTAGAAACGTCATCAAGCGTCTGCAAGTAGAACATGTTTATCGTCTAGCTCTAGAAACGTCATCAAGCGTCTGCAAGTAGAACATGGTTATCGTCTAGCTCTAGAAACGTCATCAAGCGTCTGCAAGTAGAGCATGGTTATCGTCTAGCTCTAGAAACGTCATCAAGCGTCTGCAAGTAGAACATGGTTATCGTCTACTTCTAGAAACGTCATCAAGCGTCTGCAAGTAGAACATGGTTATCGTCTAGCTCTAGAAACGTCATCAAGCGTCTGCAAGTAGAACATGGTTAAATGTAATTCTCTTTTTGTTTTCAGAGGGATAATATGACAGACAGGTAAAGATTGAAAGATGATGACTAATTCGATGCTTTTTGACATTTTATACTTTCCTAGTATTGAATTGATATTGAAATATGACAATTTTAACGTTTATATTTTACATCGAAAGTGAAATAAAAGTTTACAAATCGTTGTCTTTGTCTGCTCCATACCAACTACTTTACAAATGGAAATACTAGTTTCCCCCCATTGGTGCTCAGAATGGTTGGGTTAGTATTAAAACTGACTCGAAATGGACCAGAAGTATTGGTATCTAACCAGTAATAAACGCCCTGATATAAATGAAATGGTCCAGGAGTATTGGTATCTAACCAGTAATAAACGCCGTGATATAATCGAAATGTACCAGTAGTATTGGTATCTAACCGGTTATAAACGCCGTGATATAATCGAAATGGCCCAGTAGTATTGGTATCTAACCAGTAATAAACGACGTAATATAATCGAAATGGACCAGTAGGTATTGGTATCTAACCAGTAATAAACGAAGTAATATAATCGAAATGGTCCAGAAGTATTGGTATCTAACCAGTAATAAACGCCGTGATATAATCGAAATGGTCCAGTAGTATTGGTATCTAACCAGTAATAAACGACGTAATATAATCGAAATGGACCAGTAGGTATTGGTATCTAACCAGTAATAAACGAAGTAATATAATCGAAATGGTCCAGAAGTATTGGTATCTAACCAGTAATAAACGCCGTGATATAATCGAAATGGTCCAGTAGTATTGGTATCTAACCAGTAATAAACGACGTAATATAATCGAAATGGACCAGTAGGTATTGGTATCTAACCAGTAATAAACGAAGTAATATAATCGAAATGGTCCAGAAGTATTGGTATCTAACCAGTAATAAACGACGTAATATAATCGTAATGGACCAGAAGAATTGGTATCTAACCAGTAAAAAACGACGTAATATAATTGAAATGTACCAGTAGTATTGGTATCTAACCAATAACAAACGCCGTGATATAATCGAAATGGTCCAGTAGTATTGTTATCAAACCAGTAATAAACGCAGTGATATAATCGAAATAGTCCAGTACATGAAATGTACCAGTAGTATTGGTATCTAACCAGTAATAAACGACGTAATATAATCGAAATGTACCAGTAGTATTGGTATCTAACGATTAATAAACGCCGTGATATAATCGAAATGTACCAGTAGTATTGTTATCTACCCAGTAATAAACGCCGTGATATACATGAAATGGACCAGTAGTATTGTTATCTACCCAGTAATAAATGCCGTGATATAATCGAAATGGACCAGCAGTATTGGTATCTCACCAGTAATAAACGCCGTGATATAATCGAAATGGTCCAGTAGTATTGGTATCTTATCAGTAATAACGCCGTGATATAATCGAAATGTACCAGTAGTATTGGTATCTAACCAGTAATAAAAGCCGTGATATAATCGAAAAGTACCAGTAGTTAGTATTGGTATCTAACCAGTAATAAACGCCGTGATATAATCGAAATGGTCCAGTAGTATTGTTATCTAACCAGTAATAAACGCCGTGATATACAAGAAATGGACCAGTAGTATTGTTATCTAACCAGTAATAAACGCCGTGATATAATCGAAATGTACCAGTAGTATATTTACTAGTATACCTATGCGAACGATACGAACCTGCAAATATGTCTGCCTACACATAATACAGTTTAACGTGTATGTTTCATGAGTGTTACAAAGACTTTAACAATGGTAGAACTGGTTTTCACTCATTGGGGCCCAGGATTACGGGGTGGGCAAACGCCCGATTAGCTGGTGTCAGGATAAATGAACCAGTAGTAAATAAAAACTTGATGAAGGCTGCGTAGAAAAACATACAGACCAACACACATCATGATAGTTGCCAAATAAGTTTTTCTGAGAAGAGCGAAGGTCCGATAAGCCATATAACATAAGATATATAATGTTATTATATACCTACTATGAATCAAAGTATTTGATTGGACGAGAAGCAGTCACGTGTGATTCAATAAAAAAATGACTATTTGAATCCTTTTCGATTTTATTCTTAAATTCAGGTCCAATAGTCCATTTTCGAGTCAACAGTTCATCTGTTACATGGCACGCGCGTCTAAGAGGTGACGTTATTGTTTGAAATGACGTGCATAACCAACATTTATATCGCGTGCTATGTAATAGTATACTGCATTCTTCTTGCATTTACAATAATAATCCTGTGTTTATGTTAGCATCTACATTTATGTTACATAAACCTACCCAATTAAAATGATGACAGCAATGTATTAAATAAACTAGTTAAAATATGCGCTTTTCATGAAGATATATGACCGCCGACGTGAGATTTTGGGCCTTCGAACAATTTTTGGCAATTTTAAGATTTGACATTTTTCTTAAAGAAAGATATTTCATTAACTGAGTAGTTTTTATTTCATTGAGTTATCATTATTTTTCAGAAATATATGAACGTTCTTGCTTGTGTACCAAACGTCAACATCATAACGTCAGTTTACATAATTATGCCAATTTAAATGACGTTCAAAAGGTGAAT
Source organism: Serripes groenlandicus (assembly GCA_031761405.1). NCBI lineage: Eukaryota > Metazoa > Mollusca > Bivalvia > Cardiida > Cardiidae > Serripes > Serripes groenlandicus. The sequence goes on along the minus strand of JASEVX010000011.1, from coordinate 60,891,632 downwards.
AAATGACGTTACGTTCCGCGGGATTTTCACACACTAATTGCAGGTTTTGAAGTAATAACATAACAGATATCTAGTCAAAAGTTCTTTATTTAACACTGAGTTCTTAAAGACTAAAAAAATAAAAAAAATAACAAGTCAAATGTGAAATTAAATGAGTATGTTACAATGCATGAGTGATCTTACAAAAAAACACGAGATAAACATGACAGAATAGTTAGTATAATTATACTATGTGTATATGATTACATCAATAAATGAACGAAAGACAAAATAAGGAATGAACAAAAATGAATTAATATAGAAATTAATCACGTGTATACAAATTAAGATTTTTCATTCTTCGCTGTAAACAGGGCATAATTTATCTTCATATCCCGGTCGAACGTATTTCCTGACATTTTTGTATAAATAGTTCTGTCTTTCCATAGTCAGATCGGGAGGTCGAATGTGTCTGGCATCACATCTATGCCTTCTTTAACAAGCACAACTCGTTCTTCTCTGCCACCAGAACATTCCCGTACATACACTGCTCATTTGTCTGCGTCTGTAAATCGGAAGACGTGGCACTTCCTGATTCCTTTTAAGGGCAAAAAAGTATAATTAAGGAAAGACTTTCAGGCGTACCTAAAACAAAAACAAAAAACTTTTTATTGGATATCAAACACTGTCTCAGAACTGTAATTTCAATTTGAGAAGTCCCGTCATTGGAGTTCATGTGTTTTTAACGTTTCAAAATAAAATCAGTCATATTACGACGGTCAGTTCACCTACGCATGCGTTTCCTAGCTTTCTCACACCAGTAATCCACATAACATTCTTTCCAAGCAACTGGCTGCTTTTCCACATAGAGTATAAGCCGATTAGTGTTTATAACTTCAAATGTCTTAATATATACATACCATGTCCAATTGTCTTCACCATTGTCTGCACGAAAGAGAACTGCAGTATTGCTATACGCAGACTTCTGTACGATGTCAGCAAGCTGTCCCAAACTATCACAGTCATTGCGTCTAAACAACTTTTTAATGTGGCCAAACCCAGCATCGACGAGACACCTTTAACGAAAGTCCAAAGTTTAGGAACATATTTGTGTTTAATATTTATTTACCTTTTAAATATAACATTGACTTCAACTAGTGTTGTATTCCAGTATTTAGTAACATCCTTTTTCGTGTTTGACTTGCTTAGTCTCATAATATGTATTCTTTTCTAATAATTAATATTTGGTTGGCAAATATCGTATATGAAGAATAGACTACACGAATGTGAAGACTGAAATTGGTCTCAAATTGTTCGCAGATGGTATGTCAATCAAGTAAAGTAAGAAAAGCAGTTACTTAAAGTTCCGTACCGCACACACGGGTTAATCAACGTTAAGGTGTCCAGAGAGTGCTTTACATTTATAACTGTTTTCATCATGTTCGTTTATTAATGCTTGTTCTCAAGTGATAATTTATATTTAACATTAGTATGCACTTACTTTGTATGTCCTGGAATCTGCATTTGCAATGTGATATATGTATGTAAACCTTGGTTGATACGCCAACACAGATATGCCATTAAATAAATTATTCTGGCCTGAAATTAAACAAAATAGAAAATGTCAATACAAAAGCATCATCCGCATTTGTTAACGTTATACGTTTAAATAAAATTCGAGTTTGCTTCCATTAACAACATATGAAAATAAACAGTTCGCTTCAATCGGATTTGAAATGTCAACCTTATCATAACACAATGAGAAGTGGCGCACGAGTAAATTTCGAAACACTAATGTAAAACATCTTGCTACAAGCAGGCTGAAGTTAATGCTTTTGATAATGCAACCATTATCGAAGTTCAGTTAGTTTCTGTTGTATATATAATTATATCTATTTTTTCTACATAAGTACTGATTGGCAAAATGACATGGACACATGGTAGCCAGTTATTCATGGATATGTTTTATGGATATAGAGTAATATGTACATGTACCTCCACAGTTATCAGCGTGCATGACGCATGCCCTTTCACCAACCCATATCTGAATAACGAATGGTGTAGCATACTCAATACTGAGTTTGGTCCATGTGTTCCCATACCATCTGATCCTGCAAACAGACAAGTTGAAAATAATTTAAAAAGATCTGGACAACATCTAACTTAACTGGTTTAAATAGCAAATCCCAACGCTAATAACTCGACAAAGGTGAGTTTTTTTTTTCGCTGTTTTGTGAGCAGTACGAGGGCCCTTTCAGTTGTGAAAATAGCGAAATGTAAAATATGATGACAGGCAGACTTTCTGAAATTTAGACCTACTTTTGTGAACAGAGGAGTAGTATTTTGATTGTGAATGGGGCCTAATTTGAATTAAGAAAAAACACTGAAGGTGTACTCCTTTTACTTGATTCATACACACCGAGATACTTACGAACTGAAAGTGTTTTCGAAAGCAATTATATTGGTATGATATCAACATTAGCGATAGAAATCATCCGCTCACTTAATTCGTACATACCTATAGTTTGATCCTCATCAATCAAGTAGTTGTATTGGTGTGGAACTGAGTCTATACGCACACCGAATATCTGAACTTTACGTCTGGTAACAAAGAAAAGAGGTCCCATTTGTTGGCTGTGATTTGGAAACGCAACATTTTGGCTATAGTCAAAAGTGTAATGTACTCTCGTAAAGTCAGTGCTTAGGGGAGGGACGGGACCTGCTGGGCGCTCATAACCACGAATTTCTTCCACTGCCTGCAAAACACTTTTTCTGTACTGCTGACGCTCCCTCTGTGCATCCTAAGAATAGAGAGAAAAGAATAAGCTCGCAAATCAAGCTTTGGAGACAAACATAATATACCATTTATGAGCCATGCTATACGAACATCATCAATCTGATATTCGCAAACTTTGAAAGTCCTAGATTTATCATAAGTGTTCTTGTCCGCACAGTCGTATCAGAATCAATACTTTTAGCACAAATCTTTGTGAAATCTCTTATTATTACATATTGAAGGCAAAATTATAAGAATATACCTTTTGCAAATATGATTATGTTGGTTAACTTATAGCACGACTCAAATTGTTATCCTAACAAAAAGGAATGTTGACTAACACTGTGAACATTACTACAAGTCGGACCTAAGAAATGAATGATTCTCCATTTGAAAAAATAATGTTTTCGGATAAGATAAAACATCTTGTTTGTATTCAATATGGGATGTACTTTTATTCGTAGACGGTATTTTGACTCTATGCAGCAAGCACTATATACTTTGCATGCATTTTGATAAAGGTACTGTTCGCTATATTTTGTCCAAATAACGAGGTAAAGTAAACAGCTTTTATTCTGTGTGTTACCTGTATATGATTCCTAAGTGTTGTTGCAGCATCGAGTTTGTCACATTCTGTTGTAGCTGCAGTTATTCTCTTTCTTGTGGTTTCACATTTGTGACACACACCTTCTCTTGGTGACATAATTTTTATGTGGGGCAAACAGTGTTTCCATACATCTTTAAATGATGTAAGCCCTAGTGTTCGAACAACTCGACAACCACACGATTTACTGTAATATGTGTGTAGCTGGGTCTTTGTAACATCAGAAGGAAGAAGTATAGGTGACGCTTCATTCCTGCCTCTTGGGGCCGCGGGCAGTGGGAGACCGTTAAGCTCAGCATTATAGTTGACGAAAGTGCGTGATGAGGCTTTTTTCCGGTATTACCATGTACTCTTGGAACTGCTCCATTGAAAGAAAGGTGGGTTTGGAGAGCTTTTACAGTCTTAATTCCAATATCGTTAATTATACATGCGTGTGTAAGTAAGTCATATAGGAACAGTTTGAATCTGGATCTATACTGGCCACACAAGCCAAGTTGAATATTTACCAATGCACGTTTTTATATAGTTCAATGGTTTAATTTACAGTTGTGTCTCGATCTATACTAGCCACACAAGCCAAGTTGAATATTTACCAATGCACGGATTTATATAGTTCTTTACTGGCCAGACAAGCCAAGTTGACTATTTACTAATGAACGGATTTATATAGCTCTATACTGGCCATACAAGCCAAGTTGAATAATTACCAATGCACGGATTTATATAGTTCTATAATGGCCAAACAAGCCAAGTTGACTATTTACTAATGCACGGATTTATATAGTTCTATACTGGCCATACAAGCCAAGTTGAATAATTACCAATGCACGGATTTATATAGTTCTATACTGGCCACACAAGCCAAGTTGAATATTTACCAATGCACGGATTTATATAGTTCTTTACTGGCCACACCAGCCAAGTTGAATATTTACCAATGCACGGATTTATATAGTTCTATACTGGCCATACAAGCCAAGTCGAAGATTTACCAATGCACGGATTTATATAGTTCTATACTGGCCAAACAAGCCAAGTTGAATATTTATTAATGCACGGATTTATATAGTTCTATACTGGCCACACAAGCCAAGTTGAATATTTATTAATGCACGGATTTATATAGTTCTATACTGGCCACACAAGCCAAGTTGAATATTTATTAATGCACGGATTTATATAGTTATATACTGGCCAAACAGGCCAAGTTGAATAATTACCAATGCACGGATTTATATAGATCTATACTGGCCAAACAAGCCAAGTTGAATAATTACCAATGCATGTATTTATATAGTTCTATACTGGCCACACAAGCCAAGTTGAATAATTACCCATGCACGGATTTATATATTTCTATACTGGCCACACAAGCCAACTTGAATATATACCAATGCACGGATTTATATAGTTCTATACTGTCCACACAAGCCAAGTTGAATATTTACCAATGCACGGATTTATATAGTTCTATACTGGCCACACAAGCCAAGTTAAATATTTACCAATGCACGGATTTATGTAGTTCTATACTGGCCACATAAGCCAAGTTGAATATTTATTAATGCACGGATTTATATAGATCTATACTGGCCACACAAGCCAAGTTGAATATTTATTAATGCACGGATTTTTATAGATCTATACTGGCCACACAAGCCAAGTTGAATATTTATTAATGCACGGATTTATATAGTTCTATACTGGCCACACAAGCCAAGTTAAATATTTACCAATGCACGGATTTATATAGTTCTTCACTGGCCACACAGGCCAAGTTGAATAATTACTAATGCACGGATTTATATAGTTCTATACTGACTACAAAAGCCAAGTTAAATATTTACCAATGCACGGATTTATATAGATCTATACTGGCCACACATGCCAAGTTGATTAATTACTAATACACGGATTTATATAGTTCTATACTGGCCAAACAAGCCAAGTTGAATATGTATTAATGCACGGATTTATATAGTTATATAATGGCCAAACAAGCCAAGTGGAATATTTACTAATGAACGGATTTATATAGTTATATAAAGGCCAAACAAGCCAAGTGGAATATTTACTAATGCACGGATTTATATAGTTCTATACTGGCCAAGCAAGCCAAGTTGAATATTTATTAATGCACGGATTTATATAGTTATATACTGGCCAAACAGGCCAAGTTGAATAATTACCAATGCACGGATTTATATAGATCTATACTGGCCACACATGCCAAATTGATTAATTACTAATGCACGGATTTATATAGTTCTATACTGGCCACACAAGCCAAGTTGAATAGTTACCAATGCATGGATTTATATAGTTCTATACTGACTACAAAAGCCAAGTTAAATATTTACCAATGCACGGATTTATATAGTTCTATACTGGCCACACAAGCCAAGTTGAATAGTTACCAATGAACGGATTTATATAGTTCTATACTGGCCAAACAAGCCAAGTTGAATATTTATTAATGCACGGATTTATATAGTTATATAATGGCCAAACAAGCCAAGTGGAATATTTACTATTGCACGGATTTATATAGTTCTATACTGGACAAACAAGCCAAGTTGAATATTTATTAATGCACGGATTTATATATTTATATAATGGCCAAACAAGCGAAGTGGAATATTTACTAATGCACGGATTTATATAGTTCTATACTGGCCACACAAGCCAAGTTGAATAGTTACTAATGAACGGATTTATATAGTTCTATAATGGCCACACATGCCAAGTTGATTAATTACTAATGAACGGATTTATATAGTTCTATACTGGCAAAACAAACCAAGTTGAATATTTATTAATGCACGGATTTATATAGTTCTATACTGGCCACACAAGCCAAGTTGAATATTTATTAATGCACGGATATATATAGTTATATAATGGCCAAACATGCCAAGTTGAATATTTACTAATGCACGGATGTATATAGTTCTATACTGGCCCCACAAGCCAAGTTGAATAATTACCAATGCACGGATTTATATAGTTCTATACTGGCCATACAAGCCAAGTTGAATAATTACCAATGCACGGATTTATATAGTTCTTTACTGGCCAAACAAGCCAGGTGGAATATTTACCAATGCACGGATTTATATAGTTCTATGCTGGCCACACAAGCCAAGTTGATTAATTACCAATGCACGGATTTATATAGTTCTTTACTGGCCACACAAGCCAAGTTGAATAATTACTAATGCACGGATATATATAGATCTATACTGTCCACACAAGCCAAGTTGAATAATTACTAATGCACGGATATATATAGTTCAATGTTTTAATTTATAGTTGAGTCGAGATGAAGACAAATCGTCATTCGGTATTTATCAATGATCCATGATACCTCATTTCGAAAACATTTCGAATGCTCCAGACAAAGTTGCTTAAGAATATCCGCTTGTCTTCTTTTTTATATTTGAATGAAGGGACAACGGGGATATCACTGAATAGCGAATAAAACTTCCATTAGACGAACACACATCTCATTATCCCGGTGAATTGGTTTAAACCCCTATAAGAGCCCCTTTGTACGTAACCATAATTATGGAAATCAGACACACACGAAATAGATAATAATTAATAATTTTCAACCTTCAGTATTCTATTATCGTCCCTATTATTTGTACGAATATATATGAGCCGTCCCACGAGAAAACCAACATTGTGGACTCTGCGTAAAGTATCGACCAGATCAGTCTAAAGCATGCCGCGCAGGCTAACCCGGATAGACACTTTTTTCTGTTTCAAGAATTATTACTCTATACCTCTATCCCCCTGAAACGGAATGTGTCGGCCCGGATTAGCCTATGCGGACTGTGCAGGCTGATATGGGTCGATACATTACGCGGAGATCATAATGTTGGTTTTTCTCATGGACCGGCTCTTTCACAATATGCTGGCGTAAAATGTTAACGTGAGGAGGACGAATGTTGTTTGGTGCAATATTTCACCTCAATGTTTTTATAATTTGATCCTGTTCAAAGGTATAACATAATTTGTGTTCACTTCTTTCTTTGTTGGTATGTATAGGCATTTACTTGTCTTGGTCTTTATATAAGATTCTTTCATTTTGTTTAACACTCCCACAGGCAGAAGCAATTTAATACGTCTTGAGCAGACACCAAAATACTACGTGTAGCCTATTTGTGTAACTGGCAACCTTCCCACAAGAACCTATGTGTAGCCTGTTTGTGTAACTCGCAACCTTCCCACAAAAAACTATGTTTAGCCTATTTGTGTAACTGGCAACCTTCCCACAAGAACCTATGTGTAGCCTTTTTGTGTAACTCGCAACCTTCCCACAAAAAACTATGTTTAGCCTATTTGTGTAACTGGAAACCTTCCTACAAAAAACTATGTGTAGCCTGTTTGTGTAACTGGCAACCTTCCAACAAAAAACTATGTTTAGCCTATTTGTGTAACTGGCAACCTTCCCACAAGAACCTATGTGTAGCCTTTTTGTGTAACTCGCAACCTTTCTACAAGATCTATGTGTAGTCTATCAGTGTACCAGACAACCTTCCCACAAGAACTATGTAAAGCCTGTTTGTTTAACTGATAGCCTTCCCACAATAACTATGTGTAGCCTATTTGTGTACCAGACAACTTCCAACAAAGAACTATGTGTAGCCTGTGTGTGTAACTAGTGAAATTCCCATAAAAATCTATGTGTAGCTTATTTTTGTAACTGGTAACCTTCCATCAAAATACTATTTATAGCCTATTTGTTTAACTGGTTACCTTCCCACAAATAATATCTGTAGGCTATTTGTGTAACTGGTAACCTTCCATCAAAATACTATTTATAGCCTATTTGTTTAACTGGTTACCTTCCCACAAATAATATGTGTAGGCTATTTGTGTAACTGGTAACTTTCCAATAAAAAGCTATTTGTAGCCTGTTTGTTTAACTGGCAACCTTCCTACACAAACAATGTGTTGCCTATTTGTGTAACTGGAAATTTTCCCACAAAATCCTATATGTAGCCTGTTTGTTTAACTGGCATCCTTCCATAAAAAACCCATGTGTAGCCTGTTTGTTTTACTGTCAACCTTCCAACACAAACTATATGTAGCCTGTTTGTGTAATTGGCATCCTTCCCACAAAATACTATGTGTAGCCTGTTTGTTTAACTGGCAACCTTTACACACAAACTATGTGTAGCCTGTTTGTTTAACTGACAACCTTAACACACAAACTATGTGTAGCCTATTTGTGTAATTTGCAACCTTCCAACAAGAACTATGATTAGCATATTTGTGTAACTAGTAACCTTACTGGCAAACTTACTACACAAACTCTGTGTAGCCTATTTGTGTAAATGGCAACCTTCCCATACAAACTATGTGTAGCCTATTTGTGTAACTGACAAGCTTCCCACAATAACTATGTGTAGCCTATTTGTGTAACTGGCAGCTTTCTCACAAAAACTATGCGTAGTCTATTTGTGTAACTGGCAACGTTCCCACAAAAACTATGTGTAGCCTATTTGTGTAACTGTCAACCTTGTCACACAAACTGTGTGTAACCTATTTGTGTAACTGGCAACTTTCACACATAAACTATGTGTAGCCTATTTGTGTAACTGGCAACTTTCCAACAAAAACTATATATAGCCTTTTTTTGTAACTGATAACCTTCCCACAAGAACTATATGTAGCCTATTTGTGAAACAGACAACCTTTCAACAAGAAGTATGTGTAGCCTATTTCTGTAACTGGCAACTTTCCCACAAAAACTATGTGTAGCCTATTTCTGTAACTGGCAACTTTCCCATAAAAACAATGTGTAGTCTATTTGTGTAAATTGGCAACTTTCCCACAAAAACTATGTGTAGCCTATTTTTGTAACTGACAACCTTCCCACAGGAAATTTATGTAGCCTATTTGTGTAACTGACAACCTTCCAACAAGAAGTATGTGTAGCCTATTTCTGTAACTGGCAGCTTTTCCACAAAAACTATGTTCAGCCTATTTCTGTAACTGACAACCTTCCCACAATAACTATGTGTAGCCTATTTGTGTAACTGGCAACCTTCCAACAAGAAGTATGTGTAGCCTATTTGTGCAAATAGTATAGTAACTTTCCCACAATAACTATATGTAGCCTATTTGTGTAACTGGCAACCTTCCCACAAGAACTATGTGTTGCCTATTTGTGTAACTGGCAATCTTCCCTAAAAAACTATGTGTAGTCTATTTTTGTAACTTGCATCTTTCCCTCAAGAACTATGAGTAGTCTATGTTTGTAACTGGCAACCTTTCCACAAAAACTATGTGTAGCCTATTTGTGTAACTGGCAAACTTCCCACAAGAACTATGTGTAGCCTATTTGTGTAACTGGCAACCTTCCCACAAGAACTATGTGTAGCCTATTTGTGAAACTGGCAACTTTCCCACAATAACTATGTATAGCCTATTTGTGTAACTGGAAATCTTCCCACAAGAACTATGTATAGCCTATTTGTGTAACTGGCAACCTTTCCACAAGAAGTATGTATAGCCTATTTGTGTATATGACAACCTTTCCACAAGAATTATGTGTTGCATATTAGTGTAACTGGCAACCTTCACACAAGAACTATGTGTAACCTATTTGTGTAACTGACAACTTTTCCACAATAACTATGTATAGCTTATTTGTGTAACTGGAAACCTTCCAACAAGAACTATGTATAGCCTATTTGTGTAACTGACAACCTTTCCACAAGAACTACGTGTTGCCTTTTTGTTTAACTGGCTACCTTCCCACAATAACTATGAGTAGTCTATTTGTGTAACTAGAAACCTTCCCACAAGAACTATGTATAGTCTATTTGTGTAACTGTCAACTTTCACACAAGAACTATGTATAGCCTAAGTGTGTAACTGGAAATCTTCCCACAAGAACTATGTGTTACCTATTTGTGTAACTGGCAATCTTCCCATAAGAACTATGTTGAGCCTATTTGTGTATCTAGCAGCTTTATCACAAAAACTATGTTTAGCCTATTTGTGTAAGACGAATTACTATGGAACACATTAACTGTCTTTTATATGTTGTATTGTATTATATGCAGTTCATTTTCATGTATACGAGGTACATGTTTCATTTGACATGGTACATTTTGCATGATATGCAGTGCCTTTTCTGTTATATATGGTGGTTATTTATTAATATGCAGTGTAAAAGTGTGTAGATACAGTAGAATAACCATTATATGGTATGCAAAGAGCGTCATATGCAATACAAACAACATGATATGCAGTTTGCATCAAATGACGAAACATGCGGTGGTATTTAAATTATACGCAATAGTTTTACCATTATATGCGGTGCATTTTCGTAAGGATGATCATACTTTCCGGCATTCTCCGGAATCATTTCCGGAAATTACCGAGTATAACACAGTCCATTTTTAAAAATCTATAAAAAGAAGTGAACACATAATGTCGTCTATGCAGACGCTTTCTGAGGCCTGAAGAGAACAACTCTTGAACTCATTGTGAAAAAAGGAGAAATTGCTTATCTGGAGAAGTATCTCCATTTGCCTCAATGATTTCAACTCTCTTCAATAATTATACTTTCATTCATAAAGGTGTTCTTAAGTTCTGCCTTAACATCATCTGCTGATGTATATTTGTTTTATGTGGGAAATGATTTAAAAATTAATTTGAAAAAATGTTGAGGTTACAACATTATAGTAAAACAACTTTTAATTCCTCAGCAGAATGTGGAAAAAGAGAAATAACTGAAGAAGACCTTTATATTATATATTTCAGTTTATCTTTGGGAAAAGGTCGCGGGTTCGATCCCCGGTGGGGTCATACTTTACAAAAATGGTATTGATTGCTGCCCTCCTTGGCGCTCAGGGTTGCGGGGGTAAGCATTAGGACTGACCGGCTGGTGCCAGAATAAATGGACCGGTAGTATTGGTAACTTACCCAGGAAATGCCATGGTATAACTAAAACATTGTTGAAAGCGGCGTAAAACAAAAAACAATCAGCAACACTGTAGGTTCAAATCAGCCTGTTTATTTGCTCGATTATTCACAAGTTTTATCAGATAATGAACACATTGACTGAATGGATTGATTGATTGATTGGGGTTTAACGCCGTTTTTTAACTATTTCTCAGTTATATCACGGCGGCCAGTTTACCTACTCATGTATTTTCTGGTTTTCTCACACCAGTACTCCACACAACAAATTGACTAAAGCATATGTAAGTACATGTAAGATTGAGACTGTATATTTTGATCAGGCTGCGAATGAACAGACTGATCTGGTTTTACAATATTCACAAAGGCGGATGTGTACCCTTTTCCCATGGAAGGGCTTATATAAACTGTAAATGATCAGTTTTCTTAGAGGAGCCCGGTTGCTCAGTCGGTAGCGACGAAGGCTGTTAATCCAGGGGTTGTGAGTTCGAACCAACATTCTTTCCGACGTTTGACACAATTCATTGATCTTCCACCAATAGGCTAACAGTCTATGTTGAAAAGCAGCCAGTTGCTTGGCACGTATGTTGTGAGAAGCCAGGAGACAAAAGGTGAACTAGCCGCCGTCTAATGGCTGAACAATTGTTGAAAACGGCGTAAAATCCCAATTATTCAATTAATTCTAAGTGGAATGAAAACCCTTTCCCATACGTAGATGCTTTCTCGTGTGTCTGCAGATGTGGAATAGAATATGGCAACTTATGCTTATGTCAACATTGTTTTATAATCTATTCTAAAATTGTACTTTCATTTACACAGATTTTCCATCATGTTGCTTCAATGTCGTCAAATTCGTCCGGTGAAGATTTGTTTTATGTGGGAAAGGGTTACACATTTACCGCAGAAGATATTTCAAGAGTCATCTGATTTGAAAACAATTTTAATTTCAGCATCTCATTGCAGATTTCAGTCAATCTGCCCCTCGTGTATTCAGAACATGTGACATAATGTTGTTTGTATTGCATATGACGCGCTCTTTACATGCCATATAATGGTTATTCTACTATATCTACACACTTTTACACTGCATATTATTATATAACCACCATACATAACAGAAAAGGCACTGCATATCATGCAAAATGTACAATGTCAATTGAAATATGTACCTCGTATACATGAAAATGTACTGCATATAATACAATACAAAATGCTAAGACAGTAAAGGCGTTCCATAAATTACCGTTAGTCATATTGACGTTTGTATGTAGTTCGGTTTTACAACGTTTAGAACAATATTTAAGTTATATCACGGCGGCCAGTTCACATACCCATGCGTTTCCCGGCTTTCTCCCCCCTATTGAACCAATAGATTTGATTTAATCAAAATGGTTCACATAAATTAAGTTTGAAGACATCTACACAATTTAAAGCTTATCCCAATGTGAGCGGAATAGAACAACCATTGGTCATCGAGCATTACATTACTTTAAACAGCATGTGTGTATAAAGCAAACCAAGATCAGTCTGTGCATTTGTGCAACATTAAGCCTTGGGTATATTGTATGTGACTACAAAAAACAATTGAATTTCATGATTAACACGATTTTAAACCGCCAATACAAACGCAGTGCACAAAGATCACAATGCGCATCAGTGCACTCTAGCATTGGTCTTAATGGTTATCGACTGTAAACATTATTTCCCTTTCATGTTATGATCAAGTTAAACCCACAAGTGCGAACAGTAAACCAAGACATGTCTGCATACTCGCATGGCTTACACCGTAACAATCGCATGAAAATCAATCCAAATTGCTTCGCTGTACGTATATTGGATCTGACGATACCGCCTGAAATGTCGTCTCGAATTGACTCTTAGATATTTATCAGCAAGTGCTATGATACAACCAACGCTTGTTTCTATAAAAAGGAACACTCAAAAGTCATAGTTTCTTTTAATTATTTGTGTTATCTCCCCTGTTGTTTACCTTACGATTTTGTAGGCGACTTTTGGACGCAAATGTCAATCTGAGATAACATTTATGAGACAGTCCGCAGATCTATATACGAGCGAGCGAATGTTAGGCCAGGTTTTTATGATATTGACATTATGCGATTCATTATGACTGCCATACTGATGGTCAGTAGACATGGTCCAGTAGGACTGGTAAGTTACTCAGGAACTGCCGTAATATTACTGAAAAAGTGTTTACTGGAGTAAAGCACCACACACACAAACTGATTCAAGGGAAAATTGTAAATATTGCCACAGAAAATAAGGTATAGAGATAATTTATGACTTTGCTTTACTTGATATATAACCAAAATAACTGATGTTAAAAGCAATCAGTTTGAATACTAATTTGTTTGTATTTACAATGATATGCATTTGTGCATTCTTTTATCCATCGAAGAGTTTTTTGCATGAAGTTTGAGGGATGGTAAAATTAATGATAAATCACCTAGTTATAAAGCGTACATAAAGAGCCTGAAATCCCTTATCTGCCATACGCTGTGAATCATCTGGATAAAAAAGGCAATCATGAATGCTTGTTTGTCCCTGATACTCGTGACGGTTTGTTTCGCGGCAGTCCTTGCCACTGGTATGTACATTGCTTATGTTACTGAATACTTCTATTGAACACTTCGGATGGCCAATACTTCTTAGTTGCTAATACTGAAAAATGCGACTGGCCGATAATTCTTATGCACTAATAATGAACAATGTGACTGGCCAATTATGTTTTATGTTACACATATTGAACAGTTCCACTGGCATAATCTTTGTGTTTCTTTTACAGAATAATTCGACTGGAAAATTCTTCTTTTTGTTACATGTACTAAACAATTCGATTAACCAATTATTTTAATGTTACATTTCTTAACAATTAGATTTACCGTCCAATAGAGGTACAGCTTTTGGAAACTGAACAATTCATATCTGACTGATCAGAAATTTATTTCAATTATAAATGATAATCTTCAGTCCATCATACATGAGTTTTCCAAATCGGAAGTTAATAACCAAAACAAATGGGAAATATGTAAGCTACAAATAAGGGAAACAAGTATTAAATCCTGAAAACAAATTAAAAACACTAACAAATAGATCCTGCTACAAATATAATGTTTACAGATAATGCGTCTGACATCGAAAGGGGAAATAGAAAATGTTTATAAATATAAAGCGATAGGTGCACAAGTAAGATCCAGAATAAAACACATATAATATGAACACTAAATAATTTCATAATCTAGAAAAATCGCGACAGACTAGAAAAAATATTAATTCACTAATGATGAACAAAAAAAGGATACATTACATTCATGATATACAAAATGAAGAAGTCAAATTTTATAAAATATGATATACAGCTAGTGATGATAATGTTACCAAATTTAAATACCTAGTTGGAAACGATGAATATTCCTAAAACTTTGAGTAACACCGAAGCGGACATATGCGATGGTCTAATTTCAGCTGAAGAATGCAAAGAAGCACATTTTGACATGAAACTTAACAAAAGTCCAGGATTAGACGGATTTACGGTAGCATGCTACAAGACCTTTTGGCATATAATAAGTGATATAGTTACAAAAGGTATTAACAAAGGTTATACTAAAAAAGAGTTATCGCGATCTCAAAACAAAGTGTTATCTCCCTTATTTACAAAAAGGGAGACACTGAAATATCGACTTTAAAATACTGCTTAAGTTCTTAAAAAAAGATTACAGAAAGTTCTACCAAATTTATAAAGTTAAGACCAACAGAGTTACATATTAAAACGATATATAGCTTTTAATATACGTCAAATTCAAGATATTATAGATAACGCTGATGAAATGGATATTGAGGGGGCAATAGTTTTTCTAGATTTAAGAAAGGCATTTGACACTGTTGAAAGGCCATTACTTTATGCAGCTATGAAATCGTTTGGATTTAAAAGCGCATTTTTAAAATGGATACAAACATTAAATATTGATATAAGTTCATGTATACTTAATCCGATTATTTTACTCTTTCTTGAGGTATACGACAGGGGTGTCCTTTATCTCTGCTCTTATTACTTTTGATATCTGAAGTTTTAGCAATTAAAATAAGAAATACGAATAACGTTACTGGTATATGTGTCAACATCTATAATACGTTAAAAACCTCTTAACATAAGTCAACTAGCTGACGACACAACACGTTTCGTTAAAAATGAAAACGATATAATGTGCGCTCTTCAAATAATCAAAGAGTTTGGTAAGCATTCGGGTTTATATTAAAATATTAGTAAGACAGACGAACTATGGATTGGACACTTTGAATACAGTGAGTTAAAAGTAGGTGGGAAACAATGGTCAAAAGAAGTCAAAGCTCTAGGAATTTATTTTGGAAATGATGAAATAAAATGTGAAAATCTTAACTGGGAAAGAAAATGAGAAACATATTCAAATATTATTATGAATTGGAATAAAAGAAATCCTCTAGCCGAAGTTTACATTCCTAACCATCGCGCTTGTACCACAAAACGTTATTGACACAATTAATACAATGTTATACAACTTCTTATGGAATGGCAAAAGAGAAACAATTAAACGTGCAAAATTGTTTAAAGACAAATATTCCGGAGATCTAGACATGATTGATTTGGATTCGTATATCAAAATGCTAAAATTAATTGGGTCCAACATCTCATACACCAAGATGACGCTAACAGGAAAATTATTCCACGGTCTTTTATTGAATACGGGCCAAATGCTCTGATGTTTAACATGAACATGGAATAAATAAAAAAAAATGCCGGACAGCTGTCAAAGTATTCCAGAATTCTATACAGATCTAATTAAAACATTTATACTATATTTAAACTTAAGGTCGAAAACACCAAAACGTTTCTTTGACATAAGAAAACAAATCATTGGGGAAAGGAAATGAACATATTAAATTTAAAAATAAATACCTATGCTTTCTAAGTTGGATTAATTCGGGAATACTCCTTATAAACGATATTATAAATGAACATGGTGAGATAGATGAAAATGTAATATTAAGAAAACTGGAAAACAAAACTTATTGGATATCAGAAATTAATATAGTGAAAACCGGAATGCCTATAACTTGGTGAAAAGTTCTCAAATCAGAAGAATCAACGAAAAGTATAGTTAAAAAATCCTGGATATCATTATTCAAGAACAAGTAATTTCTAACAAACAAATATACAAGAATCTGTTGAAAAAACAGATCTTTAAAACCTTAATGCCCACGTGTTTTGGAAAAACAAAGTCCATTCAGACATCAATTGGTCGTCATTTTACTATCACTTAAATAGTTGCATTGATAACAGACACAAACAATTTAGGTATAAACTACTTCATAATATCATTCCAATACATCAGATCATCAACAGATGGATAAATTATCAATAATGAAAAATGTAATGAATGTAGCATCACTGAAGACTTTGAGCATTTTGTGGCTTAATTGTAAACAACTCACCATACTTTGGTCGCAAATTAAAAACATCTTTGAACAATGTAGTATATCCAGGAATATAAAACACTTAACTTCAGTAGCTATTGGTTATATAATTGAAAATATCGAATATATTGATATCAATAGGACATTTAGCATGATAGGATTTTGTATCTACAAATCATATTTTCTTAGCAAAAAACGTACAAAATACTATAATATTATCAAACTGTTTCAATCTGAAATGTATTTATGTTCTTAATACTTGAAAAAGAAAAAAAAATGTTCAGGCTTTATCGAACAGTTTGTAACGACACTTGCTAATTTAAAGTTGTATTTGCACTTATATTGCACTTATATTTTATGTATACATGTATTATTTTTTTTCATTATAATCAAAATATAAAAATCTTTTTTTTTTAATAAGCTGCACTTTATAGTGTATCAGGACTAGCAATTTACGTTTTCATCGTTTACCCAATCACGTGATAAACATGTGATCATAAAGTAGGGCCGCGTTTAGTTATTAATGCATCTGCGTACATCTGCGTATATCTCGGTACATGTGCGTTCAGTGAGAATTCAGACGATCCTATGCATTCGCACAGTCTCGCTAGAGTCTTCATCGCCCGCATATAGGTTAAACATACCAAAATGCACTATCTGACATAAATATAGAAGATTAGCACCATCAGTTGTATGCAAACATATCTTTAAATGATATCAAAGCGTAGTGTCATCAAGACCCCACATCGCTAGATGCAGCTCGTTGTGTACTTATGAAATTAAATTGTGTATGATTTCGGAAAGGGAAAAATTACATAATATTTGCGAAAAGATGTCGGCTTTGAAATCAACAAAAGTCGTCTGTAACAAATAGATGTATAATTGTGTGAGTAATTTTACTGCTTTTTAGGCGATAAATCCTTGTTTAAGAGTATAACAGTCGTTTAAGTGTTATCTTTTACATTCTTTAAAATAAAATCGAAATGACTCCAAAATAATCTTTTTTTTTTTTAAAGAAATCGATTGACCAATTCTTCTTAGGTTACTTTTACTAAACAATTTGATTGACTAATTCTTATTATGTTACTTTTACTAAACAATTTGATTGACCAATTCTTCTTAGGTTACTTTTACTAAACAATTCGATTGACTAATTCTTCTTAGGTTACTTTTACTAAACAATTCGATTGACTAACTCTTCTTAGGTTACTTTTACTAAACAATTTGATTGACAAATTCTTCTTATGTTACTTTTACTAAACAAATCGATTGACTTATTCTTCTTAGGTTACTTTTACTAAACAATTTGATTGACCAATTCTCCTTAGGTTACTTTTACTAACGAATTCGCTTGAGTAATTCTTTTTATGTTACCTTTCTAAACAAATCGATTCACAAATTCTTTTTAGGTTATCTTTCTGAAATATCCTATGGACAAATTCTTTTTAGGTTACCTTTCTGAACAATTCGATTGACCAATTTTTCTGAGGTTACTTTTACTAAATAATTCGATTGACAATTATTTTTAGGTTACCTTTCTGAAAAATTCTTATTTTGTTACTTAAATGGAACAATTCGATTGGCATATTCTTTTTAGGTTACTTTGACCAAAAAATCCGATTGACTAATTCTTATTTTGTTACTTTAATGGAACAATTCGATTGGCTTTTCGTCTTATGTTGCATTTTTAAAACATATTCCACTGTCGTTAAATATCAGAAAACTGGGCCGTATGGTATACACTTGAGTCGTGGCTCAGGCAGACCAACAGTGTGGTGTATTTTTGTGTCAACAGTTGGTTTGCCTGTGCATTCATGAGATATCAAACACATGTATAAAAGATTGCCAAAAAGTGCAGATTTAGATAAAATCACAAGTTTATTTAGATCTAACACTGGTAATACATGCGCAATGGCTGAGTGTACAGAAGCACAGCAGGCACTTCTTTATCAAATTACGCCAAATACATCTGCGGTCATGCTGTTCTAGAGCCATTTTTCGTCTGGTGGATTTTGTCTTGCATAATGCATAATGCATGACCCTGCATTTGCTTTTGATTGTTTTCTAGCTTCGGTTTACATGGCAAAGAGAAGGAATTTATTTGGTGTATTGTGACCTAAATTGTAACATATTATACGAGGAGTCCTTTAGGATTAAGCAATGTGATAACGACATGTATATCTGCCTTGAAAAAAATATGTAATTTACTGATTCGTCCAATTATTCCTTCTTAATTGTGTTGGCAAATGTATTATCGAATTATCGAGGACTAGTTAAGAAGGGGGTAAACTGGTATTTTACTCGCAATATCTCTGTTATCACTCAACCAAACCTTATTTTGTAGGTACTAAAAAGCATCGTCTGACTAGGTGCCACGCAAGGAGTGTAGAAAATAAACAATTCCCCTTATCTAGAACTGATTTAAAACACACACAAGTCAGAGCTGAATAGCGAACTGCATTTCTATGAGTGGCGAAACTGCATAGAGCAACGTCATTCATTTACACATCATATATTAGCCTATGTCATTTAAGTATGTACAACCACAGCTATCGGTTTAATGCCTAGATTAGTAAAATATACTACAATACATGTTTCAATCTGTTCCATATAAGTGTGGATCAAACATTAATGCAAATATCGAATTATGTTAAAACTCATCAACACGTGGAAGGTAAACGCTTTCAAGCGTTGGTGAAGTTGTTCCGTTCTTAGAGGCACGTGACAATATGTGCAGATGATCATATGTACCCTTTTTCATAATAGAAAATAGAAGGAACGCTATCAAAGTTTTAAATAATTGATGATAGTATATAACAAGCACAGGCTTTTAAATATTGACTATGGAAAATCCAAATTTGATTGCATTATATATGACATTGCTTAGTTTCTATAACATTTTACTTTTAAAGGAAATACAGCCTAAAAAGCAGGGATAGAGTAATTCAATCGTACTTCATATGAAACGTTCATTTATAACAGATACAATGTAAAATCGTTATCACATTGCATAATCCTAAAGGACTTCTCGTATAATATATTAACATTTAGGTCACAATACATTTTCACCTGAATCTGTATTGTTTTCAAAAACCTCAATATTGCCTTTGGCGCTGAAAAAATTAAGAGAGGCTTTTGAGCATGAGGAGAGGTTCCAACGTGCATCTTTATCGATACAAAGTACAAGCATATGCCCACGAGATACCATAATAAGTAAAGACACTAATTCCTTAATGTAATCCATGTATCATTTTGCTCGCGATGTAATTTCCAGTCGAAACAAAATTGCGTCTTCAAAGAGTGTTTTGATTAAATCCCAAAATACCAATTCTAAAGAATATTAATTAGAAGAACGTAAACGCTTGAAATGTAAATCACATGAAATTTCAGATGGTCTTTGGACGCAAACTACAATGTGAGTTGCGCATCCGCATGACATTGGCGAGACGAGGAGCAGATTCAAATTGACTCGTGTCTCTGCACAGTCTGTTCTGAATCTACAATGATCGCTAATAATGTAAAACACACATTCAGAAACCGGATCTTTTAAAAACGGCAGATATGGTTGGTTGACTGTCTGTCTGCCTGCCTGTCTGTCTCTGTCTGTCCGTCTATCTCTCGTTATGTCTGTCTGTCTGTCTTCTCTTTTTATCTCTCTCTCATTCTCTCTCTTTCTCTCCCTCTTTCTCTCGCTGTTATCTCTCTCTCTCTCTTTCTCTCTCTCTCTATCTCTCTCTCTCTCTCTCTCTCTCTCTCTCTCTCTCTCCCTTCGCTCTCTCTTTCTCTCACTCTCTATTTCCCTCTCTCCCTCTCTTTCTCTCTCTGTTTCCCTCTCTCTCTCTCTCTCTCTCTATATATATATATATATCTTTATCCCTCTCTCTATTTCCCTCTCTCTATGACTCTTCTAAAAAAAAGTCTTATTGAAACTGTGTGAATACTTGAGCTTTACTTCTTGCAGACTGAACAATATGTATTTTCGCCTGTGTCTAAAGGGACAATGTTAGCTCAACAATATGTATTTTCGCCTGTGGCTAAAGAGACAATGTAAGCTCAACAACATGTATTTTCGCCTGTGGCTAAAGGGACTTAGTTAGCTCAACAACATAATTATTTACAGATGGTTATGGGGGCTACCGCCGAGGTAACTATCCCGGCAACTATTACGGTTACGGTGGAGGTTCAGGAGGCATTTTTGGGAAACTGCTGGGTGGATTTAATGGTGGACCTGGATTTGGAGGTGGACCTGGAGGATTTGGGAGAGGTGGATTTGGAGGATTTGGAGGTGGATTTGGAGGATTTGGAGGATTTGGAGGTGGATTTGGAAATAAACTTGGACGATATCTGCAATCATATCGCTACCTTAAATCCTATTTCACGTGCAAATATTTAAAATATTGTCCCTGTAAGTTTTTCATTAACTTATTGTATTGACCCTTGTTTCGTCCACATTTATTAACTTATTGTATTGACCCTTGTTTCGTCCACATTTATTAACTTATTGTATTGACTCTTGTTTCGTCCACATTTATTAACTTATTTTATGACCCTTGTTTAGGACATTGATTAACTCAAAACGAACATTCAGCAGCTTAGATCAAGATCCGCCAAGTCTTATCAGTATCTCACCACGTACGCGCATCGTTCAAGTCTTTACAAGATTGAAAACATCTCACAATCGACTATATCATGAGCAATTTCATTGTCATTGTCAAATATTGCAAGCCTATCCCGACCGGTGGCGACGCGAGCTGTCAATCAAGGTGAAGTTGGTTCGAACCCTAGCTCGGTCCAACAGTCTGTCCGACGCTTAATAAAGGTCAAACGGATACACTGCATTCGTCTTCCATCAATGGACTCCCATTCCATGTGGAAAATCAGACTTGCTTAAATAGAATGTTATATGGAGTACTGTGAAAAGCATGGGTAGTTGACCTCGCCGTCCTGATATGATATACAAATTGTTGAAACCGGCGTTAAACCCCAATCAATAAACACGAAATTACAAATCACGAGAAGGTCGCTTTTCAATTTACTCATGTTATATATGATGTAAGAATGTTGATTTTTAACTAAATTGTAATCGCTCCTTTCCAGTATGCATTAAAACAATAGCAGGCGACTTTATAAAAACATCAAGGCAACACTATCATATATTGTGATACGATTGATAAATTTAATTAAGATTATTGTTGCAAAAGTCATCTCCTGAAGATGCGTCAAATTACGCCCGCAAATGAGAAAGGGTGAACACGACAAGTAAAATGCCACTTTGTGTAAGCAAACCATAGTATATTCACTTGTAAAAACTTTAAATATTGTAGAACTTTCATACGATTTTCCCCCGTCTAAAATTGCCAAAATCTTCAAATTGTCATGTTACAACAGAGCGAACCCGACAAGTCCAAGTTGGCATTTAACCGTTTCCCACATACAACAAATCTGCAGCTGACGACTTTACAAACATGGTGACAAAAAACAAAAATCTCCATAAAAGATAGCTTAATTGTTAAATAAAGTTGAACAAATGTGGCCAAATGAGAAAATGGTGATTATGAGCAATTTCACCTCAGTCACAATGTTTTAAAAAGTCGTCTGCTGCTGTTGCGTCAAAATGCGTCTGCATGTGGGAAAGGGTTAACAGACAATGTACATTCAGATCAACATGGGAGTTAAATGCTTGATCTCTCTCCCCACTGATATACAGTTCATGATTGGTCTCAACACATTTCTGACACACATTGCGTATTTGGATCGGACTGCGAAAAAATGCGTATAAACTTGAGTCGCATCAAGATATTATGCTTCTGAATGCGTTCAGTGAAGACTGAGGCCGTCCTGTGCTTTCAGATCAACATGTAAACTGTTTTTAAAAGTCGTTTAGCTGTAGAAACGTCATCAAGCGTCTACAAGTAGAACATGGTTAAATGTAATTCTCTTTTTGTTTCCAGAGTGATACTATGACAGACCGGTAAAGATTGAAAGATGATGACTCACTCGATGTTTTTTGACATTTTATACTTTCATAGTATTGAATTGATATTGAAATACGACATTTTTAATGTTTATATTTTACATCGAAAGCGAAATAAAAGTTTACAAATCGTTGTCCTTGTCTGCTCCATACAAAATACTTTAAATATGGCTTTCTCTCATTTGCGTTCAAGATGGTTGGTATAGCATTAAAACTGACTCGAAATGGACCAGTAGTATTGATATCTAACCAGTAATAAACGCCGTGAAATAGATGTCAAACTGTTGATAGTGTTCGATATTAAGGTTTGCTGTACATTTACGAATCGCGACCTCGAATAGAATAAAAGCACTGAAAGTGCTGACAGCATAGGGGCTGCAGGAAGGTTGGAAAAGTAGGGAACATGTGAAAGGAAATAACAATTGTAGCTTATGTTAATGTATTTATTGTTAAGGAGTTGAACGATCATATCAAACATATTAATTATTATGAAACTGGCAATTGGAAAACAGGAGGACCTTGTTGGCCCTATATCGCTCACAAGTATATAAATTTAAAACATAAGAATCAAAGGAAAATTTAACAGCAGGTTTAGGCAGAACAATTTTGAAGTTTCTGTCATACTTCAATCACTGTGTGTATTACAAATTGCACCCACTCGAGAAAACTTGGTGGGGTTTCAAAGAGGTTCAGTCAAGGAACATTTCAGAGAAATTATTTTGAAATCCGGTTGGACCAGTAGTTTCTGACAAGAAGAATTTAATAATTGTGTACTGAATGGATTTATGTGATCAACTGTAAAAGTGTTAGACAGCGGTGCAGATGTAGAGCGTCGGCCCCTCGCACCAAAGGTCCCGGGTTCGAGTCCCGTGATGAGCGGGTTCTGACTTTGGGATAAATCCACACAAACGGCGCGAGTACTGGTTAAGTCTCTAGGAAGCAGGCATCGAGCGTGAATAATATAAAATGAAAGCGTGTTTGCAATCGATGAAAAATAAATAAGTTTAAACTAACTGTAAAAGTGGGCCATGCAAGGAACATCCATGCCAAGTGTTATCAACTTGCAGCAGGTTGATTTTGAAAAGAGCTACGGCAAGTGAATGATTCAAATAGATCATCCATAGCCTTTGGCTCAGGTGATCTGAAACAAACTTAGGTAACAGGACCAAAAAAACAATAGTATATTGAATACATCATTTCTTGTTTAAGGATGACCACAGTTGTGGTTGAAAGTGATAAGTGTTATTTTGCGTAGTATTGAATAAACAAGAAAATATTTATGCAATTGGATCTAGCATCAACATAATGAACACATTAAAAGACATTCACTATTAGTTACAACTAGTTACAGGACAATGTCAATGAATGAAACATAGGAAGTTTCACAAAGAGCAATATGCAGCACTCAATAAGCATGTGTTACTCCTTCACATTGAAAGCATCAATTTATCATGTATTAGTTATGGATTGATTGGGTCTAGTTTCACGGACAGAGTGGAACAAAGTGGAGTAAGGAGTTCAGAAAGATAAGAGTATTCTGAACCCTTAGTAGACCATTTTGAATAGCGTGCTGGTAAGGGATTGAAAAACGTATATTTATGGAGCACAGGGTTACATTGTATGTAGCATTTGTGTGAAAATGCATCATTGTCAGCTAGTCCCCATGAACATTATAATGACAAAAGAGCTAGTTTGAACATATTGGACAGTTTTGAACAAGGCCCAAAGTACATGAGAAACAAATATTACAACAAAGTTTCATGCTGATTAAATAGAAAATTAAAATTCTGCACCAATGCAATAAACTGAACTGGTAATGATGTTGGAAAAAAATGTTGAAAGAAAATAACTCTCTAAACCATGGACTAGACTGGGAGAAGGAGGTGGATCATGGCTATACTGAACATAAAAAAGAACATTATTGATAACTATTAACAGCACATAGTGAACGAATTAATACAAGAGAAGCGCATAAGAGCACATAAGCATACACTTGCAAAGAAACATAAAAAATCATTTACATAAGACAAATAGAACCATGCTTGGATCCCCTGCCAATAGCAACTACTAGAACATACCCGACTCAGGGTCAATCCAAGGAACATTTGTGTCAAATTATATTGAAAGCAGTTACTGTTTTCGACAAGAAGATTTTTCTATAGCACTGTAGCTCTGGAAGAAAACCAGCCCCAACTACACAGTTTTGTTTTTGGAGGATTTTCACCAACTTGAGCAATCTTGTTAGATGAACAAAGAAGGAACATTTCGTGAAATTGACAATGCACCAATAGTTTCCGAAAAGACACTTTGTATATAATTATTTGCGATATTTGCCATACTGTAGCAACAAAGTTATGCATTAAATACAATCCACTTCTTGACATACATTTGAAAGGGGACCATCAAAGGAACAATAGCGATATATGGAAACAGTCATAAAGCCATGTTTTAATGAATCCCAACAGATTAAACAAACTGTGAACATGTTTCAAAACAGGGCCAGTAGTTTCTGACAAGAACAGTTTCAAAAGCTTTCCCTGTGTGTTGCCATGGCAGATATGTAGTGAATGGACATATTTTGGATAACCTATATTGGGAACATGCAATGAACAATATTGTTGTTTGAAGCCAAAATTGAGCCGTTATGTCCAGGTGATCTAAAAAGGTGCATATATAAAACTTAAACAAGCAATGCACCATAGGTACCGTATATACTAGATTCATGGAAATATCATGTAACTGTGACCACACAAGAAAAGGAAAAACATATTGTTTTTTGATTTTCATATACCCCTGCGTAATTATTAATGAGATCAACAATCAACAAAAATCAATATATCACAGAACAAATTATCTCTGCACAGACTCAGACTAGATCATCCTAAAATGTTGTATTTAAATGCTGGTGGAACAAAACAGACACTTTCATTTACAGCTATTTACAGCACAAGGTTAATGGATGAATATTAAAAAAATGAATTACTATAGATCCAATTCGAGCAGTGAGCAATGACGAAAGGCCATGGATTGTTCTATTATCCAAAATAGGGATGAGCATAAAGATATGCGCCCGTTTTGATTATAAGTAAAATCCTGACACACAACCAGTTCGAATGCGATTGAACAATAGCGTTGAATGCGTAATGCTAAGGTCCTGAGTTTGAGTCGTAATGGATTACATCTTTTTATTTTCTGTATTTTACCTCTACTGGCCAAAGGCCAGAAGGGCTTATGTCGTGGCGATTTGTCCGTCGTCCGTGCGTGCGTGGGTGCGTGCGTGCGTGCGTGCGTCCGTCCGTAAACAATTTCTTGTTAACACGATACAGTCTTATACAGTAGTTAGATATCCATGAGAGCTCGGTTCCTTTCGAAAACCAGCCAGATTTGCCCATGCATGACTGGATTATGGCCCTTGAAATGGTCAAAATTGCTATAAAAGAGCTTGTTAACACGATAAAGTCTTCACTTTTGATTTTATCTCAACCAAACTTATACAGTAGTTAGATATCTATGAGAGATCGGTTCCTTTCGTAAACCATGTGAACACAATAGAGGCTCTATTTACTATCAGATTTTCACCAAACTTAGATAGTAGTTAAATATTGATGAGAGCTTGGTTCCTTTTGAAAACCAGCCAGATCCGGCAAGACTGGATTATGGCCGATGAAATTGTAAAAATTGCTATAATACAGCTTGTGAACACAAAAGACCCTCCATTTACTATCCGATCTTCACCATACATACATGCTCTGGATTGAAAATGACCAAAGAACCATACCAGTAGAGCATAGGCCCTCATGGGCCTCTTGTTTATATTTTGTCTACGTAATTATAAATCACATAATGTCCTTAATTTTAGTGATTTTACATTTACCTACGTATATATAAATGTGGCATAAACATGTAGAACGACGTATTAAAGCTTACACAGCCATGCAGTCGAGGTCGTATTATAGTGATGATGATGATTAATTATGTTCATGATGATGATATATTGTTTACACTATTTCTGTCCGGCTGTTTGATGATCTTCATGTAATATAGTTAGAAATCTAGAAATAAAACAAAGATATAAAATAAGGATAACTTAAACAAAATATACATACACAAAAAGGTCAAACCTAAAGAAAAAAAGTAAACTATAGTGGGCTCGAACCCATGACGCATAGGTGTAAACATCTTACCGCTTCAACCGACTGAGCTAAGATAATCTTACCAATTGTTTATCAATATGTATTATATATATATATTTAACTGTACCGAGGCGTTCCTAATTTAATATTTACCTGCTTCCCCTACACTCGGCTGATCTTTGATCCTTCATATGCCAAAGTCGGAGTATACGAGAAAGTAATATTAACCATTTGCTCCATAATACTGCATTTCCCTGCAGCCAATGTAGAGCAGGCATTTGCAAACAGTGTTTAGGAAGAGTTTAGATAATCTTCCGTAAATGTAAGCGTAATTCACACCAAACTTACAAGTGGGGAATGAATACTTTAAACAAACGACTTTCTCCACAAGCATTTTCCGACCCCTACACATACAAAGAATTAAATTACATTAATTCATCACTTATCAGTTATGGGTGAATTGGGCCACCATTTACAGTGTGAAAAACATTGCATGGAGAGATAATATGGCTCGTTATGAGCATTCTGGACTCTGCCTTTCCCGTTTTGTAATGATTTTCTGTTTTTGGTACATGAAATATGTATTTCTGGAATAAAATGTTCAATATTATTCATGCGGAAAATGCACCATATGGCTTTATGCACTGTATGACTGACCGGAGACCAGATATACCATTACTATGCTTTGTGCAAGTTACATTGTTTTGACACGTATGACAAATATCTAACCCTTTGCTCCATAAGCATGATCTTTAACTCATCCAAACGAAAGCAATAACTCCCCTCCACTATTTTGAAATGCCTGCTTTATTGGGTGCAGGGAATTGCGGTATTATGAAGCAAAGGTTTAAACAAATCCACTCGTGACTTCTTTGTTAACAAATTATTTTTCCGTTTTAATTTTCCGGGAATATTCGCAAACTTAATGTTTTGTTTGTAAACTATATATTATGGAAAATGAAATTGCAGGATATAAAAACAATGTAAAATGCGAAGCCATAATTGTAAAATCAGGCATAAAGATTTGTTTCACAATAGCAAATTATTCTATTTAAACTGAATTGGACAATCTCCGTAAATACTCGAACATAGTCATACTTTTCCGTTCCACTTCGCGAATGTTAATAAGCTTCCATATTTGACCTCTCGGCGCATTAATTTTTAAAGCATTTGTTAAACTTATATTGGAGTACCCACGCCTTAAGTTGTTCACGGATGTTCCACCAACATTATAATGATCTGTTTTTGGGGTGATCTTAACGTTTTAAATGCAGTTTTGTTGAATGCTAAAGCCCCAGGCCAAAAACTAACTTTCTATCTTTGTTGTTTTTTCTTCTACAATTCAAGCCATGTATTTGTTGATCTGTATTAATGTCGGCGCTGTTTCCACGATGTTTTCAAACTAAAGTGTCTGCTGGAAATGAATCCAAAGTCATCTATATTGGAAAATGTTACAATCAATATGAAAGATAAATCAATTTGATTGATGTATGTTGTATTATGGACGGGTGGCCTCTATACTTGAATACATATTTGATACTTGTTAGTTGTTACATAATACTTACTAGTATACCTATGCGAACAATACGAACCTGCAACTATGACAGCGTACTCATAATACCGTCTAACATGTACGTCAGACGTTTCATGAGTGTTACCAAGACTTTAAAAATGCTAGAACTGGTTTTCACTCATTGGGGCCTACTATTACGGGGTAAGCAAACGGCCGATTAGCTGGTGTCAGGATAAAAGAACCAGTAGTAAAGAAAACGCCGTGATATAAATAAAAATTGTTGAAAGCCGCGTAAAACACCATTACAAAAATAAACACGCCAACAAATCATGAGTGTTGCCAAAATATTTTTTTCTGAGAAGAGCGAAGGTTCCGATAAGCCAACTAACATTATATATGAGTCATTCCATGAGAAAACCAACATTATGGCCTCTGCGTTATGTATCGATCCAGATCATCCTGCACAGTCCACACAGGCTAATCCGGGCCAACACAGTCCGTCTCAGTGGGATAGAGGGTTAGAGTAATGATTCCTGAAACAGAAAATCCACAAGATGCAAAAAGTGTCTGTCCAAGTTAGCCTGCCCGGATTGCTTAGGCTGATCCGGGTCGATACTTTACGTAGTGTCCACTCTGTTGGTTTTCTCGTGGAACGGCTCATATATACTGTAAACGTTCTATTCAGAGGCGATCCATCAACTATATTCGAGATCTCTGTAATTAAATCAATTGACATGATATGAACCAGTGCATTAGTAAAGGGACAAGTTGACATTTCTGAGAACAGTGTCAGTTCAGATCATCTTGTGCAGCTACAGTATTACAGTATTAGCACAGGTTGACTTAATCTTCTTCATGTAACAAGCGTGTGTAAGTAAGTAATATGGTTTGGATCTGGATCTATATTGTTCGAATAATTACTAATACACGGATTTATATAGTTTAATGTTTTAATTTATAGTTGAGTCGCGATGAAGACAAATCGTCATTCGGTATTTATAAATGATCCATGATACCATGATACCTCATCCAAAATCTACGAGAGGAAAACATTTCGAATGGTCCAGACAAAGTTGCTTAAGAAGATCAGCGTGTCTTCTTTTGTATATATGAATTAAGGGACATAGGGGATATCAATGAATAGCGAATGAAACTTCCATTAGACGAATACATCTAATCATCTCGGCTCGGAGCCCCTTTTTTCGTAACCATAATTACGGAAATCAGACACACACGACAGAGACAATAATTAATCATTTTTAAACTTCTGTATTCTTTCATCGTCCCTATGATGTGTACGAATATATAATAGAGCCGTCCCACGAGAAAACCAACATTGTGGACTCTGCGTTAAGTATCGACCCGGATCAGCCTAAGCATGCCGCGCAGGCTAACTCGGACACACACTTTTCGCCTCCTGTGGATTTTTCTGTTTCAAGAATTATTACTTTATACCTCTATGCCCATGAAACGGAATGTGTCGGCACGAATTAGCCTGTGCAGACTGTGCAGGCTGATCTGTGCCGATACATGTCGCAGAGTCCATAAAGAAGGTTTTCACATGGAACGGCTCATATAAAAGAGCGGTGCACCAGCCCACAATTACCAACATTTAGACGTTGGCGATCAGTGTAGATCCAGATCAGCCTGTATTTCCGCAAAGTCTAAGTTAGATCTGCATTGTTTGCCTATAAGTCAAACATGCTTTCACAATATGCTGGTCTGAAACGTTAACGTGGAGAGGTAGCAAGACGCATCGGACGAATGTTGTTTGGTGCAATATTTCACCTCAATGTTTTATAATTTGATCCCGTTCAAAGGTATCATCATCCCCTCGGCTAACGAAGGTTGCGTTGGGGATATAGTAACGGGAATGTCCGTACTGATGGCCGAGTACTTGTGGGGGGGTGGTGTTCTCCTGAAGACGACCCACCACCCTTATAAAGACACTTAGATAAATAGGTCTAGAAGCCTATTTATTTTCAAGGTCATAGGTTAAAGTTCAAGGTCAAAATTGGACTTTGAATACCAAGGGGATGCATCCGCTTTGCGGTGCCCTTGTTATAATTTGTGTATCGGCATTTACTTGTCTTGGTCTTTATATAAGATTCTGTCTTTTTGTTTAACCCTCACACAGGAGGCAGACGAAATTTAACACATCTTCAGCAGTTGGTGTTTGATTTTTTACGAAAAGGTCGTTTTCTGCAGACGCGTCAAAATAAATCTACATATGAGCCGTCCCACGGGAAAACCAAAATGATGGAATCGCGTAAAGTATCGACACGGATTAGCTTAAGCATGCCGCACAGGCTTAACCGGATAGACACGTTTCGCCTCCTGTGGATTTTCTGTTTCAGGAATCATCACTCTATACCTCTTTCCCCCTGAGACGGAATGTGTCGGCCCGGATCAGTTTGCGCAGGCTGATCACGCAGAGGTCATACTGTTGGTTTTCTCGCGGGACGGCTCATATGTGAAAGGGTTAACCATTTTGACACGTCAGCAGCAGTACAGTTTTGAAATCCTTGTGACAAAAGGTCAAATTGTTCAACATGTGAAAATGTGTCAATTTCCCACAACGTTTTCAACTATATTAAATAATTTTAATTTCAGTTTTCTATATTTTTGCCAAGATGTTTTATAATTATTTTGCTGCAGGTATCAAAGAAGTTGTACTTCACCGCATGGAGATCATCAGTTATATCATGGCGACCAGAACACAAATCAACAGCAAAAACAACAACAACAGCAACGACAAAAGCAATAAAGGTTTGGCAACACGCAGTACATTTGCGTCAAGCCTGAAAACGAATGTCCCAAATAGATTTGGCACATATATGGTATATATACATGAGCATCAAGGAAATTTAAGTATTAACAATGATACATGTAATATTTCAAGAATGTAATTAATTATCTTATATATCTTTGAACTGCGTTGGGTAGTAAATATATTTGAATATATTTAAATGGTTTTTTACTCTCTCGCATCAGTACATTCTTCTAATGTAACTGGCAACCTTCCCAAAAAAATATGTGTAGCCTGTATGTTTAACTGGAAAACTTCCCACAAGAAGTATGTGTAGCCTATTTGTGTAACTAGCAACCACCCCACAACACTTTGTGTAGCCTATTTGTGTAACAGGCAACCTTCCAACAAGGACTATGTGTAGCCTATTTGTGTAACTGGCAACCTTCCAACAAGGACTATGTGTAGCCTATTTGTATAACAGGCAACCTTCATATACAAACTATGTGTTGCTTATTTGTGTAACTGGCAACCTTCCTACAAGGACTATGTGTAGCCTATTTGTGTAACAGGCAACCTTCATATACAAACTATTTGTTGCTTATTTGTGTAACTGGCAACCTTCCTACAAGGACTATGTGTAGACTATTTGTGCAACTGGCAACCTTCATATACAAACTATGTGTTGCTTATTTGTGTAACTGGCAACCTTCCTACAAGGACTATGTGTAGCCTGTTGGTGTAACAGGCAACCTTCATATACAAACTATGTTTAGCCTGTTTTGTAACTGGCTCCCTTCTCACAAAACTTATGTGTAATCTATTTGTGTAACAGGCAACAATCCTATACAAACTATGTGTTGCTTATTTGTGTAATTGGCAACCTTCCGACAAGGACTATGTGTAATCTATTTGTGCAACTGGTAACCTTCATATACAAACTATGTGTTGCTTATTTGTGTAACTGGCAACCTTCCTACAAGGACTATGTGTAATCTATTTGTGCAACTGGCAACCTTCCTATACAAACTATGTGTTGCCTATTTGTGTAACTGGCAACCTTCCAATATGAACTATGTGTAGCCTATTTGTGAAACTGGCAACCGTCCCATATGAACTTTGTGTAGCCTATCTGTGTAACTGGCAACCTTCCGACAAGGACTATGTGTAGCCTATTTGTGCAACAGGCAACCTTCCTATACAAACTATGTTTAGCCTATTTGTGTAACTGGCAACCTTCCGACATGGACTATGTGTAGCCTATTTGTATAACTGTCAACCTTCCCACAAAAACTATGCATAGCCTATTTGTATAACTGGCAACCGTCCCACAAAAACTATGTGTAACTGGCAACCGTCCCACAAAAACTATGTGTAGCCTATTTGTGTAACTGGCAACCTTCTTAAAAGAACTATGTGTAGGCTATTTGTGTAACTGGCAACTTTACCACAACAACTATGTGTAGCCTATTTGTGTAACGGACAACTATCCCACGCAAACTAGTTGTAGCCTATTTGTGAAATTGGAATCTTTCCCTAAAAACTATGTGTAGCCTATTTGTGTAACTGGCATCTTTCCCACAAAAACATTTGGTAGCCTGTTCGTTTAACTGGCAACCTTCCTCCAAAACTTATGTGTAGCCTATTTGTGTAACTGGAAATCTTTGCACAACAACCCTCCCACAAAAACTATGTGTAATCTATTTGTGTAACTGGCAACCTTCCCACAAAAACTATCTGTAGCCTATTTGTGTAACTTGGAACTTTCCCGCAAAAACTATGTGTAGCCTATTTGTGTTACTGGCAACTTGCCCACATAATCTATGTTTAGCCTATTTATGTAACTGGCAAGCTTTCCACAATAATTATGTCAAGCCTATTTGTGAAACGGACCATCTTCCAATAAGAACTATGCGTAGCCTATGTTTGTAGCTGACAGCCTTCCCACAATAAGTATGTGTATCCTATTTGTGTAACTGGCAATCTTCCCACAATAATTATGTGTATCCTATTTGTGTAACTGGCAATCTTCCCACAATAATTATGTGTATCCTATTTGTGTAACTGGCAATCCTCCCACAAGAATTATGTGTAGCCTATTTGTGTAACTGGCAACCTTTCCACAATAACTATGTGTAGCCTGTTTGTGTAACTGGCAATCTTCCCACAAGAATTATATGTATTCTATTTGTGTAACTGGCAACTTTCCCACAAGAACTATGTGTAGCCTATTTGTGTAACTGGCAATCTTCCCACAATAATTATATGTAGCCTATTTGTGTAACTGGCAACTTTCCCACAAGAACTATGTGTAGCCTGTTTGTGTAACTGGCAATCTTCCCACAAGAACTATCAGTAGCCTTTTTTTTGTAACTGACAACCTTCCAACAAGAATAATGTGTATCCTATTTGTGTAATTGGCAACCTTTTCATACAAACTATGTGTATCCTATTTGTGTAATTTGCACCCTTTTCATACAAACTATGTGTAGCCTATTTGTGTAATTGGCAACCTTTTCATACAAACTATGTGTAACCTATTTGTGTAATTGGCAACCTTTTCATACAAACTATGTGTAGCCTATTTGTGTAACTAGCAATGCTACCACACAAATTATGTGTAGCCCAATTTTGTAACTGGCAACTTTCCCACAAAAAACCATGTGTCGCCTATTTGTGTAACAGGCAACCCTTCCACAAAATCTATGTGTAGCCTATTTGTGTCACTGACAACTTTCCAACAAAAACTATATGTAGCCTATTTGTGTAACTAGCAACTTTCCCCAAAAAACTATGTGTAGCCTATTTGTGTCACTGACAGCTTTCCCACAAAAACTATGTGTAGCCTATTTGTGTAACCTTCCCAAAAAAACCTATGTGTAGCCTATTTGTGTCACTTACAACTTTCCCACAAAAACTATGTGTAGCTTATTTGTGTCTCTGACAACTTTCCCACAAAAACTTTGTGTAGCCTATTTGTGTCATTGACAACTTTCCTACAAAATCTATGTGTAGCCTATTTGTGTCACAGACAACTTTCCCACAATAACTATGTGTAGCCTATTTGTGTAACTGGCAATTTTTCCTAAAAAAACTATGTGTCGCCTATTTGTGTAACTGGCAACCCTCCCACAAATTCTATGTGTAGCCTATTTGTGTCACTGACAACTTTCCCACAAAAACTATGTGTAGCCTATTTGTGTCACTGACAACTTTCCCACAAAATATATGTGTAGCCTATTTGTGTCACTGACAACTTTCCCACAAAAACTATGTGAAGCCTATTTGTGTCACTGACAATTTTCCCACAAAAACTATGTGTAGCCTATTTGTGTCACTGACAACTTTCCCACAAATACTATGTGTAGCCTATTTGTGTAACTGGCAACTTTCCCCAAAAAACTATGTGTCGCCTATTTGTGTAACTGGCAACCCTTCCACAAAATATATGTGTAGACTATTTGTGTCACTGACAACTTTCCCACAAAAACTATGTGTAGCCTAGTTGTGTCACTGACAACCTTCCCTCAAAACCTATGTGTAGCTTATTTGTGTCATTGACAACTTTCCCACAAACATTATGTGTAGCCTATTTGTGTCATTGACAACTTTCCCACAAACATTATGTGTAGCCTATTTGTGTCATTGACAACTTTCCCACAAACATTATGTGTAGCCTATTTGTGTCCCTGACAACCTTCCCACAAAAACTATGTGTAGCCTATTTGTGTCATTGACAACTTTCCTACAAAAACTATGTGTAGCCTATTTGTGTCATTGACAACTTTCCTACAAAAACTATGTGTAGCCTATTTGTGTCACTGACAACTTTCCCACGAAAACTATGTGTAGCCTATTTGTGTCACTGACAACTTTCCCACAAAAACTATGTGTAGCCTATTTGTGTAACTGGCAACTTTCCCCAAAAAACTATGTGTCGCCTATT
The DNA here is from genome assembly GCA_031761405.1 of Serripes groenlandicus. Lineage (NCBI taxonomy): Eukaryota > Metazoa > Mollusca > Bivalvia > Cardiida > Cardiidae > Serripes > Serripes groenlandicus. Next base: position 60,856,545 of record JASEVX010000011.1, on the reverse strand, counting down.
TGTGTCACTGACAACTTTCCTACAAAATCTATGTGTAGCCTATTTGTGTCACTGACAACTTTCCCACAAAAACTATGTGTAGCCTATTTGTGTAAGACGAATAACCGTTACTCATATTGACGTTTGTATATCGTTCGGTTTTACACCGTTTTGAACAATCTTTCAGTTATATCACGCCAGCCAGTTCACATGCCCATGTGTTCCCAAGCTTTCTCGCACCAGTACTCCACACAACAACTCCAACGCAACTGGCTGCGTTTCCACATATACTATTAGCCCGTTGGTGGAAGACGAATGACTTTTGTCGTTTTGACCCCTTTGTCAAACGTCGAAAAGAATTTTCGCCGAACTTTGGTGCGAACTCACGACGCATTCCTTGACAGCCCGCCCCGCGACCGCCTGAGCTACCGGGGCTCGGATTGTACGTGTAAGGTTGTGGATCATATAGTCATCTTCATCAATTTAATAATTCATCAGATCCACAGACCAACGTATTAGACCAAAGCTTAGGTTCAATTTCTTTTAGACTAGGATACTTCACAGCTGTATCTACATTGGATACGTAAAGGTCTCGAAACATTCTTGTCTTAAGTCGTCATTAGATTTACCTATTGATACTATAGAATGGATTGAATCAAAATAGTTCACTCTGACATCAAAATGTTACAGTGAGTCTACACAGGCAACATTAAATCCGAAGCATGCTTATAAGAGTTAAGTTGAAATACATCTACACAAGTTAACGCTTATCCCGCTCTGGGCGGAATAAAACAACAACTGGTTATTGAGCATTACATTACTTTAAACAGCATGTGTGTATAAAGCAACCCAAGATCAGTCTGTGCATTCGTGCAGAAATAAGCCGTGGGTATATTGTATGCGACTACAAAAAGCAATTTCATTTCATGATTAACACGATTTTAAACCGCCAATACAAACGCAGTGGACAAAGATCACAATGCGCACCAGTGCAATATAACATTGGTCATTATTGTTATCGACTGTAAACAACATTTCCCTTTCATGTTATGATCAAGTTAACGTCACTAGTATGGACACAGTAAGCCAAGACATGTTTGCATACTCGCCTGGCCTAAATTGTCAAAAGAGCATGAAAATAAATCCAAGTTACTTCCCTTGTACGTATAAACGCATGAAGATCAATCCAATTTACTTCCCTTGTACGTATAAACGCATGAAAATCAATCCAAGTTACTTCCCTTGTACGTATAAACGCCTGTAAATCATCCAAGTAACTTCCCTTGTACGTATAAACGCATGAAAATCACCCAAGTTACTTCCCTTGTACGTATAAACGCATGAAAATCAATCAAAGTTACTTCCCCTGTACGCATATTGGATCTGACGACACCGCATGCAAAGTTGTCACGAATTGACTCTTAGATGTTTATGAGCAAGAGCTCGTGTTTTGGTCCATTGAAATCGCATGATACGAACAACGCTTGTTTCTATGAAATAAGAAAACTCGAAAATCATAGCTTCTCTATCGCTTTTATTTATTTGTGTTATCTCCCCTGTTTTTTACCTAACGATTTTGTATGCGTCTTTTGGTTGGCTAACGCAAATGTTAATCTGAGATAACCTTCGTGAGACAGTCAGCAGATATATATACGAGCGAGCGAAGTGTAGGTCTGTTTTTGATGAGATTGACATACTGCGATTCGTATTTGTCAAAGACTATGAAATAGTAAATACATGTATTACGTTATAAATATACTCGAACTTGTTTAACATAAAGGGTGACGATACAAGTTACACGAATAAAGTAGGATCAGGATTAAAAGAATAATGTGAATAGTAAAGGTACGACTTGAACGTATAAACAGAATAAAGTCAGATCAGTATGTGCATACGTACAGTCTGAACGAGATTTACACTCTTCACATATGAGCCCTCCCGCGAGAAAACCAACACTGTGCATTAAGTATTGACAGTAAGCATTCCGCGCCGGCTAACACGGCTAGACACTTTTCGCCTTACGTGAAATGTCTGTTTCAGGAATCATTACACTCTATACCTCTATCCCCCTGAGACGGAATGTGTATGTCCGGATCAGTCTGCACGGACTGCGCAGGCTGATCTGGATAGATACATTACGCAGAATCCATGATGTTGTTTTCTCGCGGGACTGCTCATATTACTTTCACAAGCTAGTTCGATTATGTCGACTTGTGTAGATTCTGATAAGAATTGGCATGTTTACAAGACGATCTAAATATACACTGTACGGCAATGCCAGATTGTACATATTCTCATGCATTATCAGTGTGTAAAACGAAAACAATTGTAAGATGACATCACCAAAATCGTGAACCAGCTTTTAGTCCCCTTTTCTCCATATACAACATATCTGCAGCCAACGATTTGAGAACATTATGGTAAAATATGTAGAACATCTGTTTAAATCAATTAAAGTATGATTATTGGATAAAGTTGAAAACATTGTAGCGAGGGCAGAATGTGTTCATCAAAAGCAATGCCTCCTTTTTCAACAATAATATCAAAGCTCGTCGACTTCAGATGGGTCAGAATGCGCATAGATGTGTTTAACAAATCAACTAAAGCTTCACTTATTTAATGGTAAACACGTTTTCTTGTAGTCTGGAGTACCTTCCCCTTTTTACTCTCATAGGAAGTCGGGAACCAGACTAGTTTTCTTGGTGTACTACATCGACTTTCACATTATTTATCTAATAGCATGGACGTTTCCTGAATTAATTTTATCCGGACACCAACTCAATCGTGGTCGTAGAGCGTTTCCGAAACCGTGGGCGCCAAGGTCTGAAGCAATTACTACCGTTTTAAATGTCTGGTTTTACCCAAACGGGAATCGAACCCGGATATCATACTGAAGAAGCGAGCGCTTTTACAACTTCTCCAATGACTTGGTTACATAATTTTCGATCAGAGCTCCAGCTACAGATCACCCTATACATACACACAGCCTGACCAGGAACCGCACTACAACCAATCAATGCAGTAGACAATACTCGTTTGTTAGAGAGTAAGAATACTGACTAGGCTGTAGAACTTTAACGGCTGGTCTGAATAAAAACGGACAGCTGATGTACGGTCTTTCTTTCCTGCATCGAGACACATAGGATCCCGTTTATGGGAAAAGGTACAGATTTGCAGCTCTGAACAGTGAATACTCAGATCATTATGTACATCTGCTCTATCTTATCAGAATCTACACAAGTTCACAGATGATTATAATATGATGTTGGTTCTTGTTAATATGTTAACAGAGAGCAGTTGCACATGCTGATCTGGATCTACAATGTTAAAACAAGCATAAGTTCATTTTACCGAGAACAGAATAACATCTGACTTTAGTATTTTTGTGTTTATTAGGTTTGATTTAGCTTTGTCTGGCTATAGCTTTTAGTTTAAACTTATTTTTTTTACATCGATTGCTAAACAAGCTTTTATCTAAAGTTAATCACGCTCGATGTCTTAACCAGTACTCGCGCCGTTTGTGTGGAAAATTCCCAAAGGTAGAACCCGCTCATCACTGGATTCGATCTCGGCACCATTGGTACGAAATGCCGACGGTCTTTAGCTTTTTCTTTGTTTGCATGGTCTATATCGCCGCTTTAAATCATTGTGTGGTAATCATTATGACTACCACACAGATGGTCAGGAAACATGGACCAGTAGGACTTGTAACTTACTAAGGAACTGCCGTAATATTACTAAAAAAGTCTTGCAAAGCGGAGTAAAACACCTCACACACAAACTGATTCAAGGGAAAATTGTAAATTTTGTCACAGAAAAATAAGGTATAGATATAATTTATGACTTTATAACCAAAATAACTGATGGTAACATTGATCAGTTAGAATACTAATTTGTTCGTATTCACAATGCCATGCATGTGTGAATTCGCCAATCATTCGGGTGCCAAACAATGCGAAGAGTTATTTGCATAAAGTTTGAGGGATGGTTTAATGAATGATAAATCATGTAGATATAACGCATATATAAAGAGCCTGAAATCTCTTATCTGTCACAAGCGATACTGTGAATCATCTGGATAAAAAAGGCAATCATGAAGGCTTGTTTGTCTCTGATACTCGTGGCGGTTTGTTTCGCGGCAGTCCTTGCCCGTGGTACGTACATTGCTTATGTAACTGATAATGAACACTTCGGGTGGCCAATTCTTCGTAATAATCTTTCTAATACTGAACAATGCGACTGACCGATACTTCTTAGTTTCTAATACTCATCAATTCAATTGGCCAATTCTTTGTTGTGTTACAAATATTGAACAATTCCACTGGCAGAATAATGTTTGTGTTTCTAATACAAAACAAGTCGACTGGGAAAATCTGCCTGTGTTACATGTACGGAACAATTCGATTGACCAATTCTTCTGTGGTTATTAATACTAAACAATTCGATTGACAAATTCTTATTTTGTTCCCTTTATGGAACTATTCGATTGGCCTTTTCGTATTATGTTACCTTTTTAAAACATATTCCACTGTCGTTAAATCTCAGGAAACTGGGCCGTATGGTATACACTTGAGTCGTGGCTCAGGCAGAACAACAGTGTGGTGTATTTTTGTGTCAACAGTAGGTTTATATATGCCCGTGCATTCATGATACCTCGAACACATTTATAATAGATTGGCTAACAGTGCAGATTTAGATAAAACCGCAAGTTAATTTAGATCTAACACTGGTTATACATGCGCAGTGGTTGATTGTACAGAAGCACAGCCCACATTTCTTTGTAGGTCAAATTACGCCAAATACATCCGCGGTCATGCTGATCTAAAAAGTCAAATAGTATGCATTGAATATACGATATTGAGTTTAAATTCAATGTAAATCAGTATAGCATGCACTGGAAATGATTAATTTGATAATTTTTAGTATTTCGAAATGTTTTGAAAGTAGAAGTAAAGAATGTGAAAAAACGGTTCTGTCCGTGCCTGATTTGGTTCGAAACGACGGTTACCATTTTCGACTGATGGAATTTTTCTTGCATAATGCATGACCCTGCATTTTATTTGACTTGCTTTCAAACTTCGATTTACATGGAACGAATTTATTGGGTGTCTTGGTGACCTAAATTGTAACATACTATACGAGGAGTCCTTTAGGATAATGCAATGTGATAACGACTTTACATTTTATCACATAAATACCCTTATTTTCAAGTTGAGAACAAATCACGGAACAACGATATCCAACATGTGTGATATCAAAAACACGTCATACACGCGACTACTGATGACGTCATTTTGACCTTTATCTTTATTATGTTTATTGTTAAGTTGTTAAATTTTACACATTGAAAAATGCAATAATACGTCATTTTGAATAAAAAACGAGTCTTAATTGTTTAAAACATTGGTTTTTTTTTTCTTCTTATTCAAAAATGATGAGGACTACTTTTTTATGCGGTGAATCACAAGTTCTCATGAAGAATAGGTTATTCAGTCTTTGTTTTGATGTTGTCAATATTTTTCATTAAAACACACTGTTTAGGTGTGATAAAAAGAATCCATCACTCGTTTTTCTTTGGAGAAGATTTCTTAAATTCGTCTCGAAAAAGAGAGTTATTAACCTCGCCAAGAGGCTCGGTTAATAACCGTCTTTTTCTAGACTCATTTAAGAAATCTTGATCTCCAAAGAAAACTCATGATGGATCCTATATGTATCTATTAATAATGTGAACGTATCAGATAAAGTACGAATTTAACTGCTTTTTAGGCTGTATTTCTTTTAAAAGTAAAATTTGATAGCAACGTAGCAGTTTGATATATTTTTTGTTTGTTTTTGATGCAATCAAATTGGGATTTTCTATAGTCATATATAAAGGCATGTGCTTGTTATATACTATCATCAATTATTTAAAACTTTGATAGCGTTCCTTCTATTATCTAAATTGAAAGCGGGTACATCATCTGCACATATGTTCACGTGTCTCTAAGAACGGAACAACTTCACCAACGCTTGAAAGCGTTTCCCTTCCACGTTTTGATGAGTTTTAACATAGTTCGATATTTGCATTGATGTTTGATCCGCACAAAATGTAACGTTACGGCTCGAACTACGATGAATTAATGAATACATTATATTGGCAGATAGGAAATGCTCGATGGTTTGTTTCCTTATTAATATTGGTCATAGATCTGTCTTGGGAGGGGTCAATGTTAACCTCTCCAATATGAAGCCTAGGTCAATAAAAAGAGTTATGAATATGTAAACAAGGCAGTATTTAAGACGTCCGAGAACCAATGATAGAAAGATAACGTTACATTATATCGAACGGAGTGAAACATCGATTGTAGAACATTTTACCGATCTAGGCATTAGACCGATAGCTGTGGTTGAACATACTTAAACACGTATTTGACATAGGCTAATACAGTGTGTGTATACCACGTGCCTTTGACGTCACAAATGCTACGGTGCACAGACATATTTGACTTCGGTTTGGAATAAAAACAAAGGTAACCTTTTTATTTGTTCATCATTTGTAATGAAACAGGGCGCAGTCTACGCCACTAACAGATCCCTATCTCCGGTTTTTCAACGGAGTTTGATTAGTGGTTTAGTTTCTCCAAACATTTTGATGAACCTTTTCTCAAAATGTATCAATATCGCCGACAGCCGGAGCATTAACCAAACTGGATTTTGAGAACAGGTTCATCGAAGTGTTTAAAAAAACAAGACCACCAATCAAACTCCTGTAAACAACCGGATATAGGACATTGTAAGCGGCGTAGACTGCGCGATGTTTCATTAAAAAGAGTGAAGAAATAAAAAAGTTACCATTGTTTTTACGTCTTATCAAGAGCAATTTTTGCTGTCTGACCATGCAAATATGACGTCAAAAGTCTCGTGGTATACACACACTGTAATATATGACGTGTAAATGAATGACGTTGCTCTATGCAGTTTCGCCACTCATAGAAATGCAGTTCGCTATTCAGCTCTTGACTAATGTGTGTTTTAAATCAGTTCTAGATCAGGGGAATTGTTTATGTTCTGCAATCATTGTGTGACATTCAGTCAGACGATGCTTTTGAGTACCCACAACATAGGGTTTGTTTGAGTGATAACAGAGATATTGCGAGTAAAATATCAGTTTACCCCTTCTTTACTAGTCCTCTGTAATTCGAGAATACATTCCCAACACAATTTAGAAGGACTGATTGGACGAATAAGCAAATTAACGTTTTGTTCAAGGTAGACATACAGTACAGCTCACGCGGAAAACGCATCGTCCGCGAGCCACCGCGGACAAATCTCAACGCGGACAAATATTTTGGTCCGCGAAGGTGGGTGGAATTCCACCCATCACCGCGATTTGTTTTTATGTCCATCGCGGACGCAACAAGATAAGCCCAGGGGGTTGATAAAACCGATCATCGTGGAGTTGCGGTGGAACCATCGCGGAATCGCGGTGATATTTTTTTGAATAGATAAGCTTTTTCTCGCCGTTTTGCTGGGAGTTTTTTTTTAATTTTTAATTTTTATTTCATTACAGTACTAATAAATGTTGTTGAAGAGGATAATGATTATAAATCTGTACTAACTATAAAGCAGCATATATGCGTAACAACTTAATTCATTAAAATTCGTCAATACAATTCCCCTAAACTTGATGTATTCTGTAAACGATACAACTACGTGATAATAAAACTGTTAATTCTGCCTGAAAGATGTGTAGCTTACTTTAAATCTCACTAATAAATGCCGTAATTCCATTGTCAATCACCACAATTACCAATGCATTGTTCATTCTTAATCGCCTATAAATTATTTCTTTAAAACCTGTTTCAAAGTCGGCTGAATAACAAAAACAAACTTTGCAAACAAGAAAGTGTGAAGCGCCCATGTTAGTCCCGGATTTAATTAAACAACCAAAAACTAATTATCTGAATTGAAAGAGATTACGAAGTCTCATTAATTGGCATATTTTACTCATAAAAATACTTGTAAATTAAGGTGACGCAAACAAATTAAAATGTGTTTCTCTTATCTATACATGTTTTCATACAAATTAAGCAATTATTTTCGGGGGCGGACTCTTAAATCCATTACGCTATATAATCTGATTTGATGACACTTTACTCTCGTCTTCAACTTGCGTATGTCAATTGAAATTCAGTGTTCACATTTAAAAGGGATATTTTGTGCGCTAGTCAAGAAAAGTCGTGTCAGGCGTATTGTTGTTTATGTGTTTGGATTAGCACGCACGCTGATAAACCACTTCTACATATAAGCCTGTATGTTTTTAAACTAATTGACGTTACTGAGCTTTACGACAAGTTGCTTCATAATAAAGTGCAATACATAACTACATGTAAAATAAATTCTACTCTGTATCAACACATTGCGTTAAAATGAAAATTTATCATTTTCAACAATATTACAATTGGATAATTTATTTATTAAGTTGATAAGAAAAGCTCAAAAATCAACAATCTGTCTTTATTAAGAGATTCAAGTACATGTACTGTATATACAAAATTCAAAGATATATATACAATGTACATGTATTGTAATTTAACAATATTTTTTTCTTACTAAAAAATGTGAGATAATCATATGAACGATAAACGTATATCCGATGTCCGCCATTTTCTATTACGAAACTTGACCTTATCCTAAACAAACACAATCTTCCACTGTCTTTCGAATAATTTGCTGAAATGGAATGAATTTTAGCAAGTTGTGTCATAAAATAATCGCAATTCGTCAATAAACGTGTACATGTACATAATCGGAAAAAAACAACTTTTTAATAAAAGTATAACATTTTTACAGGTAAATATTGCGGTGGAATCGCGGTGATTTCAAAATAGATAAGAATAGATAAGAAGCTCGAATCGACGACATGTCAATCGCGGTGATATAATTAGCCCGTAGGCGGTATTGCGGTGATCATATAGGTTGAATTGCGGTGATAATCCGCGATGAAAAATATTTGTCCATCGTGGGATCGCGGAAAACGCGTTTTCCGCGTGAGCTGTACTGTACATGTATGTTCTTATTAGTTTATTATTTCTCAGATGTGTAGACTCTTTCAGCGCCGAATTGTTAAAAGTACACTTTTCCATGTTTAAACTCGGGCGTCTCCATTTCTCTGCATTAACAATCATTTTGGAATATTTCTATAACTAAAAGGTAACTATTGTTGCCTGAATCTGTATTGTTTGCAAAAACCTCCATATTGCTTTTGGCGCTGAAATAGTTAGGCCTTTGAGCATGATGAGAGGTTCCGACGGGTATCTTTGTCGATACAATGTGGAAAAGCAACCGGTTGCTTGGGAAGATTGTTGTGTGGAGTACTGGTGTGAGAAAACCAGGAAATGCATTAGTAGGTGAACTAGCTGCCGTGATATAACTGAGAAATTGTACAAAACGGCGTTAAACCCAAATCAATCAAGCAATCAATGGTCGATACAAAGTACAAGCATATGCACACGAGTATACTATTATAAGTAAATGCACTAATTTCTGAATGTAATCTATGTATCATTTTGATCGCGATGTAATGTCAAGTCGTAAAATTGCCTCGGCGCACACTTACAATAACGCCAATACATGCATGGTAGCAAAAAGTAAAAAGACAATTAAAAAACAATTGTTAATTTCTTAATTGTTCGAAGTATTTAAAAGTATTTAGTATGGTTATTGAATCTGTATAGAAACATAATGTGTTGAATTCACTTCTTCCCTTGAAACCACGGGAAACTCGGTCAAAAGAACTCGTCAAAACACCATGTGCATTCCTATATGATTGCGTCATATGCTGACTTATGCATGAACTGCTACTTAAAAGTGTGTTCCGATTAAATCCCAAATACCAATTCTAAAGAATAACAAGACGAATGTTTGACGCAAAGCGTCAAAGAGAAGCCGCAACTTTTCGTTGTACATGTAGAAATAAGAAAAAAGAACATTTAAATCCACAAACATTAGAACAATTTAAACTGTAGACGGTAATATACTGATATATTTATCCTTTTGAAGACTGTTGTATACTTCGAATTACCTCCCTTTAAGCAATACCAGGATTTTTACCTTGTGATTCGTATGAATAAGATTGACAAACATTGAAATTATATGAATGAAAACTATTATTTAAATTAATAACAACATCAAAATTAAACTTAAACCAAGATAAATGTGTACATATTTCATTAATTGTTTATAGAGACCCTAATGTATAGGTATGAATATATAAACTTATAAACAAATTTTCGTTTCAACATTCTAAGGTTGTTGACTGTGAATGTTGCAGAAACACCCATTTCAATATACCAAACATGTTAAAGTAAATTTAAGTATTTTATATTGAGACTAGCTAACCCAGCACAACGTGAACTTCCTCTACCAAATTGGTTGTTGTATGTGGGAAACGGTTAGCTGTTGAACATGTATTTAAATGTTTAACTCTATTAAATATGTGTATTATTAGACAAAGGTGTCAGACCAAATGGGAAAAATATTTGCTGCACTTAGTTAAATTGTGCGTACTTCAAATTACCTCCCTTTAAGTACTACCAGGATTTTTTTTCTTGTGATTCGTATGAATAAGTTTGACAAACATTGACATTTCAACTAGACGGCAAAATTTTACTTGAAACAGAGATTTCTGTTGTTTATATATATGTTCATGTCTGCACTTCTTCTTATTATTACTGCGTAATATATGATATCATGTAAGGAACCAGATTACATTTACCGCCCTTCTTGTTTATGGCGACGATTGACAAAAGTCAATGCGACATGTGTCATTCGTCTTCCACCAATGGGCTAAGTCTATGTGGAAACATGTTTATACATCTCTAATAAATAAACAGCTCAGTGTACCTTATGTACACGATAACTGAGATCAATTATTCAAACAAAAGACTGACTGGTCATTAATATATAATTTCAATGACACTTTGTATGACAATATAATTAAACAGTTCAAGTACAAGTTAATACACAAAATCATCCCGTCGAAAGAAGTGCGTTCCAAATGGAAAATGTCTTCTTCTCCTTGTTGCAACATCTGTAATTTAACAGAATCTTACGAACACTTACTTATAAGATGTCCGATAGTAACAGCAAATTGGTTAAAATTACACAATTTGCTCCTTTTGTGTGGGATAGACAAAAACTTATGCTCTATGCAAACAGTGATAATGGGATATAAGCTATCCCAATTATTATTATCTTAATATCATACTCTCTTTATATTGTTTCTGCATATATAAAGCATATTTCCTTAGCGATAGCAGAACAACATCGTATGACATATATAGACTTTTTAAACAAGAATTTAACTATCTTTGGAAAGTAACCGAACACAAATCTACGAACGACTATTTCCTCACCAGGTTTCAGGAAAACCTTTAATCGTGCAGCAATACCCTAACATCACCAATTCTAAAATATAACATCGGTTTTAGTGTATTAATAAAAACACTCACTCACTCACTCACTCACTCACTCACTCACTCACTCACTCAATCAAAACTCAGACATTCACTCACTCATTCACAACTTACTCACTTATATACCCACTCGAATTGATTCACCCACGAGCTTTTAGTAATATTATTTTAAGCTCGCTCAATACATCATATGCAAAGTTTACATTGTATATTGCTCATTATATCTTTCTATATGTCTCTCGATTTCCTCCACACTAGATTGATAGAATAGTGAGACATTATACTAATTAAACTCTCTCATTCTTTACAGATGGTTATGGTTACGGTGGAGATCGCCGAATAGAGGGTCCAAGAGGAGGAGGCCTTTTGGGGAATCTATTTGGTGGACAAGGAGGTGGATACGGAGGTAGATACGGAGGTGGAAACGGAGGTGGATACGGAGGTGGATACGGAGGTGGATACGGAGGTGGATACGGAGGAGGATACGGAGGTGGATACGGAGGTGGATACGGAGGTGGATACGGAGGTGGAAACGGAGGTGGATACGGAGGTGGATACGGAGGTGGACACGGAGGTGGACACGGAGGTGGACACGGAGGTGGACACGGAGGTGGACACGGAGGTGGACACGGAGGTGGACACGGAGATGGACACGGAGGTGGACACGGAGGCCTTTTGGGGGATCTAGTTGGTGGACTCCTACGAGGTGGACGTAGACTTGGACTTGGACTTGGAGGTGGACGTAAAGGTGGATTTGGACTTCTAGGTGGACTTGGAGGTGGACGTAAAGGTGGACTTGGACTTCTAGGTGGACTTGGAGATGGACTAGGACTTGGACTTCTAGGTGGACGTGGAGGTGGACTAGGACTTGGACTTCTAGGTGGACGTGGAGGTGGACTTGGACGAGTTCTGCGACCATATCGTTACGTTAAATCCTATTTCACGTGCAAATACTTAGGATTTTGTCCCTGTAAGTTTTTCATTAATTTATTTCATTGAACCTTGTTTAAGTCACATTGATTAACTTAAAACGAACATCCAGCGTAGATCAAGATCCGCCGAGTCTTATCAGTATATCACCCGTTCACAGTTTGTCGTACGAGCATCTTTCAAATATTAACAAGATTGAAAACATCTAACAACCGACTATAGCATGAGTAATTTCATTGTCATTGTCAGATATTGCAAGCCTATCCCGACCGGTGGCGACGCGAGCTGTCAATCAAGGTGTATTGAGTTCGAACCCCACCTCGGTCCAACAGCTTTTTCGACGCTTTGTAAAAGTCAAATCGACACGCTGCATTCGTCTTCCATCAAGCGACTCACATTATATGTGAAAAAAAAGCCAATTGCGTAGATAGAATGTTGTATGGAATATTGTGAAAAACATTGGTAGTTGAACTCGCCGTCCTGATATGATATACAAATTGTTGAAACCGGCGTTAAACCCCAATCAATAAACACTCAATTACAAAACACAAGAAGATCGCTTTTCATGTGCCACAATGTTTTCAAAAGTCGTCCGCTGCTGTTGTGTCAAAATACGTCTGCAGGTTAGAAGGGGATAACAGATGATATAGATCAACATGGGATTTCACAGGCTTTGATCTCTATCCCCAATGATCTCCAGTTCATGATTGTGTTTCTGACACACATTGCGTATTTGGATCGGATTGCGATCAAGAGATTTGGCTTCTTAATGCAAATGCGTTCAGTTAATATTCTGTGCTTCAGATCAACATGTATACCTTTTTTAAAAGTCGTCTAGCTGCAGATCCGTCATCAAGCGTCTGCAAGTAGAACATGATGTAATGGTTATATGTTGCTGTGTGTCTTTGCCATATTTCATTTTAAGTTGTTTGTAAATGGACAAATGCATATTTATTATGCCGATTGGTAATAAAGTTGAGTTGAGTTGATTTCAGTTATAATTCTCTTTTTGTTTTCAGAGTGATAGTATGACAGACCGGTAAAGATTGAAAGATGATGACACATTCGATGTTTTTTGACATTTTATACTTTAATAGTATTGAATTGATATTGTAATATGATTCTTTTAACGTTTATATTTTACATCGAAAGTGAAATAAAAGTTTGCAAATCGTTGTTCTTGTCTGCTCCATACAAAATACTTTACAACTGGTAGTAATTACTTTCCCTTATTGGCGCTCAGGATGGTTGGGTTAGCATTACGTCTGACTCGAAATGGACCAGTAGTATTGGTATCTAACCGGAAATGCAATAAACGCCGTAATGTAAATGACAAACTGTTGAAAGGGGCGTAAAACACCATACACACAACAAAAGTGTCTGCCTCCTGGATGACTTGCCAGTACTTTTGTCTAGTTTGTGTGTCATGGTGACGTCAATTTTGTGATTTATTTACTATACACTGCTGCAAGGATATTTATCATTCTTACAGGCTACCAGAACCGGTATAGTATATAACTAAATGTTCTCTATAATTGTATCAGCTTAAATACGAAAACAATATTTTGTCCGAGAGATTGTGCAACAAACATGATTCAACTTAGTCTATTACCCGGCGTGCTATAGTCTGACATGAACCAAAAATGGCGACTTGGTTGGTCACCTACCCTATACATCGCTTTCGCATATGATAAATAAGTAATTACTAGGAATGGGAACGAATACTTAACACTATACTATAATATTCGTTTTACTTATTGGAATATATTCGAATATTTATTAGCCGAATCTAAAATCGATATCCGAAATCCGGTTAATCCGAATACAGGTACGATTGCATTTCAATAATGGCGCTTTGCTAACTTAAAGTATAGTGCACGTATATAATACACACTTGGTGCTTGTAAATTCAACAGCGGATCATGAAACAATCGACTTTCGGAGTATGAAAGGTTAAACTGTTTTAGTCAACAAAAAGGTTTTGTCTCTAGCCTTTTCCTTACTACACCATGCCGAAAGGACGCCCCAATTGTTGGTGTATTACTGACCTAAAGGTAATGATAGGGGTAGGTAACTCTAGACAAGTATAATGCCATACCGTCATGGACGGAGAAGGTGTTGTTCAACCGTAATATCATATCCTCATCACCACTGTATTAAATTTAATACAATATAATACAATATGATATAATATGATACAACATAACATAACAAAACATAACATAATATAATATAACATGTCCAATATAGGCAAGGGGCATATTGACACAAGTATGACACATACACATCATTAAATGAAAATTATATCAGTACATAAAATGTAAAGACAGCACAAAATTTATATTAATAACTTATTTGTACATTTTATATTACACATTCAAAACCATATCTTAATTGAAAAGCTTTCTTAAATGTCTGAGTTTAGACATCAGTGCATTCGAAAATACATGCTAGGATTGGACCAATACTACTTAGAAATATATATTTTACGGAGGTCAGAACATAAATTGCATTCAATCATAAAATGGTATTCGTTTTCGATCTTATTACATGTAATACATTTTCTAATGTTCAGGGTTATGAATAGACCCTTTTTTATGGAGCGGTATTATTTTCCTTCCGTCCATGTTTCTGGAAAATAACCAGTTTGGAAAACAACATTAAACAGTGATTGTAAATAATGAGTTGATACAGTATTTCCATATATTATATCATGATTTAAGACATTATCCGGACCTGCACTTTTACTGAGTTTTAATTGTTAAATACCTTTATATAATCTCTGATATAGTAACGTCAACATCCAATTCATGACACATAACTTGAAATTCGTCGCGTTCAAAACGCTCTTATGAATAATTTACAATATATTATAACTCGTCTCTAAAATGTGGGGTTGACCCTTTCCCTCTCATATAGACGCTTTCTGGAGCCTGTGCAGCAAACAGCTTTTTGCAAACATAGTGACAAAACAAGAAATTGCTCAAGGCGAGCAATTTCTCCTTTTGCCACAATGTTTTCCACTTTTAGTCATAGGTCACCCATTCAATTATAGAGATTTTCCATATTTTGACAAAATATTTTCAAAGTCGTCTGCTGCAGAATTGTAGTATGAGGGAAAGGGTTAAACGTGTATCAGTGAAACCATTTGTGCTCCAGATTAAAGATAGTTGAGTCAAAGTTATAATACAATTGGTTGATCTGGGTAGTAGATCGTAGCTCAGCCATTGACAAAAATATATAGAGAATTTGTTGATCTAGGTCGTAGAACGTAGATAAACCACTCAAAACAATAAGAGTATTGGTTGATATGAGTCGTAGATCGTAGCTCTACCACTCAAAACACATAGCAAATTGGTTGATATGGGTCGTAGATCGTAGCTCAACCACAGGAACTTGCTCCTCTTAAAAAAGATATGACCCTATATATGCATAGCTACTAATATCTATGCATATATAGGGTCATATCTACTTTTAGAGGAGCAAGTCCCTGTGGCTGAACCACTGAAAACAATTAGAGAATGGATCGATCTGAGTCGTAGATGGTAGCACAGCCACTAAAAGAGCGTAGCAAATTGGTTGATCATGGTCGTAGATCGTAGCTCAAACACTGAAAAATCATACAGCATTGGTTATTCTTGGTCCAAAATCGCAGCTCAACCACTCAAAACTATTAGAGAATTGGTTGTTCACTGAACAAAAATAGCGAATTGGTTTATCTGGGTCGTAGATCGTAGCTCAGCCACTGAAAAAAACATAGATATTTGGTTGACAAGTGTCGTAGATCGTAGCTCAACCACTGAAAAACATACAGTATTGGTTGTTCTTGGTCGGATATCGTAGTTAAACCACTCAAAATTATTAGAAAATTGGTTGATCACTGAAACAAAAGAGCGAATGGGTCGTAGATCGTAGCTCAGAACTGATAAAAATCATAGATATTTGGTTGATCGGGGTCGTAGATTGTAGCTCAGCCACTAACAAAAACATACAGCATTGGTTGTTCTGGGTCGTGGATCGTAGCTCAACCACTCAAAACAAATAGCGAATTGGTTGATCTGGGTCGTAGATCGTAGCTCAGCCACTGAAAAAACATACATAGGTGGTTGTTCTGGGACGTAGATCGTAGCTAAATCACTCTAAACACATAGCGAATTGGTTGATTTGGGTCGTAGATCGTAGCTCAATCACTCAAAACAATTAGAGAATCGGTTGATCTGGATCTTAGATCGTAGCTCAGCCACTGAAAAAACATACATAGGTGGTTGTTCTGGGACGTAGATCGTAGCTAAATCACTCTAAACACATAGCGAATTGGTTGATTTGGGTCGTAGATCGTAGCTCAATCACTCAAAACAATTAGAGAATTGGTTGATCTGGGTCGTAGATCGTAGCTCAGCCACTGAAAAAAAATACATAGTTGGTTGTTCTGGGACGTAGATCGTAGCTAAATCACTAAAAACACATAGTGAATTGGTTGATCTGGGTCGTACATCGTAGATCAACCACTGAAAACACATAGCGAGTTGGATGATCTGGGTCGTAGATCCTAGCTCAACAACTCAAAACAATTAGAGAATTGGTTGATCTGGGTCGTAGATCGCAGCTCAGCCACTAAAGAAAAATACATAGTTGGTTGATCTGGGTCGTAGATCGTAGCTCAATCAGTCAAAACCAGGGACGTAGATAAGAGGGATAAGCAACTATACCTATACATCTGTTATCTGGTTAAAATATCACATGGAGAAATAAAATTGTCAACCTATTCATATTGTGTAGCAAATAAAACTTTGAAATCACATTTGGCACATAAAAATACCATACATATTCTGAAAGCTTAAATTGCAACTATGTTAGAGATACAATGAACAACTGGAAATGTCTTTGTATTTTGAATAATGACAGGTATAAATTACACAGATATTGTGATTTCTGAATTATATTAATTTTGTTCCAAAAATAACGGACTGACATTATTCATAAGGATACAATATTATCAAAACTTGAAGTATATTAACATTGTTGTAATAGAAGAATGTATAAACTTCCAGAAAACGTCTATGTTATTTTTATATCTTCAATAGTTTTTGAGTTTTACTTGCTACAAATGTTGGGACGGGTGATATTTTAGTATACAACTTAGTTACTTATCCCTCTTATCTACGTCCCTGCTCAACGCCCATAGCGAATTTGTTGATCTTTGTCGTAGATCGTAGCTCAATCATCCAAAACAAATAGCGAATTAGTTGATATTGGTCGTAGATCGTAGCTGAACCACTTAAAACAATAAGATAATTGGTTGATCAGGGTCGTAGATTGTAGCTGAACCACTCCAGATCAACCACATATCTACTTTTGTGTAATGGTTGAGCTACGATCTACCACCCAGATCAACCAACTTTGTCTTTTCATTGGTTGATCTACGATCTACGACCAATGTCAACCAACTATATCTTTTCAATGGTTGAGCTACGATCTACTACCCAGGTCAACCAACAACGTTTTTGTCAATGGTTGTGCTACGATCTACGATATGCGCGCTAACTTCACACACCTACATATACATTCAGTATGACTGAGCAATAATTGATGGATATTCAAGACATTGGCAATAAATATTCGTTTCGAATATTAATTACTTCTACACAATACCCTACCTGTAGGTTTTTTCTAATAAATCATATGTCAAAATATGCAAAGTTGTCATTAGCTCACGTTTACTTCTGTTATTAAGACAATGATAAATCACGTTAACTAGTGGTATATATACGCCTGAACTCACTAACTGCCACTGTTGATCATCCGGATAGAGAAGACAATCATGGAGACTGCTTATTGCTTGTTACTTCTGTCAGTGTGTTTAGGGACAGTCCTTGCCCAAGGAGGTATGTACGGCTTATTGCTTATTACTTCTGTCAGTGTGTTTAGGGACAGTCCTTTCCCAAGGAGATATGTTCTGCTTATTGCTTACTACTTCTGTCAGTGTGTTTAGGGACAGTCCTTTCCCAAGGAGATATGTACTGCTTATTGATTGTTACTTCTGTCAGTGTGTTTAGGGACAGTACTTTCCCAAAGAGGTACATGTATGTACTGCTTATTGCTTGTTACTTCATACAGTTTGCTTTTCGATAGTCCTTATACAAGGAGATATGTACGGCTTATTGATTGTTATTTTTTATTATTATTATTTATTTCCTCCCAAATGGAAGATCATTTCAAAATAACAAAGACAATTATTAACAAAGTCGATTGAAATATACAACATTATAAATGAGAGAGAGGGGGAGAGAGCGAGCGAGAGAGAGAGAGAGAAGAGAGAGAGAGAGAGAGAGAGAGAGAGAGAGAGAGAGAGAGAGAGAGAGAGAGAGAGAGAGAGAGAGAGAGAGAGAGAGAGAGAGAGAGAGAGAGAGAGAGAGAGAGAGAAAGAGATCGATAAACAGAGTGAAAGGAAATACAAACAATATACAAAAAATAATTTAATTAATTAATGTCAGTATATGCGATGCACCGTAGCTGAACTTAACTAAATGCATTTGTTGATAATAACTTCCCACTAAAGAAACGCTTGACCGAAACGAAGAGAAAAGCGTTCATAGAGAAGGGGATGCAAAACACGTGCAGAAATATACCCACATCAACATATCTCAACAATTAATACATGCAATATTACAACAGCACACAAACAAACAAAACAAACATGACATACAATAATACTGACAGTATTTATTCAACCCGGTACAAAGTACTTGTAACTATTCCATGCGTTATGTAGAAATAGTACCACATGTTTGTAAAACATATCATAATTGTTAAGCAGTACGCTGTTCAAGTTCGGATTCAAACCGAGTAGAGCTTCAACATACTCCTTACCATCCAAAGATTCTAGCATTTTGAAAGTACTACTACCAAATTTGACATAAGTTATTTGTTGAAAGGAATCCGAGAGGGATCTTACATCTAAACAGTTAATCAGAATATGCTCAGTCAAACTTGTTTTAATATCACTATGACTACACCGCGAGCAATGGGAGTAATCAGTGCATGCCGTGTATGCAATTAATTGGGCGATAGAAAAACAAGCACGTAGCATATTCGGATTACGTTTGGCGTAGTCCCACACTGGATTAGCAGAGAACTGATACTGTAGTTTTCTGTATAAGACAAACTGGCTCGAAGACGTTCGAACATTCCATTCTTCTATATAGTAGTTACGAACCTTTGTATTAATATAATGTTTCCAAACATATCTACTAGGAAAATCACCATAAGCTAAATATTATATTTATGTAGAAGAGAAACAATATCTGAAATAAACCCGAAATCGGAAGACCCACTCTTAAATAAAAACAAACGTTTGACTGTGCAGTCCCTTTCTAATCGACACAGCTGACCGAAGAAGACAAGTTCTCTCTTCTCTATTTCGGCAGCCAGAGGCAGAGCACAAAGTAAACCAAGTACAATATCTGTTCTTGATCTACTTCTTAGACCTTGGATTTGTTTAAAGCATAGTCTATGAGATCTCTCTAAAGTCAACTTGTCTCGATTAGGAAGCGGCTGTAAAAATTCACAACCAAACTGCGCTTTAGGAATAACAATAGATTTGTAGATACTATAGCTGGTTAAGGGATTAAGCCCATGTACGTGTAGTCCTTCCTTAATAAGACCGAAAAATGTCCCCCTTAATTTCCTATCAATATGTTTAGTAAGTAAAGAGTAGTCAGCGTATTTATTGCATTCTATTCCCAAATGCTTGTTACTTCATACAGTTTGCTTTTCGGAAGTCATTACACAAGGAGACATGTACGGTTTATTGATTGTTACTTTTGTTAGTTTGCTTTTCGATAATCCTTACACAAAGAGATATGTACGGCTTATTGATTGTTACTTTTGTTAGTTTGCTTTTCGATAGTCCTTACACAAGGAGATATGTACGGTTTATTGAGTGTTACTAATGTCAGTTTGCTTTTCGATAGTCCTTACACAAGGAGATATGTACGGCTTATTGATTGTTACTTTTGTTAGTTTGCTTTTCGAAAGTCCTTACACAAGGAGATATGTACGGCTTATTGATTGTTACTTTTGTCAGTTTGCTTTTCGGTAGTCCTTACACAAGGAGATATGTACTGCTTATTGAGTGTTACTTACGTTGGTTTACTTTTAGATAGTCCTTGCACAAGGACGTAAATACGGCTTATTGATTGTTACGTTTGTCAGTTTGTTTTTCAGTAGTCCTTACATAATGAGGTATGTACGACTTATTGCTTGTTACTTGTATTAGTTTGCTTGTCAGTAGTCCTTACACAAGGAGAAATGTACGGTTTATTGAGTGTTACTTTTATCAGTTTGCTTTTCGATAGTCCTTACACAAGGAGATATGTACTGCCACTCTCTTACACTATCGGTTTATTACACTTACCTCTGTCACAGGCTCGAGCTACTTTCGGGTTTCACGTGACTTTTTATATAGGTGACCTACATAACAGATGTATTAATCTTTAAATGTGTACAATTACCGAAAAGTAGTCCATAGCTTTTTGCTAAATAAATACTTTGTTTTTGATTAGCAAAGTTAGAAAAAGATCCTGTCACAAGTGTAAAAGGTTAGTGCTTACATCAGTGACAACTAAGTCAATTAAATTACAGTTATCATGTTTCGTCAAGAATCTTGACATTGAGCCTGTTGCAGAGATGATAGTGAGTGTAAGGAACGGTCACTCTGCGATAGGAGATTGATGTACTGCTTATTGATTGTTACTTTTTTCATTTTGCTTTTCGATAGTCCTTACACAAGGAGATATGTACGGCTTATTGATTTTTACTTCTGTTAGTTTGCTTTTCGGTAGTCCTTACACAAGGAGATATGTACTGCTTATTGCTCGTTACTTTTGTCAGTTTGCTTTTCGATAGTCCTTACACAAGGAGATATGTACGGCTTATTGATTGTTACTTTTGTTAGTTTGCTTTTCGATAGTCCTTACACAAGGAGATATGTACGGCTTATTGATTGTTACTTTTGTTAGTTTGCTTTTCGGTAGTCCTTACACAAGGAGATATGTACGGCTTATTGATTGTTACTTTTGTTAGTTTGCTTTGCGACAGTCCTTACACAAGGAGATATGTACGGCTTATTGATTGTTACTTTTGTTAGTTTGCTTTTCGATAGTCCTTACACAAGGAGATATGTACGGCTTATTGATTGTTACTTTTGTTAGTTTGCTTTTCGATAGTCCTTACACAAGGAGATATGTACGGCTTATTGATTGTTGCTTCTGTCAGTTTGCTTTTCGATAGTCCTTACACAGGGAGATATGTACGGCTTATTGATTGTTACTTCTGTTAGTTTGCTGTGCGACAGTCCTTGCCCAATAAGGATTGTTCTTGAATCTTTCTCCGGGAAGTCCAACGTCTGTGTAATTGTGACAAGCGTAGATTAAGACCTGTCAGCTCGTTCAGGATGTCTGATCCAACAGCAACAGCAAGAGTATTCTGTGAATCATACGTTGTTTCTTGATAAAAACAAATATATCCTTGCGTGATGGAACAACAGGCAGTGAACTAGATCAGAGGCGTTTTGCATGTTCTGAAATCCTTATTCGACCATCAAACCCTGTAATCGAAAGAATCTTCTCATAGAGTACCTACATCATAGTGATTTGTTATATTATAATATAAGATAAATGGGTAAAACAGCTGTATATCGGACAGATACTATATTGTTGGTTTACGTGGAATATAGATAATGTGTACAGTTTATTTGTGACCGTATGAATGAACGTTCTACAACAGATATCTACGAAAACATATATGGAATTCTACTGAAATCTCCTTGACTAAAAGTAATATTATTGAATAGAGTCGACAACATTCCCAGGCCCTGATAACAACATACATATTCGAAAAGGTCTTAATGGTACAAGTAATCTTTGTGTGTCTGTCTGTCAGTCTGTCTCTGTCACTGTAGCTGTCTCTATCTGGATGTCTGCCCATATGTCTGTCTGGCTGTCTGTCTCTGTCTATGTCGCTGTCTCTATCTGCATGTCTGCCCATATGTCTGTCTGGCTGTCTGTCTCTGTTTCTGTCGCTGTCTCTATCTGCATGTCTGCCCATATGTCTGTCTGGCTGTCTGTCGCTGTCTCTACCTGCATGTTTGCCCATATGTCTGTCTGACTGTCTGACTATTTCTAAAATTAATGATATGTTGTGCCTACTGAGATTCACTAATCTCAACAACAATTGAACCGTCCCGCGAGAAAACCAACATTATGACCTCTGCGTAATGTATCGACCCAGATCAGCCTGCGCAGTACGCGCAGACTGATCCGGGCCGACACATTACGTCTCAGGGGAATAGAGGTATAGAATAATGATTCTTGAAAAAGAAAATCCACAGGAGCCGAAAAGTGTCTATCCGGGTAAGCCTGCGCGCCATGCTTAGGCTGATCCTGGTCGATACTTTACGCAGAGTCCACAATGTTGGTTTTCTCGCGGGACGGCTAAATTTACAAAACCCATACATTTTAACTATACTTCTAATTGTCCATGGGAAAAGGTTAAAATTGTTTGTTTTTTGAACAGTGCACATCCAGATCAGCCCGTGCATCCGAACATTCTGATAAAGATCTCAAATGTTCACATATCATTTACATAAGCTTGGTGAAAGCTTCTGTCAACTTGTGTAGACATATGTGAAGGCTGATCCGAACCCACATTGCTCAGAAATGCCAACTTGTACCTTGAACCTATGAAGTGACTCATATATTTCCAAGGTTTTTTTGGTGGCAAGTATAACCCTGGCAAGTTTGGCGATGGCAAGTTTGGCGATGGCAAGTTTGACGCTGGCAAGTATGGTGATGGCAAATATGGTGGAAATAACTATCCAATAGGAAATCCCGCAGGGAACCCATATCCAGGACCCGGGTTTGACATTGATGGGGGAGACCGGAGAGCCTATGGAAAAGGAAAACGACGAAGTGACCGGCGCGCGCGCCGTCTTGGCACACTAAGAGAAATACTTGTACCCCTTATTCAGCTCAAAAACCATTACACAAACTTGTTTTTATGCAGGATATTAAAAGTGTGTCCGTGTAAGTTTTCACAAACATTATATGAGCCGTCCCGAGAAAAAAAACAAAACATTATGGCCTCTGCGTAATGTATCGATCTAGATCAGCCTGCGCAATCCGCGCAGCCTAATCCGAACCGACACATTCCGTCTCATGTGGATAGAGTTATAGAGTAATGATTTCTGAAACAGAAAATCCACATGAAGCAAACATTGTCAGGGTTAGCCTGCACGGCATGCTTATGCTGATCCAGGTCGCTTCTTAACGCAGAGTTCACAATGTTGGTTTTCTCGCACGACGGCTCATATTTTTATTTATCGCTCTTGAACTGAAACACCCAGCAAAGATCTAGATCATCCTGCACTACCGCTCCGACTAATCAGAATCTCCACAGTTCGCAGTCAGATACAGTTGTTTGGTGTTTCAACTCTGTTTTAAAACTGTTTCAGTTTTATCACGGCGTTTCATTCGTACGTTACCAGTACCATTGGTCCAGTTTTACCCCTTTCCCTCATATAGACGCTTTCTGACGCATCTGCAGCAGACAGCGTTTTGAAAACATTGTGACAAAAGAAGAAATTGCTCAAAACGAGCAATTTCTCCTTTTGCCACAATGTTTTCCACTTTTAGTCATAGGTTATCCATGTTACAGAGAGTTACCATTTTTGAGAAAATATGTTTAAAGTCGTCTGCTACAGAATTGTCGCATGAGGGAAAGGGTTAACCTGACGCCAACGCGTCATTTGTTATGATAGCCCTATAATCCTGAGCGCTAAGAAGGGAAAGTCATTACTTGCATCTTCAAAGTATTTGGTATTAGCCGACTGGGGCTGACGCTCTACCACTTCACTATTGAGACGGTACCGTGTGCTGTCAAGTCCAACTGACATCGTGAACAAGTCTAATGAACGGGTGACAATTTAGTCCCGATTTTAATATTAGCCAAGGCAAAATAAATTCAGAAATTTTCGATGTATTCAATTGACCGAAGGGTTATTATTAACTATATATTATTAATATATATACATATATACTTCATCCTATAGAAACAGCACTTCAGCAGTTCTGATTTCCTAAAACACGCAATTTGAGCTGGCTCTGCTCGTATCGCATTCAGTCGTGGAAGGTTTCAACACTTTTAAGACAAAGCAATGCAGAACTTAGATTCGATAGCAGGTCGACTGATATGGAGCCTATCCTGTGTCAAAAATCCAGCCTTGTATATCTGCATGTTTAGGTTTGTCAAAACTAGAAATACGTTTGTATGATGGTCAATTTACTTTTTCAACTATACTTTTCCGGTTTAACAAACTCATGTTTGCAAGTCTAGATCCTGTTTCAAAATTTCAACTGTGTATGTCTGTACGTTTTAGATAGTAACATGTTGAAATGCAGATGTATTGTTGTGAAGTTACTTTTAAACCCGTTAATTTCTAGTTAATAAATTCGTGTTTGCAAATCAAATTCCGCGAATGTACATTTTCAATTGAACAAAAAACACTTTACGAGACAAGTGTTAAGAAGTCAAGGTACGAATGTACAATGGAAAGTCGCGCTTTACGAATGTACAATGGAAAGTAGCGCTTTACAAAAGTCGATTTACAAAACTAGAATTACATGTGTAGCCGATTTTGCCACTCCATATATGGGCGATATACGGAAACTAACGAAGACAAATGGGCGGAGCCTATTGACGAGTGTTGGCGAACTGATGATTCAACAATTTCCGTCTAATTATTAGTCAAGATCATCGAGACGCTCCATTATCGTCAACCAGAAAGTAAACTTGTGATAAAATATATTTTATAAATGTTTTTTTTTTTTTTTTTTAAATAATTAACCCTTTGCCACATACAGACACTTTCTGACACTCATAGCAGATGACTTATGAAAACATTGTGGAGAAAGGAGAAATAGTTCATAATGAGCCTTTTCTCATTATTTGCTACAATATTTATAGATGTTTTCAAAATATTTGTATCTTCTATGAATCATTTGTGTGCATTTTTTCAACATTATAATTAGACCCTTTCCTACTTACAGAGGCTTTCTGTCCACTCTGCAACAGATGATAATATTATTATGCTCAAAGGCCAAAAACAATTAATCATATTTATTTTGTTTATTTCAGATACATTTCTGTGTGGGTCCTCCACCATGAATACTTAGGATAAGAATTTCCTGGGTCTCTCTGCCATGCAATTAGATTAACAACATGAAATAAAGCCCAGGTTCAACAACATCCGACTGAATTTCCCATCCTGACCCACTTACTCATGGGACACATACTACAGTATCTCAACCTGCTCTCACACCAGGCTGAGACAAGTGTGAACAATACACAAATCCAGTGTGGTGAATGGTGTGAGAGCAGGTTGAGATACTGTAGTATGTGTGTATTGTTCACACTTGATGCTTGGTGTGAGAGCAGGTTGAGACACTCTAGTATATGTGTGTATTGTTCACACTTAATGCGCGGTGTGAGAGCAGGTTGAGATACTGTATGATTTGTGTATTGTTCACACTTGTCTCATCCTGACTCACTTACTCATGTGACACATACAACAGTATCTCAACCTGCTCTCACACCAAGCATCAAGTGTGAACAATACACACATACTACAGTATCACAACCAAGTGTTAGGAAACCTAAGTCTGGTACCACATCAATCGTAAATACCGAACTTTAACGGAAACGGTCGATTTTTTACGGGAAGTATAATAGGCGGAGCGTAGGCGGTGCTTATTTAAATATAGACTTTTATTTTTAGCGTAAATCATGATGATATTTTCTGGTTCTAGAAGTGTAAAGATGCGTTTGTTAAACCGGAAAAGTATGGTTTAAAAAGTAAATCTACCATCTACATAATCATTTCGAGATTTGACAAACCTAAAAATGCAGATATACGAGGCTGGATTTTCGACATGCGTTTGTTAAACCGGAAAAGTATAGTTGAAAAAGTAAAGTGACCATCATACAAACGTATTTCTAGTTTTGACAAACCTAAACATGCAGACATACAAGGCTGGATTTTTGACACAGGATAGGCTCCATAGACTGATACATTTGAATATAGTAGTATCTACACCTGTCGACAGGTTGACTTACCTGGAGCGCTAAGAAACCCCGGCACTGCCATTCTCTTTTTCCACAAATTGACACAATTGATTGTGACCACAGGTGCCAGTCTCGTTTAAAATCTAAAAATAGCATTTTACTATACTTTTGATATAGCCAAATGCTATTTTTTAGATTTTAAACGCAACTGGTATCTGTGATATAGAGAGGCTATTTATAGTAACACGGTTTTATGTCTCAAATGAATGGTTGAATGTAATTTTATGTTTTTACGAAATGGTTGAATGTGGTTTTATTTTTCCAGAATAATCCACCCGACATGCCGACCTAGTAGTATGAAGACACTTCACGTGATGCAGTTGTTCTTTGACAATCGTACTTTGTATATTTTAACATTAAATCGATATGAAAGTATGTGTTTTTCTTGTCCGTTATTACTGTAGATGTAGGAACATGGTTAAGAGGTACATTTGTAATGCGCTGGCATTGGGATCGAAAAATACAGGGATCATATTCTGCCTTGACCATCTGAAATAATCAGACCGCTTTCGACAGTATTTGATCCGTCCCGCGAGAAAACCAAAATGATGGGCTCCTGTGGATTTCTGTTTCATGAATCATTACTCTATACCTCTATCCCCCTGAGACGGGATGTTTCGGCCTGGATCAGTCTGCGCGGACTGCGTAGGCTGATCTTGGTCGATACATTACACAGAGGCAATAATGTTGGCGTTCTCGCTTGACGGCTATTAAAAAGAAAAATAGTTTACAGAAGAAACGTTACGTGATTTAATGGCGATCATTGCATAGCCAGACCAGAATGCACGAATTATCTGGCTGATCGGTATCTACATTGTTCACACATGACTGACGGTTAGTTTTCGAAGAGCACCGCCCAAGTATAGTTTCAAACGATAAGTGTAGTTTTAAGTTTTACGCCGTTTCAGTTATATCACGGAAATAATTCACTTAGGCACGATTCATGGGTAAGCAAACCAGTACTAGGCTAGGAAATGTGCTTTGCCAAATGGGCACTTCAGAATGACCATCGTGCCGAGACTTGGGATCGAACCCTGGACGTCCAGATTGATATCCCTGACGCTAACCACTCGAACACGGTTGAAACCTCGATTAGTGTATATTTACCATCAAACATTGCATAACTCCATTGGTTCTGTGTTCGATATACCAGAGTCGCCATTGCGTTATACCCGATAGTTTCCGGTTTCCTTTGTCGACTGTTGTGTGGCGTGCAAAAGTTTGTCAACAGTTTCCGGTTTCTTTGGACTATCGCTGTTTGGTGTACTTGTGCGTGATAAACATAATAAATAATGGTCAGTCAACTTGATATTACTGAAATATTGTTGAAATCAACATTCAATTTTAATCAACCACAATATGACCATGTTGTATTTGGAAAGTTTATTCTAGATACAATGATAAAGAGTTTGAATATGCAGATATCTATTTTCGGTTTGTTTATTAGAGTCCTTCACCATATACACAGATCTGTAGCAGACGACTTTGTAAGTATAAAAGAAGGAATTTTAAAACATTACCAACAAAAGGAGAAAAATGGTCATCATGAACAATTTCTCCTTGTTCAAGGTCTTCAGCAGCAGATGGGTCAAACCGCGCATGCGTGCGGCTCTATTTTTGAATTGTTTTATAAAACAATGGACACCAATGTGACAAAACGGTTACGCAGACGCATTTCATGCCGGAAGTTTAGATATTAATCCCAAATTGATACGGATACCATTTTCAACAAATCTCATTAAAATGAGACGAAAATACAAGGCTGTACGTATACAGCATCTGACAACACCGCCTTATAGGTCGTCTCGAACAACACTTTATACTTAAATATTCATAAGCAAGTGCTCGTTTTGTGGTCAAATTAAATCGCACGAAACAAACAACGGTCGGTTCTATACAATCGGAACACTCGACAATCCGAGCTTCTCTTTCTCGTTGTTTATTTATATGGTTTATCTCCCCTGTGTTGTACCTAAAGATTATGTAGGCGATAAGATAACCCGCATGGGGACAGACATTGGATTACACATTCAAGCGAGCGTAGTTTACTTCGGTACGACAATTGTGCAGCAGACGACTTTGAACATATTTTGTCAAAAAATAGAAAATCTCTATAATTGAATGGATAACCTATGACTAAAACTGGAAAATAGTGTGGCGAAAGGAGAAATTGCTCGTTTTGTGCAATTTCTTCTTTTGTCACAATGTTTTCAAAAAGCCGTCTGCTGCAGAGGCGTCAGAAAACGCCTACATGAGGGATAGGGTTAAGTGGTCCGATAATCATAGCTACATGTCTTTTGATATATGTCAAAGTTTGAGAGAGATATCCATTATTTATGAATGTATATATTCCAGTTAAATAAAACTCCCAAATTTAAAGAGTTACTAAGTTACTGAGATGTCTTTCTGAGATGTCGAAAGGATAGTAACACGGCTGGCCAAAGTAAATACCTGTACGCCGGTATCCTACATGTGGCCTATTACAAGTCAATTAAGAAGACGTCATCAATTACGCATGAGGACGTGACCTAGTCTCACATCATTGATTAATTGGTAATATTCATGATATGCAAATAGCATGTATATATATAATAACACTCACGGGTATGCTTTCACTATCTCTCAACCACAGGGACTTGCTCCTCTAAAAATATATCCTCTAAAAATAGATATGACCTACTACGCATAGATCTATGCATAGTAGGTCGTATCTATTTTTAGAGGATCTATTTTTAGAGGAGCAATGAATGTATATTGTTTTATGGCGCATCGACAGCTAAGGTCATTTAGTGCGCAATTAATTTTAATTATTCATGATCCCTGGGTAAACAAACCAGTACTAGGCTAGAAAATGTGCCTTGCCCAAGGGCACTCCACCATGACCGTATTAGAGGAGCAAGTCCCTGTGTCTCAACTACACTTGGACTGTAACGTAAATGTTTTCGTTAAAAAACATTTCAAATCAAGTCAGACATATTAGATATATGTACAGCTTGTGTGCACGTACTGGATCCGGTTGATCCTTTACTGTATCATTTACTGTCTGTGTTTGGTATAGTTGCAAAACAACGAATACCATTGTTGCAGCACATTTTGAATTGCAAGGAAATGTAAATGCCTCAGCATAACACCTCATACTAATGTTGTGCCGCTACTTGACACGTACGGGGAATTAGCTATCAAGGTCAAAACACACACAAGTTTCCTTTTATGGTTTTATTTAGTTTTTTCTTTCTTTAACAATCACTTGATGCAATAACACAATCATGTGCAGTCCAAAATATAAACATCAAATATATTGTTTAGTGACGAAAACGTACGGTTGCTGAACTGTGGAAAACCACCTTCTTTTAGCATAGACAAATTTCAAGTGTCGAAATAATAATTAACAATACCCAGCTCCCTGATGTGGTCCGGTCATGCATAACATTGTGGGCGGGTTATAATAAAACTGACCAATAAAAATACAGAACATAATTATTCAAAAGGGCTGAAATGTCATTGTCCCATATTCAGCTCAAACTTAATCTCCCTAATGGTTTCAAATAAATATCATTCAAACCGTCTGACACGTTTATGGCTTTGAATGTCACTAAGCTTGTTTGGCTGATTATCAATTAATATCAATATCCTAAGGATTAACAATGAAAACACTGTTGCATATTTCGAATAGCAGATGTAAAATCCTTATTTATGAAAACATATACATTATTTGAAAATAAAGAAACAACGAAATTATGAAACTAGCATCAACTATTAATAAACATTTTTAACAAAAAGTATGGCATAACACATTCCCCTCCTTTAGAAATAACTTTACTCCGTTAAAGTTCATGTCAACGCTGAAGTAATGCCCGATTACAAAAGCACTGTCAACAGTTATTCAGTACCCAATAATACACTGTGAATAATAAGAACCAAGGTTGCCTTGAAGACTTAAGTACCATTTCACTAATGCACTTGAATCACTGCTTACTAGAAACAATGCAGTATTCATCATAGGCACGGAGTTTTAGTTTCGGTTATCTCGCCAGAAGTGACCGCCACGTCTCGCATTTCCGTGATGCTGACCTCGTCCACGTGCGTAGTTCCGTGCTGCATGCCGAGGGTATTCTGGTTCGCATTGAGGATCAAACGGTGCATGGGAGTTAGCCGGATGTTGAAAGCCTTGTATTGGTGTCCTTTCTTGGCGAAGTTTGAGAGTCTGGGTCTTACGTTTGGTTTCAAGTTGTTTTACTATTGTTTCCAGATCATTTAGTTTATGTTTCAAGTCTGTATTTTCCTTTTGCAAATTTCCTGTTTTTTGTTCGTATTCTAATATGTTATCAACTTGATCATTGAACATACTTTTAACTTGCTCGTGTACATCATATAATTCTTCGTATTTCTGTGTTATATCAGTTGAATACTTTTCAAGAATATCATTTGTTTTGTGTTTTGTGTCCCGAACAACGGTCATTTCTAATGTTTTGGACGAAATTTCATTCTGGAGGCGTTCATTAAGGTCTTTGAGTTTCTCATTTTTGGATATCAACGAAGAGTTTTCAGCAGCAAGTCTTGTACAAGTCGTTTTCACATATTCGTTTTCTGATTCTATGAATTGCACATATTCCAATGGAATGTGCCATGCTGCGGTGTTTGTTGTGTTGTTCTTGAAGTAGGTGTCATCTTCATGGTAGAATGGTAAGGCACATTCTGCAGTTTTCCTATTTATGAATGCTGTCATTCTGGTGCAGTCTCTTAATTTGTTTTGTTCTGTAGTCATCTTCGCAGATCTGCATTTACGACTTAAATGTCCTCTCCTTGCGCATGTGTTGCAGATTGCATATTTGGCAGGGCACTGTTTGCGTGCATGTTGTAATCCACAACTCGAACAACGTACACAGGTGATCTGTGTAAAATGGGGATCCATGTTTGGCAATTGTTGGTTATCCATACGTCGCCAGTTGTTCGTTTTTGTCGTTGAAGACGCGCAATTTCGAAAGTGTTTATGTCCAATAAGTACACTTTAAAGTCCAATGTGTAATTCCAGATATTGTTTGTAGATTCTCGCTCGCTTGGCTGTGTTGGTAAGAGGTACGGAGATACTAGCCGCTGTTCTCCAACAAGTGTTGTGCCGCTACTTGACACGTACGGGGAATTAGCTATCAAGGTCCAAACACACACAAGTTTCCTTTTATGGTTTTATTTAGTTTTTTCTTTCTTTAACAATCACTTGATGCAATAACACAATCATGTGCAGTCCAAAATATAAACATCAAATATATTGTTTAGTGACGAAAACGTACGGTTGCTGAACTGTGGAAAACCACCTTCTTTTAGCATAGACAAATTTCAAGTGTCGAAATAATAATTAACAATACCCAGCTCCCTGATGTGGTCCGGTCATGCATAACATTGTGGGCGGGTTATAATAAAACTGACCAATAAAAATACAGAACATAATTATTCAAAAGGGCTGAAATGTCATTGTCCCATATTCAGCTCAAACTTAATCTCCCTAATGGTTTCAAATAAATATCATTCAAACCGTCTGACACGTTTATGGCTTTGAATGTCACTAAGCTTGTTTGGCTGATTATCAATTAATACCAATATCCTAAGGATTAACAATGAAAACACTGTTGCATATTTCGAATAGCAGATGTAAAATCCTTATTTATGAAAACATATACATTATTTGAAAATAAAGAAACAACGAAATTATGAAACTAGCATCAACTATTAATAAACATTTTTAACAAAAAGTATGGCATAACACTAACAATAAGTACACCAAAAGTATAGTGCAAAAATAGGTAACCAAATACAGTTACAATTCTCTGAATTTGTAAATATCTCATTTAAATGTAGTTTGCATATATATATATATATAAATTACTACGCCATACAAACTTCAACACTGTTCACACACTGTTCACATGTGTAACCATTTGTTCACTCTATTAAAATATATAGCTGAGCAGGTTTAACATATATTCCCTCGGTAAAAGCAGATTTGTTTGTTATATTTGATAAGCAGTTGCCGCTTGGTTTCTGCGGCATCAGAAAGGGTGGATGCACAATCTTAACAATAAATACATTCCAGTCCACAAGTCTGATTACAATATAATGTGGTACAAATGTTACTTGGATTACCCACTTCAAATATGTTCAAATCAAAGTTGGTTGTTTGAAAAGCATGGCTTGAAAAGGCTAGGCGGCATCAGAAAATTGATGAATGGTTTTAATTACAATTCCATTCTTGTCAAATTGCTTGTCTGATTTCAAGATAATTTAGCAGAAATGTTCCTTCAGTGATCGTGTGTATATATATATATATATATATGTTTTATCATATTGATAGGTAGAAACACGTATCAACCGTGTGGCATTACAAAATGGGTAAATTGAACTATACACTGTGACCGATCCCGTTAAGGTCAAATTACGAAAAATACATCCGCTGATATGCTAACCCAAAAAGTTCTTAAAAAAACCTTTATTTGCATAGAAATGAGTGTATACCATCACCAGAATGTATTGAATATATGACATTAAGTTTAAATTCATTGTAAATGTGTATAAGATGCACTGGAAATGCTTGATTAAATCGCTTTTAGTATTTTGACCTAGTTTGGAAGTGAAAGTAGAGAATGCTAAACACCGGTTTTGTCCGGGCCCGATTTGGTCCAAAATGACGGTAACCATTTTAGCCTGGTGAATTCTTTCTTGCATAATGCATGACCCCCCATTTTCTTTGACTTGTTTTAAAGCTTAGCTGTAACTATTTTCAATGATATATAGTGTTCTACATGAAACACGCTTAGAAAGTGTGACAATTTAGAACTGAAACTGGTTGATTTACATGGAAACAAAGAAGGAATGTATTTGACAATGACAATGACAATTTTTTTTCAAGTACTTAGGCCACCGGCCCATAACACATAACATAATATTTATACATCAATTACATTCTGAAAAACGTCCCTAAAACTAGAACTCTTACAACGGCATGTATACGTAGTGTGCTATTTTTTTAATTAGCAACGGGTTATTGGATTGTGAGGAAATCTTTACAGAAAAAAAGATCGACTCTTTTCTGTCATTCTGTCATACATTATTCCCTTTTCTCGATAACTATGTTTCGTTTGTTTGTTTATTTTTTTGTTGTATGTTAAATTGATGATCTAATATCTTTCCACGTGTTTGTATTTGTACATTGTTTTTGTAATGCTGTAAATGTTGAGACCTAACTAATACAAATGTATGTCGTTTTCTCGTTGACGTATATATATTTATGAGCCATTCCACGAGAAAACCAACATTATGCACAGTCCGCGCAGGCTGATTCGGGCCGACACATTCCATTTTAGGGGGATATAGGTATAGTGTAATGATTCCTGAAACAGAAAATTCACAGGAGGAGAAACGTGTTTGTCCGGTAAGTCTGTAAGGTATGCTTAGGCTGATCCGGGTCGATACTTTACGCAGAGTCCACAATGTTGGTGCGGCGATAGACATCTGCGTAATGTATCGACCAGATCAGCCTGCGCTGTCCGCGCAGACTGATCCGGCCGACACATTCCGTCTTAGTGGGATATATGTATAGAGTAGTTATTCCTGAAACAGAAAATCCACAGGAGGAGAAACGTGTTTGTCCGGTAAGTCTGTAAGGTAAGCTTAGGCTGATCCGGGTCGATACTTTACGCAAAGTCCACACTGTTGGTTTTCTGCGGCGATAGACATCTGCGTAATATATCGACCAGATCAGCCTGCGCTGTCCGCGCAGACTGATCCGGCCGATACATTCCGTCTAAGGGGGGTAGATAGAGTAGTGATTCCTGAAACAGAAAATCCACAGGAGGAGAAACGTGTTCGTCCGGTAAGTCTGTAAGGTATGCTTAGGCTGATCCGGGTCGATACTTTACGCCGAGTCCACAATGTTAGTGCGGCGATAGACATCTGCGTACTATATCGACCAGATCAGCCTGCGCTGTCCGCGCAGACTGATCCGGCCGACACATTCCGTCTTAGTGGGATATATGTATAGAGTAGTTATTCCTGAAACAGAAAATCCACAGGAGGAGAAACGTGTTTGTCCGGTAAGTCTGTAAGGTATGCTTAGGCTGATCCGGGTCGATACTTTACGCAGAGTCCACAATGTTGGTGCGGCGATAGACATCTGCGTAATGTATCGACCAGATCAGCCTGCGCTGTCCGCGCAGACTGATCCGGCCGACACATTCCGTCTTAGTGGGATATATGTATAGAGTAGTTATTCCTGAAACAGAAAATCCACAGGAGGAGAAACGTGTTTGTCCGGTAAGTCTGTAAGGTATGCTTAGGCTGATCCGGGTCGATACTTTACGCCGTTGACGTTCTCGTGGGACGGCTCATATACGTTCATTTCATGAACCGTCATATAAATGATTAATTGTTATACAACTTTATATGCCGAATAAATAATCTTTATATTCTGCTCAGGTTTGTCTTGATGTATTAAATAAAAGGTATTCGATCGAATCCATAAAATAGCTTGTGATTTATCGTTGTATGCGGTACCAGCTCATTTGACTATTAATCAATCATTTATTGTGATTCATCAATACAGATGATTAATGACGGATGGTTAAACCTTTTGCTGTTACGCACACATTTTCTTCTCCCCTATTCCGGACGTATCCTGACATCAACTTTGAAAACGGCAGAAAAGGCTGATTATAAATAAAAATAAAAAGCCTGCTCCACTCTGCATCACACCTCATGTTTGTAATTTCCCATTTAAATCCACGACGTCAATAAATTCCCACGTATTGTGTTGTTCGTATGGAGTGAAATGTTCATTATCTTTCCTCCTTGCAGACAAGTTTTAAGTTCGAATTCCAACCCCGCTACCATTCTTTTCGACGTTTGACAAAAATCACAGTGACAAGCGCTATTCGTCTTCCACCAATTAGATAACAGTCTATGTGAAAATTAACAAGTTGCTTGGAAAGTGTGGTGTGTGGCGAACTGGTGTGAGAAAGCCAGGACACATAAGGATAGGTGAACTGGTCGCCGGGATATGACTGAGAAAGTGTTGACAACGGCGTTAAATTACAATAAATGAATCGTGAAACTTGAACTAGTTGATAAGTCGCAAAACTAGTCCATCAATGTGAAACATTTAAGAGGGAGACAGCCACTACTTTCATTTTGAAGATATTTTTATGACTCTTTCACCAGTCATTGAACATAGGTTCTCCCGTCTATGAGGCTGACACTTTAACCACTCAACCACTGAAACAGTCACTCGACTTACAAGGTTCCAGATCTAGTCGCATACACTCTCAAGCTTCATCGGAGTCACCAACAATTAGCAATTAGTCTATCAAGATGTCTTCAGGCATATGTCCTTGTGACTATAATATTGGTACCAGGTTTGATCCCCAGTCGCGACGGTCATGTTGGAATGCCCTTGGGTAAGGCACATTTCCAAGCCGAGTACCGGTTTGATTGCGCAGGTATCAGGAATAAGTGAGATGTCGCCGTGATATAACTGAACTTATGTTGAAGACGGCGTAAAACCCTAATAAAACAAATCTGTTGGCACCGGTCAAAGGTGCAGATAAGTTCGAATCGTAGCCGGTCGTAAATACCGGCAGGTCAGTATAACGAGGCTATAAAAGTGTTCACGCGTGTAACTGAGATGATCTGTTATATTAATAGTTTTCTGCTTGCCGAATTCGAACCAGCAACCAGGATTTCCAAGCAAAACAAGTAAAACCGAGCATAATCTGATTTGTATTTATACCTTACTGTGTAAATAGAATAAAAAATGAAGGAAGTATAAAATAAATGTTTCCGGCAAACCGGATTCAAACCAGTGACCTAAAGATGACAGTGATTACCAATCTTGCCAGTCTTCCGCTTTACTAACTGATCTATCATGGGAGCATGCTTCAGTGTTAATTTGACAAGGTAAAGAATACATATGTCTCGTACTGTAGTGTTTGATGTAAAAACTACTTTGTAATGGGTTAATTCCGTTTACACCACACTTACTTATGATTCTAATATCTACAACCAGAACAATGGCACGAATACACACACATCACTCTTTATGACATTGATAATTCATATTAGAATCATTGTCTCGGTAAACATGTATAGAATTGTATTGATTGATTGAATATTCTTAAAAACTATTTGCTTAAAGAAATATAATTTAAATCTCCGATGTGGTCTAGTGGTTAGGATTCCTGGTTTTCACCCAGGCGGCCCGGGTTCGATTCCCGGCTACGGAATTTCTGTTTTTGACATCATTTACAAATTTCTTTCACAACAAATAAATGCTCTTATATGCTTGTTATTCTTTTATTACTAATATATTTCGCTGTATCTGAGGTTCTTAGGTTGTTGTTCCTAATCCGACTGTCAGGAATCGTTCAGTGGGATATCTTTTTCAAATGACCTTTCATAAGATGTCTTTAATACTAAATGGAAACGACATAAAGTTGTATTGAAGTTTTAGAATAGGGTCAAGTAAAGCAGAGACATATAAACACATGTGTTTATATGTCTCTGATTAAAGCAATCTGTTCAAAGTATATTTTGAAAGGAAATGTGACCGAGATCGATCTTAAATCATTTCCCTCGCATTGACGCTTTTAAAGGCCACAACAGCAAACGTCTCTTAAAAACCATTGTGAAATTGGTCATGAGCAATGATCTGAATGAACTATTTTCATTAACTACATTTTCTAGATATTCAAAAGTTTATCCATTATGTTCTATATAGTCGAACAGGAGGCGGACAGTGAAGATCCTGTTGAGACCGGTCAGATGTGAAGATTAGTACGGAACGTAAAAAGTGGAAGGTCGAGGTAAGCTTACGTGGCTTAATTTTGTTTCACACATTCATCTATGATGATCTGTTAGTATCACCCCTATTTATATTACATCATACTTCTCCATTAGCTAGAACTTTTTTCTACTTCCATCATTTCCCATTATATAGTTCTATCAAACATATTCAATTGCAAATAATACTACATGTACTACTTAATTTTAATGCGCGTTAAATGACCTTAGCTGTCGATCCGCCATAACAAACTATACATTCATTCATTATGATATATTATATTATCTGTAAATTCACGATAGACAAATTCGACCAGGATTTCAAAGGAAAACAAGTAAAAAATACTGTACCACATATGATATGTACTCATACCTAACTTTTATTTATCCACTTGCTGTACAAACACAAAAATATGAAGTGCAATAAAGGAATTCCTGCGAACCGGATTCGAAACAATGACCTAAAGATAACAGTGATTACAAACCTCTACAGTCTTTCGCTCTACCAACTGAGCTATCACGGGATCATGTTTTAAGGTGTTTGTGACAAGATCAAGAAAACATATGTCTCACACTCTATTTGTTTGACGTTAATTTACGTTGAAGTGGTTTTAAACCTTTTACAGCACACGAACAATGATGCCGTATGATAAACCAACGTTAAACCACGTCAACCGTCAACAATGATGCCGTATGTATAACCGACATTAAACCACGTCAACCGTCAACAATGATGCCGTATGTATAACCAAAGTTAAACCACGTCAACCGTCAACAATGATGCTGTATGTAAAACCAACGTTAAACCACGTCAACCGTCAACAATGATGCCGTATGTTAAACCAACGTTAAACCACGTCAACCGTCAACAATGATGCCGTATGTTAAACCAACATTAAACCACGTCAACCGTCAACAATGATGCCGTATGTTAAACCAAAGTTAAACCACGTCAACCGTCAACAATGATTACGTATATTAAACCAACGTAAAACCACGTCAATCGTCAACAATGATGCCGTATATATAACCAAAGTTAAACCACGTCAACCGTCAACAATGATGATGTACGTATAACCAAAGTTAAACCACGTCAACCGTCAACAATGATTACGTATGTTAAACCAACGTAAAACCACGTCAATCGTCAACAATGATGCCGTATATATAACCAAAGTTAAACCACGTCAACCGTCAACAATGATGATGTACGTATAACCAAAGTTAAACCACGTCAACCGTCAACAATGATGCTGTATGTTAAACCAACGTTAAACCACGTCAACCGTCAACAAAGATGCCGTATATAAAACCAAAGTTAAACCACGCCAACCGTCAACAATGATTACGTATGTTAAACCAACGTAAAACCACGTCAATCGTCAACAATGATGCCGTATATATAACCAAAGTTAAACCACGTCAACCGTCAACAATGATGATGTACGTATAACCAAAGTTAAACCACGTCAACCGTCAACAATGATTACGTATGTTAAACCAACGTAAAACCACGTCAATCGTCAACAATGATGCCGTATATATAACCAAAGTTAAACCACGTCAACCGTTAACAATGATGCTGTATGATAAACCAAAGTTAAACCACGTCAACCGTCAACAATGATGCCGTATGTAAAACCAACGTTAAACCACGTCAACCGTCAACAATGATGCCGTATGTTAAACCAACGTTAAACCACGTCAACCGTCAACAATGATGCCGTATGTTAAACCGACATTAAACCACGTCAACCGTCAACAATGATGCCGTATGTTAAACCAAAGTTAAACCACGTCAACCGTCAACAATGATTACGTATATTAAACCAACGTAAAACCACGTCAATCGTCAACAATGATGCCGTATATATAACCAAAGTTAAACCACGTCAACCGTCAACAATGATGATGTACGTATAACCAAAGTTAAACCACGTCAACCGTCAACAATGATTACGTATGTTAAACCAACGTAAAACCACGTCAATCGTCAACAATGATGCCGTATATATAACCAAAGTTAAACCACGTCAACCGTCAACAATGATGATGTACGTATAACCAAAGTTAAACCACGTCAACCGTCAACAATGATGCTGTATGTTAAACCAACGTTAAACCACGTCAACCGTCAACAAAGATGCCGTATATAAAACCAAAGTTAAACCACGCCAACCGTCAACAATGATTACGTATGTTAAACCAACGTAAAACCACGTCAATCGTCAACAATGATGCCGTATATATAACCAAAGTTAAACCACGTCAACCGTCAACAATGATGATGTACGTATAACCAAAGTTAAACCACGTCAACCGTCAACAATGATTACGTATGTTAAACCAACGTAAAACCACGTCAATCGTCAACAATGATGCCGTATATATAACCAAAGTTAAACCACGTCAACCGTCAACAATGATGCTGTATGATAAACCAAAGTTAAACCACGTCAACCGTCAACAATGATGCCGTATGTAAAACCAACGTTAAACCACGTCAACCGTCAACAATGATGACGTATGTAAAACCAACGTTAAACCACGTCAACCGTCTCTCTTGTGTAGTGGTAGAACATCCACCGCAAGTGTGGGATATGGAACGCCTTTACTGTCTTACTATGTTGTATTGCATTATACGCAGTACATTTTCATGTATACGAGGTACATATTACATTTGACGTGGAACATTTTGCATGATATGCAGTGCGTTTTGTATAATATATAGTGGTTATTTAATAATATGAAGTGCATAAGTATGAAGATACAGTAGAATAACCATTATATAGTGTGCAAACAACGTCATATGAAATACAAACAACATTATATGCAGTCTATTCTTCAATACGTGTGGTAGTACTTTGATTATATGCGGTGGTTTAAACTTTATACGCGGTGCATTGACATTGGTGATGATCATACTTTCCGGCATTCTCCGGCATTCTCCGGAATTATTTCCGGAAATTACCGAGCATGACAGATAGGTTTGAACGTCTAATCCATTTTAAAAAGGCCTTGTGGAACAATCTTTATGAAAAGTGTACACATTTTCTAAATAGACGAGATGCAGAATGTCGTCTATGCAGACGATCTCTAATTCCTGAAGCAGAAAACTCTTGAAATCATTATGGTCAAAGGATAAATTGCTCATCTTGAGAAATTCCTCTATTTGTCACAATGCGTTCATCCAACCCCTCTTCAATAATTATACTTTCATTTATTACGGTTTTCTATAATTTTGCCTTAAAGTCATCTGATGCATACTTGTTGTATTACGGAAAAGATTTAAAAATGTGTTTAGGTTACCACTTTATGGTAATGTTTCCTCATAAAATCAACTTTAAATTCCTCAGCAGCTTCTGGAAATAAGAGAAATAACTTGAAAAGTGATTTACATGATATATTTGATTTTGTCTTTCGGAAAAGGCATAACTTTGTTTTTTTCTGAACAGTGTAAGTTCAAATCAGCCTGCATATTTGCTCTGCTTATCATAATCGTCACAAGTTGACTGAAGCTTCTAATAAGCATATGTAAGTACATGTACTAATCTACTCATATAACAAAAGCATTCGAGCTTGTAAGAGGTCATATATTATTGGACTAGTAATATTCAGACTTTAGATTTTAGATTTTGATCAGACTGCAAAATCATGCCGAATGAACAGACCAATCTCGTCTAGAGCGGATTTCAGTGCAGACGAAGACATGTCTGCCCCTCGTGTATTCAGAACATGTCTACACATCTATTTATAAATTAGTCAAGCGCTTTTTTTTTAATTGAGTAAACGGTGTAAATGTTAATATCTATCTGTCTGACTCTGTATTTTCCGGATAAATAATTACGGAGAATGTCGGAAAGTATGATCATCCTAATGAAAAATGTACAGCATATAAAGCTGTTTACACCATGTATAAATTAGTATGGACCGAACATATTGTCAAATGCATTGCGTACTATGATCTTTTATGTACACATACATAATAATTCACCAGGTATAAAGATACGTGCAGGCACTTCATATATTAAAACATACATCGCATATATTGACCAACATACAACGTATACATGTAAAACTACTGCATACACAAACAAATACACCACATATAATGTCATTTCTACTGCATAGTATATAGTTTGTATTGCACATGACATTGTTTGTACAACGTATAATGGTTATTCTACTGTTTAAACAATATTTTGCACTGCATATTATTCAATAATCACCACACATAATAGAAAATGCACTGCATATCATGAATAATGTACCACGTCAAATGAAATATGTACCTCATATACGTGAAAATGTACTGCGTATAATACAATATAACATACTAAGACAGTAAAGGCGTTCCATAGTGGGATATCGCGGTCTCACTCCCTGATTGGGAAATAACAGAT
The DNA here is from genome assembly GCA_031761405.1 of Serripes groenlandicus. Classification (NCBI taxonomy): domain Eukaryota; kingdom Metazoa; phylum Mollusca; class Bivalvia; order Cardiida; family Cardiidae; genus Serripes; species Serripes groenlandicus. Next base: position 60,814,772 of record JASEVX010000011.1, on the reverse strand, counting down.
ACTAAAAACATGTGATAATGGCTTCCCGTTCTTGGTGCTAAGGATCATTAAGTCAGCTTTGCGACCCACAAGCTGTTGTAAAGATAAATGGACCAGAGGTGCTTTTCACTTTCCAGGGAAACGCCGCGATATACCTGAAACATGTTGAAATCCGCGTAAAATATCATACACGCAAACAAACAAAATCGGTCACGAATCGACCAACATAGTAGTGCTCTTTGTAATGGTTTTTATGACGTTTAAAGCACGCTAACTTATGATTCCATAGCTATAATCCAGATTACAAGCTAAGGTACGCCAACATCACCCGTAATGACATTGATAATTCACATCGTCACCATGGTCTTGGTAAACATGTATAGGTGTTTATTAAACCGCCTTGGTGGTGCAGTGGTAGCGCGTCCAGCGTGGGTGCGTGAGATCGCGCGTTCGATCACCGGCCGGCACATACCAAGGAGTTGAACATATTATAATTGGCTTTCCCTCCTTGGTGCCCAGAGTTGTGGGGTTATCATTGCGACTGACTCGCTGTTGTCAGGATAAATTAACTCGTATAACTGGTAAATTACCAATGAAACGCCAGGATATAACTGGGAAAAACCCGATGTAAGCTGTGTAAAACAACATATGATCCAAAATAAAACAAAGGTATTTTATTGGTTAATGAAATATTATTAAAAACATATGCTGAAAGGATTATATTCATATCTTCGATGTGGCCTAGTGGTTAGGATTCCAGATTTTGAACCATGCGACCCGGGTTTGATTCCCTGCATCGGATTTTTTTTTTTTTTTACATTACTTACACATTTCGTTCGCATAAATTAAGGTTCTTATAACATGCTATTCATTTATTATTAATATATACGTCGCTTTAGCTCAGGTACTAAAGTATATTTATCAATTCCCACTTGCTTAATCATTTTGATGCATTTGAAACTGACAAATTTTAAGAGCATTGTGGGAAAAGGAATAGGAACTTATATAAATACAATACAAATACCTTTATTTCTCTCAGTTCTACAAACAGAATACATGTGGATGAAATAAATATACATAGTCAACGAGGCGAAGAAAAATACCAAACAAAAAAGCCGCAAATATTGACAAATACATATAACGGTGAAAAGAGCTTAATAATACGAGAATTGTAAAATATAAAAGAAAGTTCAGTCTTCAATCCACAATTACAATACACTCTCGTATGAGAGCGGTATTTTCATTGCGAAAGAAATGCTCAACAATGTGTACTTTATTTTCATGACTCAAAGTTCTTTACAGAAACGAAACGCAAAGTAATTTTGTCGTTGTTCACTCTATTAACATATATAGTTAAGCAGGTTTAACATATATTCCCTCGGATAAAAGCAGATTTGTTTGTGATATTTTATAAGCAGTTGCCGCTTGGTTTCTACGTCATCAGAAATGATGGGGGGAGGGTGCACAATTTTAACAATAAATATCTTCTGAGTCCACTAGTCTGATTCAAATATAATGTGGTACAAATGTTACTTGGGTTACCCTCTTCAAAATTGTTCAACCCATATTTGGTTGGTTGAAAACCATGGCTTGAAAAGGCTAGTCGTCACCAGAAAATGGGTAAATGATTTAAATTAAAGCTCTATTCTTATCAAATTGCTTGTCTGATTTCAAGATAATTTAGCAGAAATGTTACTCCAGTGACCGTGTACAGTCGAACCTCGTTAATCCGGACACATTTGTTCCCCACTGATATTTCCGGACAAACGGATTTTCCCGATCAACGAATCAGACGGATTGGAGGTAATATTTACATAAACACCGTATATCGTACTAATTACAACGGTGTAAGATTTACCAAAGCGAAAACGGACAAGAATCTCTTCAACCTATATACATGTGTACATTATGTCGATAACTAAATTGGTTGTAAATGAATATGTTTTTAAGAAATCAACTAGTTATTTTATATGTTCTGTTTCGCTTTTTTATACTTTACCGTTCAGTAATAATAATAAATTGACAATTGGGATAGTAGACTTTCTGTTTGTTTGTGGCCCTAATAAGGTCCGTTAAAAGAGTTCGGATAGTAGACTTTATGTTTGTTTGTGGCCCTAAAAAGGGCCGTTGCTATCAGATTTGTACATGCATATCGGTTTGTAATAAATAGACAATTGGATAGAAGACTATCTAGGAATGTGTGGCCCTAAAAAGGGCCGTTGGAAGACTTTATTTGGAGAAAGACGGTCAGTTTCTTTTGTTTTTTCTCTTTCAGGCTGTTGTCTTGCAGTGTTTTGGATATCTTCCAGAGCACTGTCAAAGTTTCCTCAGATGGGTCGCCTGATGGTGTCTGCTCAAAGTAAGCTATGAAGCCTTTAAGCCCGATTGTGCTGCAGTGGTTGTTACGTCGGACGGTTCTGGACTCGGTGGTTCTTCATTATCGCTGAGGTCTTCATCTTCTTTTTGCTGTAACAAATTAAGGATATCCTGGTCGCTTATTATTTGACCAAGGATCTCTTCTTCTTTGTCAATGTCAATGAATTTTTCGGCAGAAAGATTTTTTTTATCTCCCGGAAGTTGGCGTAACAGGCGCTGTAATTCAATAAGGGAAATGTCTTCTTCGGCAGTTTCGTCTGTAGTAGTATTGTTCATAATGTTAACATAGCGGTAGCAATTAATGAAAGGGTTGGCTGGAACTACTTTTCGTTTGATGCCACGTCTGTTCTTAAATCGCTGCAGCCAGCCTCGAGAGTAGCCGAAGTCAGTGACGTTTAACTGCTGGCCCAGTGTCTCCGCTTTCATCAGCAGCATCTCGTCGTTTACAGCTAAACGGTGTGACGTCATGTCAGAAAACCACATGAAAACTGCGTCTTCCATCTGTTGATGTTTAGGCTCTCTAATTCGACGACGGTCTGGGGAATCTTCGACAATAGCCAACCATTTCTCTTTCGTCCTCAAAATGTCGCCGACTGTAGATTTGCCCATGTCAAGTGACAAAGTTGACAGAATGTGGGCTCGTATGTCCTTGATAGTAGACTTCGGATTATCGACCTTGTACTGACAAATGTCTCTTTTTACGGAGACTGACACTTCAACTCGTCGTCGCTTGCTAGTAGGAGTAGTCATCTTCTCTTTTAAATGTTGTCTTGTGTAGGTCAATCAGGATTGATATGGTCAGATTGCAATTGAGACGAACGTTTTATAATACAAATTGAGTAAAACTTCCAAAAATCAATAATCACCACTTAATTAATAATTTACTAATTGGAAGGCTATCATATCAGTATTTCACACCCAGCATTGTATACGGTACACACATGTTAACACCTATTAAGACAAACTGGCATAACAGAAAACAATGATACATGTACGTGCCAAGATTTACGCAATCATTATAATTCAGACTAACTGACATTTGAAATGTGTGAAAGCGATCTGTCGCCATCGGTAACCAATAAACGCCACGAAAATTAGTCAACGGTTCGAAAAAACAATTCTGTATACGGTCCATTGGATTTCAGGACTAACGAAATGGATTTTATATGTAAATGGTCGTTCCGTTCCCGATTGTTTAGTCCGATTCCGGAACGCGAATTTCCGTATTAACGGAGAAAAATAAAGCATGAAAAATCTGTTCCCTGACTTTAATGTCCGGATTAACGAGGTTCGACTCTATATATATAATATATATATATATATATTACAATATTGATAGGTAGAAACACATATCAACCGTGTGGCATTAGAACATGGGTAAATTGAACCATTTGACCTACATACACTGTGACCAATGCCGTCAAGGTCAAATTACGACACATACATCCGCTGACATGCTGACGCAAAAGTCGAGTGTAGGACAAAACACCCCCCGGACAAAACACCTCCCGCTCATTTTTGTATAGGTGGACAAAACTCCTCTCATCATTTTGACAAGGTACCCCCTATGGTTTTTACAAGGTGAACAAAACACCCCCTAAGGTTTTTAAAGGGTGGACAAAACACCCCTTAACTAAAACACCTCCCAATAATGAGGTTACAATAATGACAAAATATTTTTCAATATTTTAATTTTTATTTTTATTACACATGTTTAATGTACACAGAAAATAAAACATTCAAATGGATTTACATAACAGAATAAGATATCAGTTTTCAACTGATTGTCAAATTAAAGGTAACACTTTGAAGTATTTAATTGCTTACAAAGTGTTACCTTTAAATTGACAATCAGTTGAGTTTCAACACCTAAAGACCAATTTTACATTAACATTATATTTCATTACCAAAGAAAATTTAAATTTCAGATAATATAAAGATAATATTGTTAATATAAAAATAGGATTGATATAGCACATTACTGTATATAGTAAATTAAAGATTTCAAGTTATAATGTAAAATATCCATTCATATGATTCTATGATATCAATTATACATGGTAACAGCTAATTAAGGAATTCCAACAATAAAAAACTTCCTAATTAACATTAGCAGAAAAAAAGGAACCATAGGGGGTGTTTTGTCCGCCTTGTAAAAACCGTAGGGGTGTTGTTTTGTCCGCCTTGTTAAAACCGAAGGGGGGGGGGGGGGGGGGGGGGGGGTGGGGGGGGGTTGTCCGTCTTGTAAAAACCGTAGGGGGTGTTTTGTCCGCCTCGTTAAAACCGTAGGGGGTGTTTTGTCCGCCTTGTTAAAACCGTAAACCGTAGGGGGTGGGGGGGGGGGGGGGGGGGGGGGGGGGGTTGTCCACCTTGTAAAAACCGTAGGGGGTGTTTTGTCCGCCTTCTAAAAACCGTAGGGGGGTTTGTCCGCCATGTAAAAACCGTAGGGGTGTTTTGTCCGCCTTGTTAAAACCGTAGGGGTGTTTTGTCCGCCTTGTAAAAACCGTAGGGGGGTTTTGTCCGCCTTGTAAAAACCGTAGGGTGGTTTTTGTCCGCCTTGTAAAAACCGTAGGGGGGGGGGGGGATGTCCGCCTTGTAAAAACCGTAGGGGTTTTTTGTCCGCCTTGTAAAAACCGTAGGGGGGGGGTTTTGTCCGCCTTGTAAAATCCGTAGGTTTTTTTTTGTCCGCATTGTAAAAACCGTAGGGGGTGTTTTGTCCGCCTTGTAAAAACCGTAGGGGGGGGGGGGGGATTTGTCCGCCATGTAAAAACCGTTTGGGGGGGGGGGGGTTGTCCGCCATGTAAAAACCGTAGGGGGTGTTTTGTCCGCCTTGTAAAAACCGTAGGGGGTGTTTTGTCCGCCTTGTTAAAACTGTAGGGGGTGTTTTGTCCGCCTTGTAAAAACCGTAGGGGGTGTTTTGTCCGCCTTGTTAAAACCGTAGGGGGGGTTTTGTCCGCCTTGTTAAAACCGTAGGGGGTGTTTTGTCCGCCTTGTTAAAACCGTAGGGGGTGTTTTGTCTGCCTTGTTAAAACCATAGGGGGTGTTTTGTCTGCTTTGTTAAAACCATAGGGGGTGTTTTGTCCGCCTTGTTAAAACCGTAGGGGGTGTTTTGTCTGCCTTGTTAAAACTGTAGGGGGGGGTTTTGTCCGCCTTGTAAAAACCATAGGGGGAGGGGGGGGGGGGGGGTTTGTCCGCCTTGTAAAAACCGAAGGGGGTTTTGTCCGCCTTGTAAAAACCATAGGGGGGGGGGGGGTTTGTCCGCCTTGTAAAAACCGAAGGGGGGTATTGTCCGCCTTGTAAAAACCGTAGGGGGTGTTTTGTCCGCCTTGTAAAAACCGTAGTTTTTTTTTTGTCCGCCTTGTAAAAACCGTAGGGGGGGTTTTGTCCGCCTTGTAAAAACCGTTGGGGGGGGGGGGATTTGTCCGCCATGTAAAAACCGTTTGGGGGGGGGGTTGTCCGCCATGTAAAAACCGTAGGGGGTGTTTTGTCCGCCTTGTAAAAACCGTAGGGGGTGTTTTGTCTGCCTTGTTAAAACCATAGGGGGTGTTTTGTCTGCCTTGTTAAAACTGTAGGGGGTGTTTTGTCCGCCTTGTAAAAACCATAGGGGGGGGGGGGGTTGTCCGCCTTGTTAAAACCGTAGGGGGGGTTTTGTCCACCTTGTTAAAACCGTAGGGGGGGTTTTGTCCGCCTTGTTAAAACCATATGAGGTGTTTTGTCCGCCTTGTTAAAACCATAGGGGGTGTTTTGTCCACCTTGTTAAAACCATAGGGGGTGTTTTGTCTGCCTTGTTAAAACCGTAGGGGGTGTTTTGTCCGCCTTGTAAAAACCATAGGGGGTGTTTTGTCCGCCTTGTTAAAACCATAGGGGGTGTTTTGTCCGCCTTGTAAAAACCATAGGGGGTGTTTTGTCCGCCTTGTTAAAACCATAGGGGGTGTTTTGTCCGCCTTGTTAAAACCATAGGGGGTGTTTTGTCCACCTTGTTAAAACCGTAGGGGGGGTTTTGTCCGCCTTTTAAAAACCATAGGGGGAGGGGGGGGGGTTTGTCCGCCTTGTAAAAACCGAAGGGGGTTTTGTCCGCGTTGTAAAATTTTGTCAGCCTTGTTAAAAACGTAGGTTTTATTTTGTCCGCCTTGTAAAAAACGTAGGTTTTATTTTGTCAGCCTTGTTAAAAACGTAGGTTTTATTTTGTCCGCCTTGTAAAAACCGTAGGTTTTATTTTGTCCGCCTTGTAAAAACCGTAGGTTTTATTTTGTCCGCCTTGTAAAAACGTAGGTTTTATTTTGTCCGCCTTGTAAAATCCGTAGGGAGGTTTTGTCCGCCTTGTAAAAACCGTAGGGGGTGTTTTGTCCGCCTTGTAAAAACCGTAGGGGGGGGGGGGGGGTTGTCCGCCATGTAAAAACCGTAGGGGGGGGGTTGTCCGCCATGTAAAAACCGTAGGGGGTCGGGGGGTTGTCCGCCATGTAAAAACCGTAGGGGGTTTTTGTCCGCCATGTAAAAACCGTAGGGGGGTTTTGTCCGCCATGTAAAAACCGTAGGGGGGGTTTTGTCCGCCATGTAAAAACCGTAGGGGGGTTTTGTCCGCCATGTAAAAACCGTAGGGGGGTTTTGTCCGCCATGTAAAAACCGTAGGGGGGTTTTGTCCGCCATGTAAAAACCGTAGGGGGGGTTTTGTCCGCCTTGTAAAAACCGTAGGGGGGGTTTTGTCCACCTTGTAAAAATGATGAGGGGCTCCCGCAAAAGTCCTTTAACCCTTTCCCTCATATGGCATTTCTGCAGCAGACAACTTTGAACATATTTTGTCAAAATATAAAAAATCGCTATAATTGAATGGATAACCTATGACTAAAAGTGGAATACATTGTGGCAAAAGGATAAATTGCTCGTTTTGAGCAATTTCTTCTTTTGTCACTATCTTTTCAAAAAAACGTCTGCTGCAGAGGCGTCAGAAAGCGTCTATATGAGGGAAAGGGTTAATTAATACATCAAGATAAACCTGAACAGAATATAAGGGTATTAATTCGGCATATAAAGCTTTTCTTCTCCTCTGTTCCGAACGTATCCTGACATCAAATTTGAAAATGGCGGATAAGGCTGATTATAAATAAAATCAAAAGCCTGCTCTACTCTACATCACACCTCGTATTTGTAATCTAACATTTAAATCCACGACGTCAATAAATTCACACGAATAGTGTTGTTCGTATTGAGTGAAACTTTCATTTTCTTTAATATTTCCCCCTTGCAGGCATACAATTGAAGATTTTGATAACACTGGCAAGCGCAGAAATTATTCATGATGAACAGAAAAAAACAATGTTTTCAATTTTAATAACAAAATATACTTTTATTTATGAAAAGCTTCAGTATTTAGACAGTATCAACATATACAATAAAAAAATGTTATCGAGTGAATTTGGTACTATTGCATTTGGACAGGTTCCTTCGGCGATATTCTGTCCTCTGCTTATGACTCTATCACCAGTCATTGAACAGAGGTTCTCCCGTCTATGAAGCTGACACTTTACCCACTCAACCACTGAAACAGTATTTCGACTAACAAGGCTCCAGATCTAGTCGCATACATTCTCAAGCTTCATCGCAGTCACCAACAATTAGCGATTAGTCAATCAAGATGTCTGCACGCATATGTCCTTGTGATTATAATATTGGAACCCGGCGTTCCAGGTTCGATCCCCAGTCAAAACGGTCATGTTGGAATGCCCATGGGCAACGAACATTTCCAACCCTAGTACCGGTTTGATTACCCAGGTATCAGGAATAAAATCTGTTGGCACCACTCAAAGGTGCAGATTGGGTCGTGAGGCTCTTGAAGTGTTCACGCGTGTAACTGAGATGATCTGTTATATTAATAGTTTCCTGCTAGCAGAATATGAACCAGCAACCGGGATTTCCAAGCAAAACAAGTAAAACCGAACATCATCTGATTTGTAATTATACCAAACTTTTACTTTACCATTGTGACTATATACAGAATACATATGTCTCGTACCGTAGTGTAGAAGTAGTTTTTTGCCGTTTACAGCAAACTAACTAATGATTCAATATCTACAACAAGAATATTTGCACGAATACACACAAATATCACTCTTTACGACATTGATAATTTACATTGAAATCATTGTCTCATTGTCTCGGTAAACAGTATTAAAAAATATTCTAAAGGGGATACAATCATATCTCCGATGTGGTCTAGTGGTTAGGATTCCTGGTTTTCACCCAGGTGGCCCTGGTTCGGTTCCCGGCATCGGAATTTCTATTTTAAACGTTATTCACAAGTTTCTTTCGCAACAAATAAAGGCTCTAATACGCTTGCTATTCTTGTATTACTAATATATATTTTACCCGGCCGGGTAGCTCAATTGGTAGCGTATCTGACTCGTGATCTGGAGGTCACGGGTTCGATACCCGGTTGCGGCGACATACTTTCGGGCGATGTTTTCCATTGCCTCTCACCTCTGATCTATGTGAGAAAGTAGTCAGTGGCTTCGAAAGAATGTTGTGTAAGTACTGGTGTGGGAAAGCCAGGAAAACATGGGTAGGTGCACTGACCGCCGTGATATGACCAAAGCTGTTGAAAGCGGCGTTAAACTCCAAACAAACAAACAAAACTAATATATATTTCGCTGTATCTCAGGTTCAGGTTGTTGTTTCGAATCCGACTGGCAGGAATATTTCAGTAGGATATCTTTTTCAAAAGACCCTTCATAAGATATATGTCTTTAATACTAAATGGAAACGACATAAAGTTGTATGATAGTTTGAGAATAGGGTCAATTCCAGAATTGATGCGAATCGCTAAAAAAAGAAATTTGTTCAAAGTATGTTTTGAAAAGAAAGGTGACCGATATCGATCTTAAATCATTTCCCTTGTATTGACGCTTTTAAGGGCCACTGCAGTAAACGTCTCTTAAAAGCCATTGTGACAAAATGAGAAATTGGTCCTGAGCAATGATCTGAATGAACTCATTTCATTAACTACATTTTCTAGATATTCAAAAGTTTATCCATTATTTTCTAAACAGTCGAACAGGAGGCGGACAGTGAAGATCCTGTTTAGACCCACAAGCCGGTGTTAGGGTAAATGGACCAGTGGTACACACCATTTTCACAAACCCAGTAAACGCCGCGATATACCTGAAACATGTTGAAATTTGCGTTAAACACCAAACAGACAAAAACGTTTAAAGTATGTTAATTTATGATTTCAAATCTATAAATAAGATACAAGCTAATATACACCAACATCCCTGTTTGTAGTGGTTTTATGCCGTTTAAAGTATGCTAATTTATAAGTTCATATCTATAAACCATAAGAAAACTACGATACGCCAACATCACGTTTTACGATATTGATATAGGTCTTTATTGGACCGCCTCAGTGGAGCAGTGGTAGAGCGTCCGTCTCAGATATGGGAGATCACGCGTTCGATCACCGGCCGGGACATACCAAGGAGTTGAACATAGTAGAATTGGCTTTCCCTCCTTGGTGCCCAGAGTTGTGGGGTTATCATTGCGACTGACTCGCTGTTGTCAGGATAAATGAACTCGTATAACTGGTAAATTACCAATGAAACGCCAGGATATAACTGGGAAAAAACCCGATGAAAGCTGTGTAAAACAAGATATGATCAAAAATAAAACAAAGGTATTTTATTGGATAATGAAATATTATTAAAATCATATGCTAAAAGGGGTATAGTCATATCTTAGATGTGGTCTAGTTGTTAGGATTCCAGGTTTTCACCCAGGCGGGTTATTATTAATATATACGTCGCTGTAGCTCATGTACTAAAGTATATATTTACCGTTTCCTGCTTGCCGAATTCGAACCAGCAACCAGGATTTCCAAGCAAAACAAGTAAAACCGAGCATAATTTGATTTGTATTTATACCTTACTGTGTAAATATAATTTAAAAAAAAAGGAAATATAAAATAAATGTTTCCGGCACACCGGCTTCGAAGCAGTGGCCTAAAGATGACAGTGATTACCAATATTGCCAGTCTTCCGCTCCACTAACTGATCTATCATGGGAGAGTGTAGGACAAAACCCCTGTGGGACAAAACCCCGTCGGACAATACACCCATGGGATAATACCCCCCTAGGATTTTAACCCATTGGACAAAAACCCCCATGAACATTATAGAATAATCTTTTATTAAGTTTTTATATTTTATGAATTGATTCTTTTGGTCTGAATTTGGATATTTACTTATTTAAAAGTAAATGTTTGTATCTATCAGCAAATTAATTCTTTCCATTATCAAAACATGGCACAATATATAGTAGCATAGGTGTGATATGTCAACTTTATCATAATAGGAAGTTGAATTTGGGTATTTCTCGCATTTATTGGAGTATAATTCCCTTTTCCTATAATGTTTATTGTATCAATTAATTACATTTTTAATCAAGACCAATTTATATAAGTTAACTTAAAACATATGCATTATTTGTATCAAACAAGCATTTATTTTGATTGCACAAACTAATTAAAACATACTTTCATACGAATGAATTATCTTTGATGCATTGAATTAATCAAAATAGAGTGTAGATAATACCCCCTCAAAAATTCAAACTATTTAAAACACTGTTAATTATCTTCAATCAAAACCTGTAAACAAAACACAATTTCATATCAAATATCAAAAACACTAATAAATACTAAAACACAAAAATAATTATATACCCACAGGGGTATTGTCCACTATTCATTTTAAGGGACGGGGTTTTTGTCCACAGGGTTTTTGTCCACCGGGGTTTTGTCCTATAGGGTTTTTGTCCCACCGGGGTATTGTCCGTACCCCATCATGGGAGCATGCTTCCATGTTAATTTGATAAGGTAAAGAATACATGTCTCGTACTGTAGTGTTTGATGTAAAAACTACTTTGTAATGGTTTAATTCCGTTTACACCACACTTACTTATGATTCCAATATCTACAACCAGAACAATGGCACGAATACACATACATCACTCTTTATGACATTGATAATTCATATTAGAATCATTGTCTCGGTAAACATGTATAGAATTGTATTGATTGATTGAATATTCTTAAAAACTATTTGCTTAAAGGAATATAATTTAAATCTCCGATGTGGTCTAGTGGTTAGGATTCCTGGTTTTCACCCAGGCGGCCCGGGTTCGATTCCCGGCATCGGAATTTCTGTTTTTGACATCATTTACAAATTTCTTTCGCAACAAATAAAGGCTCTAATATGCTTGCTATTCTTTTATTACTAATATATTTCGCTGTATCTGAGGTTCTTAGGTTGTTGTTCCTAATCCGACTGTCAGGAATCGTTCAGTGGGATATCTTTTTCAAATGACCCTTCATAAGATGTCTTTAATACTAAATGGAAACGACATAAAGTTGTATTGAAGTTTTAGAATAGGGTCAATTAAAGCAATCTGTTCAAAGAATATTTTGAAGGAAAGGTGACCGAGATCGATCTTAAATCATTTCCCTCGTACTGACGCTTTTCAAGGCCACAACAGCAAACGTCTATTAAAAACAATTGTGACAAAATGTGAAATTGGTCATGAGCAATGATCTGAATGAACTATTTTCATTAACTACATGTTCTAGATATTCAAAAGTTTATCCATTATGTTCTATATAGTCGAACAGGAGGCGGACAGTGAAGATCCTGTTGAGACCGGTCAGATGTGTAGATTAGTACGGAACGTAAAAAGTGGAAGGTCGAGGTAAGCTAACGTGGCTTAATTTTGTTTCACACATTCATCTATGATGATCTGTTAGTATCACCCCTATTTATATTACATCATACTTCTCCATTACCTAGAACTTGTTTCTACTTCCATCATTTCCAATTATATAGTTCTATCAAACATATTCAAATTCAAATAATACTAGATGTACTACTTAATTTTAATGCGCGTTAAATGACCTTAGCTGTCGATCCGCCATAACACACTATACATTCATTCATTATGATATTTTGAATTATCTATAAATTCCCGCTAGACGAATTCGACCAGGATTTCAAAGGAAAACAAGTAAAAAATACTGTACCACATATGATATGTACTTATACCTAACTTTTATTAATCCACTTGCTGTACATACACAAAAATATGAAGTGCAATAAAGGAATTCCTGCGAACCGGATTCGAAACAATGACCTAAAGATAACAGTGATGACAAACCTCTACAGTCTTTCGCTCTACCAACTGAGCTATCACGGGATCATGTTTTAAGGTGTTTGTGACAAGATCAAGAAAACATATGTCTCACACTCTATTTGTTTGACGTTAATTTACGTTGAAGTGGTTTTAAACCTTTTACAGCACACGAACAATGATGCCGTATGTTAAACCAACGTTAAACCACGTTAACCGTCAACAATGATGCCGTATGTTAAACCAACGTTAAACCACGTCAACCGTCAACAGTGATGCCGTATGTTAAACCAACGTTACACCACGTTAACCGTCAACAATGATGATGTATGTTAAACCAACGTTTAACCACGTCAACCGTCAACAATGATGCCGTATGTTAAACCAACGTTAAACCACATCAACCGTCAACAATGATGCCGTATGTTAAACCAACGTTTAACAACGTCAACAATGATGCCGTATGTTAAACCAACGTTAAACCCCGTCAATCGTCAACAATGATGCTGTATGTAAAACCAACGTTAAACCACGTCAACCGTCAACAATGATGATGTATGTATAACCAAAGTTAAACCACGTCAACCGTCAACAATGATGCCGTATGTTAAACCAACGTTAAACCACGTCAACCGTCAACAGTGATGCCGTGTGTTAAACCAACGTTAAACCACGTCAACCGTCAACAATGATGCTGTATGTTAAACCAACGTTAAACCACGTCAACCGTCAACAATGATGCCGTATGTTAAACCAACGTTAAACCCCGTCAACCGTCAACAATGATGCCGTATGTATAACCAACGTTAAACCACGTCAACCGTCAACAATGATGCCGTATGTATAACCGACATTAAACCACGTTAACCGTCAACAATGATGCCGTATGTAAAACCAACGTTAAACCACGTCAACCGTTAACAATGATGCCGTATGTTAAAGCAACGTTAAGCCACGTCAACCATCAACAATGATGTTGTATGTAAAACCAACGTTAAACCACGTCAACCGCCTCTCTGGTGTAGTGGTAGAACATCCACCGCAAGTGTGGGATACCGCGGGCTCACTCCCTGATTGGGAAATAACAGCTACTAAAAAAAATTGATAATGGCTTCCCGTTCTTGGTGCTAAGGATCATTAATTTAGCTTTGCGACCCACAAGCTGTTGTAAAGATAAATGGACAAGAGTTCCTTTTCACTTACCAGGGAAACGCATCGATATACCTAAAACATGTTGAAATCGGCGTAAAAAATCATACACACAAACAAACAAAATCGGTCACAAATCGACCAACATAGTAGTGCTCTTTGTGATGGATTTTATGACGTTTAAAGCATGCTAACTTATGATTCCATAGCTATAATGTGTATAGAATTAGGTAGAAACAATAATAACAACAAATCTTGTGTATATATTGTTAGAAACTTATTGCAAAGACTTGGTTTTGATGATGTATGGCTGAATGAAGGTGTTGGAAATATTGATTTATTTTTGCACTTATTTAAGCAGAGAGTCACAGATATATTTATACAAAACTGGAACGCAGAATTAACAGACTCGAGTAGACCTAGAACATACGTGTTAATATCGGGAGACACTCAAAATCCCTCAGTCAAAATCCCCTCACCCTGAAAATGATAGGGTAGTCAAAATCCCCTCGACCGAAATGTTAGGGTAGTCAAAATCCCCTCGACCGAAATGATAAGGTAGTCAAAATCCCCTCGGTGGGATTAGCAGGGTAATCATAATGTATGACACCATTTAAAAAAATATTCAGCACACAGTTTCTAGGACATCACCAATCATTGGGGTTTTGTTTACTTTGCATTTTCAATCAGTACGGTTTTGTCTACTCTGCATTTTCAAAGAAGCATTTTGTCTACTCTACATTTTCCGTCTTATGGGTTTGGATACCCTACATTTTCAATCATATGGGGTTTGAATAGTATGCATTTTCAACGAGTAGTTTTGCCTACCCATTTGTTTTCAACCATATTGGTTTTGACAACTATGACAAAAATGGACCGTATGGGTTTTGACACAAACATTTTTATCAACTCCAAGATAAACTATCTGACAGTGATCTATATTAAATTAATAGTGATATATTGAATTTTGCACAGCATTATTTTAGCATAACAATTCACCAAAACATGAAATTCTTTTTAAAAGAATTAACATGTAATTAACGGGTAATTATTGACTGATCACTAAGATGACTGTAAACGGAAATGATGTACTATATTTAAATTTACATTTAGCTTTACTAGAAAATATATGATCTTAGATTGAGCGCATTATCGAGGGAATTTTGACTACCCTATAATTTTGGTCGAGGGGATTTTGACTACCCTATCATTTTGGTTGAGGGGATTTTGACTACTATGCCATTTTCAGAGTGAGGGGATTTTGACTGAGGGGATTTTGACATACACTCGTTAATATCATCTTTCAAATTTCAATCTTACCTTACGGATGCTAACGTTGATAAATATAGAATTGCGTTATCTAGAATAAGAATATCTGCACACAGATTACAGATAGAGGCAGGTAGATGGCATAAGCCAGTGGATATTCCTTATACAGAAAGAAAATGTCATCTATGTAATGTGCTTGAAGATGAGTATCATTTTGTTCTTGAATGTACACTATATGCTGAGATTAGAAGAACATATATAGATAAGATATATTATTTACGACCAAATGTGGTAAAAATTGTATAATTGTTAACCTCTCATAATCCAAATGTCAATAGAAAGTTAGCAATGTACGTATTTAAGGCTATAGATGTAAGAAAAACATACTACAGTTATTATGGATAATTGTGTGAACTCTCTCACGCTTCAAATTCTATATGTATTGTATTTGAACTGATAATTGCAAAAACATGTATTAGTATTTGTATTAATTTATATTATGTATGATCTTTGACTATTGTAATATAAAGTGTTATATTGCTTGTGTACGCATGGGCATATTGCCTTATGTATTTGAAATAAACTCTATAAACTCTATATAATCCAGATACAAGCTAAGGCACGCCAACATCACCCGTAATGAAATTGATAATTCACATCGTCATCATTGTCTTGGTAAACATGTATAGGTTTTTATTAACCCTTTCCCTCATATAGACGCTTTCTGACGCCTCTGCAGCAGACGGCTTTTTGAAAACATAGTGACAAAAGAAGAAATTGCACAAAACGTGCAATTTCTCCTTTTGCCACAATGTTTTCCTTTTTTTGTCATAGGTTATCCGTTCAATTATGGAGATTTTCTATGTTTTGACAAAATACGTTCAAAGTCGTCTGCTGCAGAATTGTCGTATGAGGGAAAGGGTTAAACCGCCTCGGTGGAGCAGTGGTAGCGCGTAAAAAACTGTACCACATATGATATGTAGTTATACCTAACGTTTATTTATCCACGTCTTGTTAATATAAAAAGATATGAAGTGCAATAAAGGAATTTCCGCGAACCAGTTTCGAACCAGTGACCTGAAGATGACGGTGATTACAAACATCTCAACCGTCAACAATGATGCCGTATGTTAAACCAAAGTTAAACCACGTCAACCGTCTCTCTCGTGTAGTGGTAGAACATCCACCGCAAGTGTGTGATATCGCGGTCTCACTCCCTGATTTGGGAAATAACAGATACTAAAAACATGTGATAATGGCTTCCCGTTCTTGGTGCTATGGATCATTAAGTCAGCTTTGCGACCCACAAGCTGTTGTAAAGATAAATGGACCAGAGGTGCTTTTCACTTTCCAGGGAAACGCCGCGATATACCTGAAACATGTTAATATCGGCGTAAAACATCATACACACAAACAAACAAAATCGGTGACGAATCGACCAACATAGTAGTGCTCTTTGTAATGGTTTTTATGACGTTTAAAGCATGCTAACTTATGATTCCATAGCTATAATCCAGATTACAAGCTAAGGTACGCCAACATCACCCGTAATGACATTGATAATTCACATCGTCATCATTGTCTTGGTAAACATGTATAGGTTTTTATTAAACCGCCTTGGTGGTGCAGTGGTAGCGCGTCCAGCGTGGGTGCGTGAGATCGCGCGTTCGATCACCGGCCGGGACATACCAAGGAGTTGAACATAGTATAATTGGCTTTCCTTCCTTGGTTGTGGGGTTATCATTGCGACTGACTCGCTGTTGTCAGGATAAATGAACTCGTATAACTGGTAAATTACCAATGAAACGCCAGGATATAACTGGGAAAAACCCCGATGAAAGCTGTGTAAAACAACATACGATCAAAAATAAAACAAAGGTATTTTATTGGTTAATGAAATATTATTAAAAACATATGCTTTAAGGGGTATATTCATATCTTCGATGTGGTCTACTGGTTAGGATTCCAGGTTTCCACCCAGGCGACCCGAGTTCGATTCCCTGCATCGGAATTTCTGTTTTTTACATTACTCACACATTTCTATCGCATGAATTAAGATTCTAACTTGCTATTCCTTTATTATTAATATATTCGTCGCTGTAGCTCAGGTACTAAAGTATATTTACCAATTCGCACTTGCTTAATCATTTTGATGCATTTGAAACTGACAAATTTTTAGAGCATTGTGGGGAAAAGGAATAAGGACTTACATCAGTACAAATACAAAATACCTTTATTTCACTCAGTTCTACAAACAGAATACATGTGGAAGAAATAAATATACATAGTCAACGAGGCGAAGAAAAATACCAAAAAAAAAAGCCGCAAATATTGACAAATACATATAACGGTGAAAAGAGCTTAATAATACGAGAATTGTAAAATATAAAAGAAAGTACAGTCTTCAATCCACAATTACAATACACTCTCGTATGAGAGCGGTATTTTCATTGCGAAGGAAGGCTCAACAATGTGTACTTTATTTTCATGACTCGAAGTTCTTTACAGAAACGAAACGCAAAGTAATTTTGTCGTTGTTCACTCTATTAACATACATGTATATAGTTAGGCAGGTTTAACATATATTCCCTCGGATAAAAGCAGATTTGTTTGTGATATTTTATAAGCAGTTGCCGCTTGGTTTCTACGTCATCAGAAATGATGGGGGGAGGGTGCACAATTTTAACAATAAATATCTTCTGAGTCCACTAGTCTGATTCAAATATAATGTGGTACAAATGTTACTTGGGTTACCCTTTTCAAAATTGTTCAACCCATATTTGGTTGGTTGAAAACCATGGCTTGAAAAGGCTAGGCGGCACCAGAAAAGGGGTAAATGATTTAAATTATAGCTCCATTCTTATCAAATTTCTTCAACCCATACATTTGTACATTATGTCGATAACTAAATTGGTTGTAAATGAATATGTTTTTAAGAAATAAACTAGTTGTTTTATAGGTTCTGTTTCGCTTTCTTATACTTTACCGTTCAGTAATAAATTAACAATTGGGATAGTAGACTTTTTGTTTGTTTGTGACCCTAATAAGGGCCGTTAAAAGAGTTGGGATAGTATACTTTATGTTTGTTTGTGGCCCTAATAAGGGCCGTTAAAAGAGTTGGGATAGTAGACTTTATGTTTGTTTGTGGCCCTAATAAGGGCCGTTGCTATCAGATTTGTAGATGCATATGGGTTTGTAATAAAAAGACAATTGGATAGAAGACTTTCTAGGAATTTGTGGCCCTGAAAAGGGCCGTTGGAAGACTTTATTTGGAGAAAAAGTCGGTCAGTTTCTTTTGTTTTTTCTCTTTCAGGCTGTTGTCTTGCAGTGTTTTCGATATCTTCCAGAGCACTGTCAAAGTTTCCTCAGATGGGTCGCCTGATGTAGTCTGCTCAAAGTAAGCTATGACAGCCTTTAAGGCTGATTGTGCTGCAGTGGTTGTTACGTTGGACGGTTCTGGACTCGGTGGTTCTTTATTATCGCTGAGGTCTTCATCTTCTTTTTGTTGTACCAAATTAAGGATATCCTGGTCGTTTAGGCTTTGACCAGTCTCTTCTCCTTTGTCATTCTCAATGTATTCTTCGGCAGAAAGATGTTCAGTATCTCCCGGAAGTTGGCGTAACAGGCGCTGTAATTCAATAAGGGGAATGTCTTCTTCGGCAGTTTCGTCTGTAGTAGTATTGTTCATAATGTTAACATAGCGGTAGCAATTAATGAAAGGGTTGGCTGACATTACTTTTCGTTTGATGCCACGTCTGTTTTTAAATCGCTGCAGCCAGCCTCGAGAGTAGCCAAAGTCAGTGACGTTTAACTGCTGGCCCAGTGTCTCCGCTTTCATCAGCAGCATATCGTCGGTTACAGCTGCATGGTGTGACGTCATGTCAGAAAACCACATGAAAACTGCGTCTTCCATCTGTTGATGTTTAGGCGCTCTAATTCGACGAAGGTCTGGGGAATCTTCGACAATAGCCAACCATTTCTCTTTCTTCTTCAAAATGTCGCCGACTGTAGATTTGCCCACGTCAAGTGACAAAGTTGACAGAACGTGGGCTCGTATGTCTTGGATAGTAGACTTCGGATTATCGACCTTGTACTGACAAATGTCTTTTTTTAAGGAGACTGAAACTTCAACTCTTCGTCGCTTGCTGGTAGGAGTAGTCATCTTCTCTTTCAAATGATGTCTTGTGTAGGTCAATCAGAATTGATATAGGCAGATTCTTCTTCTTCTTCATATTGTTTTATTTACCCTCGCCTATCGGCATAAAGCCATTTGGCGAGCAGCCATTGTTTTATCTCTCCAATTTTTTTTTATTAAAGGGGTTGACTATATTTTAAATTTTCTATTATCGCTTTTGACTATATTTTCGTTTTCTATAAGTACATATCCAGCTTTCTGTTTATAGTATAGTGTTGTATGTGTGTATATAAGTGTATGTGAGTAAAACTATATTTATTTATTTAGTTACTAAAAATATAAAAGCAATTTTTGTAAAAAAACGCAATTAATAATATTGTGCAAAAAAAGCACTACCCAACAGTCCTCCACAACGGAGCCCCTGATTGGCCGAATCTCAATCCGCTTTTACGGCCAAGCTCGACATTTACACATAAATCTATGGTCAATGACGAGTTGGCCAGGTTTAGCGTCCAGCCAATCACAGGCCCCGTTGTACAGGTAGCTGTTTACCCTTTAGCCGCTTTAAAAAGGGCAAAGGGTGTAAAAAAATAAAGCCTAAATAGATGTGTTTTAAAATTCCCAATAAATTGGGAACTATATATTGAATAAAACAATTATTGAAATGAAAAACATAATATAAGAAGGTTAAGATGAAGAAAAAATATAAAATAAAAATTTGTAAGAAAAATCGAAAAGAAAAAGACTGCGTACCACACGGGAACCTGTCGATGTTTTTACAGCAGCGTTTTGCACAGTGTGGTTTAAAAAACATATAAATAAAATGACAATCTAATGTAAGTCTGGGTGCTGGGCTTCCAGCATCCTAAACAACTTCCGGCAAAAACGGCCCTCTCAGATAACCATAAAAAACCAACGGGTGTATATACATATATTCCACACTGTGCCGGTTCCGTGTAGTACAATATTTACGAAGTTTGTTAAAAATAAGATTATTTCATGGTTGTAGCACTGACACATATTTTATGAATGGGCTCCCTTATCAAACCGGCCCCACGAGCCAGCCGACTGAGGGATTTAGCAGCTATGCCTTTATGCTCGCTTGCGCATGTTCACCCCCATCTGCGCACCGCTTACAGAGTATGTCGGGGAGGACATCTTTCGTAAATGACCCAGACATCGCCATCCCCCCGACACACAATATAGGGTATTTTATACGCAGATAGAGATCAACATGCAGCAAGCCTTCACTGCCTCCATCCCCCAGACGGCCCAGCCCGTGGGTCCATCGCGCAAGCACACAGAAAAAGTGTATGTCGCTACAAAAATTTGACTCGGGAGCCCATGTAATGTTATCGACAATCGGTACTGGCTAGGGCAGAAAACAGTGCAATTTCAAGGTTATCTATAGTCCAATTTAACATATGACCTACATGTTTGAAGATTTTTTATGTTTTCAAATTTTTATTATGCTATGGGCCTGATTGTCCGCTCTGTCATACTACATGGTAAGATTAGCTATATATTAAAAGGATTATATGGGTATGTAGGCTGTACCCCATGGTAAAATAGAATAATGAACGTTTTTTTCTTAAAAAACAGCATATAAGGTAACACAGAGCGCGGACCAATCAAAGGCCCCAGTCGGTATTTAAGTAATGTAGATCAATAATTAAGCAGAAGGGGGGGGGGGGGGGGGGGGGGGGGGGGGGGGCCAAATCCTTAAATATTTAATAGCGCGGACGCGATCGAAAGCACCCGCAAAAAGAAAAACATAGTGGAAAAGGAATTGAAAATTAAAGAGGGAATTGCACTGAGTTCGGAAAAAATGGGAAACAACAGAAAAAAGGGCCCTATATCTTGTCTGTCATTTCACAATCGACAAGATATGTCTCCAATGCCATAAATGTAGAGGTTCGGAGGGCCCTGGACGGAAACAGTAAAGTATTTAAGTCCATATGACCACCCGACCTCACTATGACATCGGAGAGCGTTTTCCTTGCACCCCTGTGAATCGAACAATGCAGCAGAAAATGCTCTGTAGTATCCGGGACGATGCATACAGGACAGGATTTTGGTTTGCCAAGTATGAACCGGCCCATACTCCCCGGCAGCAGATTGTACCCCAGCCTCAGCCTCGTCACACACTTATCCACCCTTTTACAGGTTGAATACTTGTGTGGCGGGCCAAGACTGGCTCCTTGTGGCGGGATGGGCTGGCTACGTGTTGAATCAGCCAGCCTCTTACTCCATTTCTGCTTTTTTTGACTCCTAATTATGGAGTATATTTCTGAGGCTGCCAGGGGGACATTTTCCACTACAGAGCACCCTAGTCCTTCCTTCGCCGCCCTATCTGCTAGCTCATTTCCCTGCACGTCGACATGTGCTGGACACCACACTAGATTAACTTTTATGTCATTTACATAACACTGATCATAAAGGGAGATGATGTTTTCTATAAGATCAGGCCTGGAGTTGCTTTTTCTTAAATTAATAGATTGCAGGGCAGAGAGTGAGTCCGATAGAATAGCAACATTGTGTGGTCGGTTGACGAGAGTCCAGTTAAAAGCATATTGGATTGCGATCAGTTCGGCAGCATAGATAGATAACTTGTTGCTGAGTCTTTTTGAGATGGTAACATTTTTTGATGGTATAACCATTGCTGCCGCAACTGTCTGATTTATGTCTTTACTACCGTCTGTGTAGATTTTTAAATGCTCAGCGTAATTTGAGGAGATATGATCATTTGTGATCTCTAAAATTGTTGGTGCATGATCATTCTTTTTAAACCTCAAACTTAGGGACATGTCGACTACAGGGGGGGCCAGCATCCAGGGCGACTCTAGACGGGGTCTAAGGTCCGCTACATTGTAATCATGGATCCGATACTCCTCGGCAAGCCGTTGAACCTCTGCTCCAAATGGGAGTTTGGCTTTTTTGTATTTGGCCTTGACGAAGAAATCGGCTCCAATGATAGCATTCACAGGGTTGCAAGGTCTACTCTTAACCCTAGCCAGGTATTTCAATGATTGTTCTTCTCGTCTTAATTCTAGAGGCTCGATCCCAGCTTCTTGTTCAAGCACATTTAATGGAGTGGTAGGGAGCGCTCTCAGAGCTATGGCAAGCGCCCTGTGTTGGACAGTACTTAATCGATGTAAATTAGTTTTTGATGCACAAGCATAGACTAAGGCACCATAGTCTAGCTTTGGACGTATTAAGGACTTGTAAAGAAGGAGGAGCGATTTCTTATCAGATCCGAAATTTGTGCCCCTCAGCATTCTCATTAGATTCAAGTCCTGTTGGCATTTGGTGACCAGTTCATTTATGTGTGACTGTAAAGTAAACCTCTCATCAAGAGTCATGCCCAAAAATTTTACAGTTTTTTCAAATTTTATTTTTGTGTTTCCTAGGGATACGTCCACTTGGTGCGAGTTTGCATGCCCAAATAATACTCCTACTGTTTTTGTCTTACTGATTTTGAAGCCCCATTCTTGAGACCAGCGCCAAATGGAGTCAAGTCCTATCTGTGCCTTTTTTTGTAAATATTGCATATTGCCTCCACAGAGCCAACTGCCTGAGTCGTCGGCAAATTGGCTAATAACCAACCCTGACCCCTCAGATACGTCAGGGAAATCATTTATTAAGAGAGAAAAGAGAAGAGGGGAAATTATGGCGCCCTGGGGCGTACCTCTCGTCAGAGTTTGAGTATCCGAGAGAGTACCATCTACTTTAACTGTGATTTTCCTGTCCAACAAAAAGGCCCGTATATAGTTGAAGCATCGCCCCGTGATTCCATGTTTTTTAAGTTTGTATAGAATGCCTGAGTGCCAAGCCAGATCGAAAGCGGCCTCTAGGTCAAGAAAGATCGCTAGAACATGATGCCCTCTATTTTTAGATTTGAGCACATCATGTTGAAGCCGCACGAGGTGATCGAGCGTGCTACGTCCCTTTCTGAAGCCAGACTGAAGGGGATTTATTATATTTTTATATTCTAAAAGTCGTTCCAAGCGTGCCTTGACCATCCCCTCTAGCAATTTCCCAGGGTGAGATGTCAGGCTTATCGGTCTATATGATTTGGGATCATTTTTATCTTTCCCTTTTTTGTGCAGAGGAATCACGCAGGCTAGCTTCCAATCCTCTGGGAATTCACCCCCACTCCATACCTTATTGAAAAAAGTTAACTATATTTTTAGTGCGGACTCGGACATGTGCTTAAACATAGGGTACGCAATTTTGTCTAGCCCCGCGGCGGAATTCTTTCTACTACTAATACAGTCTTTTAGTTCTTGAAGAGTGAAGTCGGTATTAAGGGTTAGATTTTCATTTTCCAAAAGAGGAGAGTATATGAACTCCTGTTGGTCTTGTTCAAATTGTTTTTGATGGGCCAAAACAGATGGTTCTACGTTTTCATCACTAGCTACTTTTGCGTAGTGGGAGACAAGGGAATTTGCCTTGTCAAGGGGGGTAATCGAAATTCCTGTAGTGTTATGTAATATAGGGACCGGTGTAAATGACGTCCCTTTAATTCTGCGAATCTTATTCCAAAAAACTTTGGAATTTTTGGGGTTTACTATGCAGGATTCGCAGAATTCAGCCCAGTTTTTAGTTTTGTTTTCTAGAATGACCTTTTTGCAGTGGGCTGTTGCTTCTTTCAGTTTGACCAGATTGACTTCACTAGGCGATTTTTTTAAAGTATAAATTGCAAGCTTTCTCTCCTTGACTGCCTTTTCACAGAATTCGTTCCACCACGGTACATTTTTTTGATTTTGTTTACATGGTTTACAAACTGGGATCGAGTCTCTAGCTATGGACAGGAATTTATCCGTAATTGATTTGTTAAATATATTTATGTTTGGATGATAGACGTCTGTAAGGGAGATCTCTCCACTTTTAGTTTTGTATATTTCCCAATCTGCTTTTTCAAATTTAAACTTATCTTCTGCAATTTTGGAATTTTGATTGGATCTTGACATTGATATTAAGATTGGGAAATGGTCTGAACCCAAATTGTCGTCAATAACTTGCCAGCCTAGTTCGCTGGCAAGTTTCGGACTTGTGATAGTTAGATCTATGCACGTGAGGTACCCACGGCCTAGATCAACCCTGGTGGACGAGCCATCATTGTGCAGCACGAGACCGTGCTTTGTCACCCAGGTCTCGACTGCACGACCATGGCTGTCAGTTTTTGAAGAACCCCAGATAAAATTATGTGCGTTGAAATCACCAGTTAACACAAATTCCGTATTTAAGATATGCTTGTCTAAATGTTCTAAACTTTCTAGGTCGCACCCCCTTGAATATAAGTTAAAAAGAGTGAATGGAGATTTGCCAAAAAATATTTCAAATTTTTGAAGTTCTAGAATGATAGCCCCGTTTTGATCCCTTACATTGTCTATTGCGATGTTTCTGTAATTGACCCCGTTTTTGAAATATGTTATTAATCCCCCAAAGCCTATCCTATTTTGAGTGTCAATATATGTATACTCTGCTCTGTATCCAGGGATATTTTTCAATGTATTTCTCTTGAGTTTAGATTCCTGAATACAGAGTATATCGATTTGGTTTGAGTCCAAGAAGTGTTTGATTTCTGTATGTTTGTGGGCTGAGAGCCCACCAACATTGAGGTTAAGGATTTTTAAATTCCTGTCCATATTGAAATTAACATTGGAAAATTTGTCTCTTTACACCGCCGCCAGCGGCTGCGGAGAACCGGCTATAGCGCATCTGCCCGCCCTTAAATTTGAGTGGGGAGCTTAGAGTCTTAAGCCGGGACTCCGCACCCTTTTGGGCGCTATGAGAAGTAAGAGTTTTTCTATTTTTAGTCAGTGCCACAACCGGTGAGGGCGCTACCGCCCGCTGTACTGGGGGGAATGCAACAGGGATACGGGATGGAGATGGCTCGGACTTTTTTGTTGCTATATATAGGTTTTTGTCCGAGCATATATTGATGACTTTTGACTTAATGCTGTTCATGTTTATATTTCCATTTTGGGCCCTTTCTTCAGCCACCTCGGCTATAGCCCGAGACAGCTGTTCAAGGGTAAACGTTCTGATCTCTTTGTTGAATTCGATTTGAACTTTGAAAGGGGAGGTTTGTGCTGTTTTCGACTCAAGGGACTTTGAAAACGGATCAGATATCTCTGTCTGGCATCCCATATCCCGTGTTGTAGGTCTATGCTGTGGAGGGGGTGGGGTATCTTCCCTCAAGGGCATGTCCATCTGGGACACATCAGTGAGCGAAAAGTCTCCACTTCCCTCCCTGCTGCTGTCAAAAGGGGTACTAGACCCTACCCCAACCTCTGACCCTTTGTTGGTGGGGCTGTCAAATAAGGAAGAGGAGCACCAGCTGTTCCTTGTAGACAAGGGGCTCATTGAAGGCTGGGGGGATGGATTCCCGAGGGTATCCAGAATTTCCCCATGTTGACCCCCGGGGCTATTTTCAATGCCGGGATTCGAACCATGTTCTATCTCCCTTTCTTGCCTACTTATTAACCTTCTTGGCAAATTTGTTGATTCATGGGAGTTAGGTACGTGGGGAGGGGTCTTAACCATTTGAGAATAAGTAGGCCGGGCGTATTCCGAGTGAGAATTTGGTATTGTCTTGACAACTGAATGTTGTTTCTGGGTCAGAGGCCTGGGCGGAGGATGTGTTTTCTGACTCTTAGAGTCAGTGACTGCAGACTCAGCCCGTGTCCAAGAACAACCATGAGTGTTCTTATAGTGTTGCACTATTGAGGCATGAAGATAGGCTGGACACAGTCTGAATCTGGAGGTATGCCCCCCCTGACAGTTTGGACAGCACAGAGTATTGGCTGAGCACGTGTTTGTGCTGCTATTATGTGATCCAGCACAACGGGCACACCTATTCATATATTTACAATGTTTTGATGTATGGCCGAACCCTTGGCATTTGAAGCATCTGAGCGGTGGAGTCTGGTATGGTTCCACCGGGAGCGATATGTCCGTGTCGGAAAATGATACGTATTCTGGGAGAATCGCTCCCAGAAAGGTAATTTTCACTACTCCGGTGGGACTACCCTGACGATTTTTTATTCTCTCCATTTTTAGTATGGGAGTTGATGTTTTCAATGTGTTTCCTTGATATTCAATGTTTTCATTATGATCTTTTAGTGGTCTGCAATGAACGACGCCTTGGCAAGTGACCATTTTATCAGGGTTGTAGGCCACCGCTCTGATATTGCCTATAGCAAAGACTCCCATGTTGAGGATCTTAGCCAAGGATTCGGCCGATTTTGGTTGGGCTAAAAAAGACCCATTCTTTAACATAATTATGTTAAGAATCAATCCGGTCAGAGCACTCGCTATGTTTTGAGCGAGTGTCTTTGGGGATACCCCCCCAAAGTCACTCCCTCTTGTGATAGATTTGATGAACAATCTATGGGTCCAGGTATTCTTGGAGAGCAAGTGTCTCTGACCCGGATTGATTGGTTCTCCATGATTAGTAAAATCATCAGAAAAAGCTGATGGCATGTTTAAGATCTTGGAGGAAAAAGGCTCCAAAAGTAAATAACAATATAAGATGACGAAAGCGTCTAATAACAGCTCAAACACTGGGCCTCCACTCTTGGAGTTTGACCTTCAGTGAAAGAATACTGTCCTAAAACTAAATGTCATAAAAAAGGAAAACAACACAGAAACAGCTTTAATTTGCAGTAAACTATAAATTATAAAAGGTTAATCATGAAATTAAGATAATTACAACTGTAGATAAACTGTAGATAAACTGAAAAATGATGTGTGTTGTGCAGGTTGGATGCATGTGTGCGAAATTTGCAAAATCTATGTAGTTGTTGATGATGTGTAAATCACAGGCCAGAGCTTGCCTATTCTTCTCCCAGCAACGTCCCCAAACAGTGCAGACAATGGAAAGGTTGACAATCTCTGACAATTTGAGTTGTTGACTCCCAGTTTGACAATTGAGGTTGAATCGCACTGCCGGTGACGGGTGGGTGGGGTACACGCAAACTGTGCTCACTTGGATCGGGCTGGAACCTGGACAATATACACATCAATGAACAAAACACACAAATTACAGAAAGCGGGATATGCAGAAGACACCTTAATTGGAGAGAGGAAACAATGACTAATCGACAGGGAGGGTAAACCTGGAAGTTCTATGTTGGATGTTCTATGTTGATTGTTGATTGTTGATGGCCGCCAAAAAGTAGGTCTCATCAGGAGTTTGTTTTGTATAGGCAGATTCTTCTTCTTTTGTGGTTGTTTACCCTCGCCTATCGGCATAAAGCCATTTGGCGAGCAGCTATTATTCTCTCTCCAATTTTTTTTTATTAATGGGGGTAGACTATATATGGTTTTTTTTTCAATGTTTTTATTATAATATATTTGACTTTTGACACTGACTGCTTATATTTCATTGTTGCATATCCCGCTTTCTGTTTATAGGTTCATTATTGTATGTGGGTATATAGGTGTGTGTGTTTATAAGATATTATTTTAAACAATTGATAAGAAAATAAATGTAAAAGAAAAAGTGCAAAAAAAAAACACTACCTAACAGACCTCCACAACGGCGCCCCTGATTGGCCGAATTTCAATCCGCTTTTCCGGTCAAGCTCGACTTTCACACACAAATATATGGTGAAAGGCGACTTGACCAGATTTAGCGTCCAGCCAATCACAGGCCCCGTTGTGCAGGTAACTGTTTTACCCTTTAGCCGATGTAGATGGGCAAAGGGCGAATATATATATATTTTTTTAAAGTTACACAAAAGGATAACAAAAAATTTTAAAGGAAAAAATAATTTTGTTACTATTATTTAGAACTAGAGTTTTTTAATGAAAAATATAAAACAAAAAATATGTAGAAAAACAAAAATATGTGCCAAAAAGGCACTCCCGAACCCTCCTCCACAACGGCGCCCCCGATTGGCCGAATTTCAATCCGCTTTTCTGGTCAAGCTCGTCCTTCACTCTTAATTCTATGTTAAAAGACGAGTCGACCAGATCCAGCGTCCAGCCAATCACAGGCCCCGTTGTGAAGGTATTTGGATTACCCTTAACCCCATGTAAACGCATGGCAGATTGCAATTGGGACGAACATTTTATAATACAAATTGAGTAAAACTTCCAAAAAGCAAAAATCACCACTTAAGTAATAATTGACTAATTGTCGGCTATCATATCAGTATTTCACACCCATCATTGTATACGGTACACACATGTTAACACCTATTAAGACAAACTGGCATAACAGAAAACAATGATATGCGCCAAGATTTACGCAATCATTATAATCCAGACTAATTGACATTTGAAATGTGTGAAAGCGATCTGTTGCCATCGGTAACCAAAGAACGTCACGAAAATTAGTCAACTGTTCGAAAAACCAATACTGTATACATACGGTCCGTTGGATTAACGGACTAACGAAACGGATTGTATATGTAAATGGTCCTTCCGTTCACGTTTTTTTGTCCATATTGATAGGTAGAAACACATATCAAGCGTGTGGCATTAGAAAATGGGTAAATTGAATCATTTGTGCAATTTCTTCTTTTGTCACTATGTTTTCAAAAAAGTCGTCTGCTGCAGAGGCGTCAGAAAGCGTCTATATGAGGGAAAGGGTTAAATAATTGTTTTCTTTTATTGCTATGTTTTCGACACAATACATTGTTAAGACCAATTCGTGTAAAGCTACGTCTTCTCTTTCATCGACCTTATTTAACCATCACATTCTCTGCGTGTTTTGTTTCAGAATAATCATAAGTCGCGTCACATTATGTAATGTATAATTACTGAGCGCAATGGTAAACAGCGCGAGAACAGCAGTAGGAAAGGGCAATAAGGGTTTTCGGCTCATTAGACTGGTTAGACTACTCTTTATCTCGAATAAACTTTGAACTCTCATTTGGCTGGGTGTTTTGCGTTATTAAACCACACTCTTGTCATTGTCATTCCATAATTTTGCTTGTACGTTTTTGAAGTCGTCTGGTGCAGATGTGTTGTATGTGGGAAAGGGTTAAGTAACTTTTCTTTAAATGACTACATTGACATTACAGTCACATGATTCACACAGTCATATTTATTCATAAACAATTAAACAGTCGTTCCTTATAGATCACTAGTTCATCTATTGAATTCAAATTGTTTAATTTATAAATATTAAATCTGCGCTTAAGTATAACCAATCACGATCTGTTAACGCTAAGTGCTATAAGGTAAACTTCGTATGGTGTTTTAAGCCCATGTCAACAATTTTTCAATTGTATCGATGCGTTTACTCGGTTAGTTACTACTACATGTCCCTTTAACCGGACACCAGCAAGTCAGTGGTTATGCTAACTCCACAACCATGAGCGGTAAAAAAGGGAACCCAGTACTACCAGTCTAGCTACTAAATCAAATCAAAGAAGAAATTCTGAACCCACTTAGATCAGGGATGTAGATCTTATGCAGGATTCAGTTGGATCTCATATGAGCCGTTCCAAGAGGAAACCAACATTATGGTCTCTGCGTAATGTATCGACCCAGATCAGCTATTCCGGGCCGACTCATTCCGTCACAGGGGGATAGAGGTATAGAGTAATGATTCCTGAAACAGAAAATCCACAGGAGGCAAAAATTGTCCGTCAGGGTTAGCCTGCTTAGGCTGATCCGGATCAATACTTTACGCAAAGTCTACACTGTCGATGTTCTCGTAATTCGTACATACATATACATACACTACAGAAATCCGTCTACGTGGTGAAGTGGTTTGGTCGCCCACACAGGGAGTGGGAGTCCAAGGTTCGTTCCCCGATCCGGTCATACCAGAGATATTACTAGTTGTAGTACAGGAACATCCCTCATTGACGTTCAGGGTTGTGGGGATAGGGTAACGATTGACACATTGTTGGCGTTATAGTACTGTTAACCCTTGTCCGAATACGACAAATCTGCAGCAGACGACTTTGGAACATATTTTGTCAAAAGATAGAAAATCTCTATAATTGAATGGATAACCTATGACTAAAAGTGGAAAACATTTTGGCAAAAGGAGAAATTGCTCGTTTTGAGCAGTTTCTTCTTTTGTCACTATGTTTTCAAAAGGCCGTCTGCTGCAGAGGCGTCAGAAAACGTCTATATAAGGGAAAGGGTTAACTTGATTTACCAAGGATTCGAAGAGTTACCACTAAAACACTGTTCAAATCAAATTAAGCTTGAAATGTCAAGATTCGGGGATAAATCTAAAGCGATTATGATGAAGACACTGTTCAATATTAATATACTTTCTAGCTTTTAGCGAGCTTTTTGAGCAAAGGAAAAACTGCCCGATTTGGGCTATTGTAAATGTTTCTCTATATATTTTATATTTCCAAATGTCTAACACGAACTATCGGGTAATATCAATACTTTAATCTCGCCTTTCCCTCATACAACAAATCTGCAGGAAACGACTTCGAAAAAAAACCAAGGCATAATTTTGGAAAATATCTTCACATCAAATTAAAGTTTTAAAAGAGAGTTGAACATATTGTGACAAAAGGAGCAAATTTTCATTATGAGCAATTCCTCCTATTGCTACGGTGTTTTCAAAAATCGTCCTCTGCAGAGGTTTCGGACAAACGAAAGCGTGTATATGTGAGAAAGGGTAACGTATAATTGACACGTAAACAAGAGCATGTAACCGTGACGTTTATACATGGCTGGAAGTCTTTGATCTCTCATGAAATTTAAGCACTTACTGGTGGACAACGGCATAATATACATGGACTTTAAAAACTTATTTTAAAAGGTAAATATCTTGCTGGCTTGTCGAAATAAAATGTTTATTTGCATCTTGTGTTAAACACAGGGCGATTCAAAATAACCTTTTTTTGTTTTTAATTAATACGTGAAATATTGATAAGGTTTTCAAATCAGTTCGTAGGTTCTGTCATAATAGTCAACGTGAAAGGTAGAAAAAGGGTTTTGACTAAAGATAATTCTCTTATTTTTCATTTCTATTTTATATAAATGTACTTGTTATACGGCTGTATTTAAAACATGTTTAAACACCTCCTCGTAAATATCTAACATCCTTAGTTTAAACTTTTTTATGTCACATCGATTGCGCAACAATCTTTCAGTTTATAAACTTTATACTGATCACGCTCGCTGACAGCTTTCTGGAGACTTAACCAGTACTAGCGCCTTTTTGTGGGGATACATTCCAAAGGCAGGACTCGCTCAACACGAGATTCGAACATCAGACCTTTGATACGAGAGGCCGACTCTCTTACACTGAACCACTGTCTTTTTCATTCATATGTGGTTGTTTACCTTCGCCTATCGGAGAACCACTGTCTTCCACTTTACATCTTACTTATACAATTGACAGAAGTGGAAATTATTTTAATACTTCGTCACTTCTATTATCATTACTAATCCAAAAGAAGTCTTACATGTACTACTACTAAATATAATACTACTACATCTAATACTACAACAACTACTACTAAATACTATACTACTACTTATACTACTACTACTATTACTACTACTAAATACTATACTACTACTTATACTACTACTACTACTACTAAATACTATACTACTACTTCTACGACTACTACTATTACTTCTAGCCGCCTTAGGAACCTAGTGTGATCTCTGTGAGTCGGAAATCACACATAGTTCCAAAAATGCACTTAACTGCGTTCTGTGCTCGAACTTTAAAGATGAAACACGGTCATAAAGCACATATCAATGAAGGAAAGCAGTAAATCTCACTATTCAACAGTGTATATATTCCTATTATTATTTGTACATGAACTGCATAACGATGCTCTATATCCAAACTATTTGTTAATTTAACTTAAACTTGTGATTATTTGTTATTTATCAATCTCCACAAGGAGGAATTAAAATGAATAAATAAATAAATAAAATACTACTACTACTACTACTACTACTACTTCTACTACCACTACTACTACTACTATTTCTTCTACTACTACTACTACTACTACTTTTACTACTACTTCCACTACTACTACTACTACTACTACTACTACTACTACTACTACTACTACTACTACTACTACTACTACTACTACTACTACTACTACTACTACTACTACTTCTACTACTACTACTACTACTACTTATACTGATACTACTACTATTACTACTACTACAACTACAACTTCTACTACTACTACTACTACTACTTAATAAAATACTACTGCTACTACTACTACTACTACAAAATAAAAACAGCTACTTCTACTACAACTACTACTACAACTACAACTTCTACTACTACTACTAAATAAAATACTACTACTACTACTACTTCCACTACTACTACTACTACTACTACTACTACTTATACTTCTACTACTACTACTACTACTTCTACTACTACTACTACTACTACTACTACTACTACTTATACTACTACAACTACTACTACTACTACTGTTACTACTACTACCACTACTACTACTACTACTACTACTACTACTACTACTTCTACTACTACTACTACTACTACTTATACTACTACTACTACACCTACTTCTACTGATACTACTACTACTACTACTACTACTACTACTACTACTACTACTACTACTACTATGTTAGCGTCAGTAAACGGACTCAGATCGAGAGCTACAGATGGCGAAACCATCAACAAAATACAGAGTGATATGACACAGCTGAACGCAAATTTTGCTACAATGAACAAACGAATAAACGACTTAATCCTAAACACACAATGCGGTGTAACAAGTAAAACTGCAGTTACCTTTGCAGACATTGTATAACAAACGTGCGAAGCTCCGCAGTCAATTTTAGAAACAAACAATGAGAGAATTAAATCCAAACCTAAAAGAACTGAGCCCGTCGCAAACACTATAGAACGTGACAAAGTCGAAATCATTGTGGAAAAGACGTGCGATACTGCAGACGCTTTCAGTAAACAGGACAGACCTGAGATGAATTCTATGGTGATAGAGGGCGAAATACGATCCCCATGTAAATATAGTAAAAGTATGCCATCGTATAAAGACAAAAGAAATAACAAGGTGTATAACACGGATAAAGCCCGAAAGGAAACGAAGGTCAATGAACACTATGAGCGAAATTCGCAACAGATCACATCTACACAAACTTCTCAAACAAGAGAGCAGTACGAAGCATCATCGGAACGATTTACAGCCGTGCGCAGGAAAAATACAAATTCATATTACCTCGGTAATATAGATCCTGATTCCACAGACTCCGACATATATCAATATATCACTGACAGAAAAGTGAAGTGTACATATATAACCATGTATTATGGAACAAATGGTTCAGCTGCTAAAGTCAATATACCGGTAGATTTTGCAGATCAAGTTGAGTGTGATAGGTTTTGGGCGAACGATATAACTTTTAGGAAATGGAAACGTAAATCGTACTGGGAAAACCAAAGCAGAAATACACATACAAAACACAGTCGACGACCCTACAACTACGGACGAGACGATCAAAGAAGACGATCATACGACAATTACAACAACAACAACAACAACAACACATACGAAAACGATGACAACCAAACGAGAAACGACGTCAACGATTCAAATAGTGCATGGGGCAATCAGTACGACGACTGGAACGACAACATTGATAGTTGGGCTACTTCTAACCCAGAAGCCTATTAATTTGCGAAAACAATATAATATAATGGGTAAAGTGATAACTATATTATTTATTATGGCCATATTAAATGTTATGTGTTGGAACGTTAGAGGAATTATGTCGTCTGCTTATGCACTTTCCGATATGTTAGACAAGAATGATATTGATATTGGCATCATATCTGAACACAAACTCTTCAACCATTCGAAGTCATTTCTTGATAGCATAAATCCAAAATATAAGTCATTTTCGGTTTGTGATAGCTCGATAGACCAGTACGGTCCGGCTAAATGTGGTAAAGGCGGTGTCGCCATCTTATATAAGAAATCGTTACAGTCTTCAATTAGTGAAAGAATAATAGGCATTGAACTCAAATTAATACATTCTGAGAGAATCTATATAATCGGAGTATATATGCCGTCGGACGGTTACATTAAACACTATCACGAAACAATTACAGAACTTGAGGCTATTACGCACACGTGTTCATTAAAAGGTAAAGTGTTAATACTTGGTGATTTTAATGCGCGTCTTCGAGCTATTGGCAAAATGCATGATGACGTCACCAGTGACAAATCGTCATCACTACAACAGTTCATGGCGAACAATAGACTCATAGCACTTCATCACAGTGATCAAGAGTTCACATACGTTAGAAATAGGTCCAAGCTTGATCATATACTGATAGAACAGACACTTATAAACAAAATAGAACAGTATAAAACGTTACCAGAAAAAGACGTATTTACATCAGACCATTTACCTTTAATTGCATCGCTTAATGTAACTAAACAGAAGCAAGTAAACTTAATTGATCGAAAGTGTATCGCCTGGGATAAATGTAATGCATGCTAATTGAATTCATTTGAAAATACATTATCTCAATACCTGTCCTCGCTAACATTCACCTCAAAAATGGATCCAAATCAGTTGTCTGATTTGATTGTAAGTTCGACCTTAAAATCAGCTGAAAATTGCCTACCGAAAGGTAAATTTAACAAACATACGAAACCGTATTGGTCGCATGACCTAAGACAAGCCCACGCTGAATCAAGGCGACTTAGGCGTATCTGGATAAACATTGGCCGCCCAAGAGGGGTCGAGTATGAGTCATATCAGAGATACAAATCTGCAAAACGCAATTTCAGGCGAAAACAGCGCATTGCTTGTAATCTCTTTCTAAATAAAACATTCGAAGAACTTGATAAGGCTGCTCATTTAGACGTAAACCTGTTTTGGAAACTAGTTAAAAGGAAAAAAGAAAAATGTACCGAACGTATGTGCTGAAATTATATACAAGAATATAACATATGCAGAAGAAAATTTATCAAACGGTTTTTCAGAATTCTTCAAAGATACCTTTGATTTCCCAGAAACCTCAGAAGATTACCCATTTGGCTTTACAGACAAGGTCAATTCACTGGTTAAACAGTTCATGAATGACAACTCAGCCGAACAAAATGATACGTTTTACAAGGGTATGATAGCCCCATTTACCCGTGACAACGTTGAACATATTGTAAAAGATTTAAAACGCGGTAAAAGCCCGTCACATGACCTTATCCTTAATGAGCATATCATACATGGAGGTAAAGTCTTATACACATGTCTTACTGAGTTATTTAATGGCGTTCTAATTCAAGAAATTATTCCGGAAAGCTGGAGGAAGAGCCTCATCATTCCTATCTTCAAAGGGAAGGGGAAGAGTAAAAATGACCCATCTAGTTATAGGCCAATATTATTAATCCCGTGCTTTTGTAAAGTTTTTGAAAAACTCTTACTATGCAGGATCCAATCATTCCTTTCATCGAAATCGATTACATTCCCTCATGTCCAGCAGCAAGGGTTCCAGAAAAAACTAAGCTGTATATCGGCAGCTTTTAACTTACAGGAAACAGTATATGATCTGTCAGAAAAGAATAGCCGTACATATACCGCGTTTCTTGACTTTATGGCAGCGTTTGACTCTGTCTGGCATAACGGGCTATTCCTTAAACTGGCACAACTATGGTTATACGGTAAAATCCTTCGACTCATTGTCGATTCTTATGATAATTTAACGTGCAATGTACGCAGTAGCGGTAGCATATCAAGTCCTATACAGATTAAGAGAGGCGTACGGCAGGGAGGAGTTGCTTCAACGTTTTATTACCTAGTTTATATAGATGAATTTTTACATCAATTAGAGGACTCCGATTACAGTTTAAATCTAGGACATAATCTCAGATGTGGTAACCCTTCATTTGCTGATGACCTTACTATCGCCTTATCCCCCAACAATTTGCAAGTCTTACTAGACATTGTATACCGATACGCGACAAAATGGAAGTTTGAAGTAAGCGCGAGTAAATCAAGCATCGTTGTATTTAATAGGTTAAAATATGACGCTCCAATTTCACTTCTCATCGGGAACACATATATTCACGAACATGACCATGCGATACACTTGGGAATCAGGCAAGACGCATCACTTAAATTGTCTAATAGAATAAAAGAAAGATGTCAAAAATGTAAAAATGCATTCTTTGCATTAGCCGATGTAGGTATGCGATCTGATGCACTTAATCCTATTACGTCAGTGAAACTATACAATAGTATCGTAGTTCCAACAATACTATACGGTAGTGAACTCTGGAACAACATGTCACAGTCTGATATAGATGCAGTCAATAAGTTACAGCACTATGTTGTAAAATCCATCCAGGGTTTTAAAACCAGAACAAGATCCGACATGTGCGAATCTATGGTCGGCACTTATCGTCTGTCATCTAGAATCGACATAAGAAAACTAAAGTTCTTACACAAACTACTCAGTTTAAGAAACGGTTCACTGAGTAAAAACTTGCTACTCAAAAAAGCTTTGGCTTTTATACAAAATCCTAGAACGGTCTTAAAGGGCTTTATCCCTGATCTTTTTAGAATATTGAAATTGTATGGTCTCTCAAATATGATCAATGCATATTTGAACAATTCAGGACTTCTGCCGTCTAAGACTAGCTGGAAATTAACAGTAAATACTGTTGTCAATGCATATGAATCCGACAACTGGAAATTGAGAATATGTGTCGACCAAGATTTTTCTAGATTTGAACGGTTGCACACTGCCATCTACCCAAGTGTTATTTACGATGTGTTTACAGAGGTTAAGCCAAATATTGCCAGAACAATTGCTAAAATATGGGTAAACATTCCGGATGCTGACAATCTGTATTGTAAACTGTGCTATGCGTTTACCAGCGATAGTATCAAACACGTTCTTTGTGAGTGTCCATGTTTGACGTCGCAGAAAACGTCGCTCATACTAAGCATACAACATGAGGTAAATGCTGGTATTGCGGAAGAACTTAGCTCGGACTCATCTGAAAGTTTCATGTTGAAGATTCTAGGCTCAAAACTGGAAACCGATATTTCACATGAAACAGAAAGACTAATGCTCAAGCGCTCATTGGTGTATGCCTATAGCTGCCTTAGGTGTAGCACTGGCGAACCTAGTGTGATCTCTGTGAGTCGGAAATCACACATAGTTCCAAAATGCACTTAACTGCGTTCTGTGCTCGAACCTTAAAAGTGAAACACGGTCATAAAGCACATATCAATGAAGGAAAGCAGTAAATCTCACTATTCAACAGTGTATATATTCATATTATTATTTGTACATGAACTGCATAACGATGCTCTATATCCATACTATTTGTTAATTTAACTTAAACTTGTGATTATTTGTATTATTTATACTACTACTACTTCTACTTCTAGTACCACTTCTACTATTTTAGTACTATGACCTATAAATTAAGATCTGACTAACACTTGTATCTGATATAACACTTTTAGAGACCTCTGTTTTGAAAACCATTTGGAAAAGACATCTTACATCTATAAAATTATTGTTTAATAATAAATCAGTGAGGTTAGAAGTAGCCACTGTAGTTCATTATGAGCAGTTTCTCCTGCATAATAAGACATTCATGCACTCTAATCATGGTCTTCATATTTCGTTATCTATACATCTATACATGTATGTAAAAAATGTATTACACACACACATATATATATATATATAGCAAAGTATAGAAAATAGATGAAGACGACACTAACTGCAGGAATATTCCCCGGGTCAATGTAATTCAACTACAAGGCAAGGGAAGTAATGCTTGCATACTGAATCTGAGTTATAATGTCAGTTATGTCTCTTTAATTACGTAGGCAAGTCTAATACATTCACAAATTGGTAGACAATATCCCAGCGCAAATGTCCGCGTTTTTCTTCTGAAGTTATTGGATTACCTGTTAAACGTGATTTTTTTTTTGCATTTACGGATTGAAACGAATTAGGATGTACGCAGAGCTGATCTACATATATGAGCCGTCCCACGAGAACACCAACAGTGTGGACTCTGCGTAAAGTATCGACCCGGATCGCGCAGGCTAATCCGGGCCGACATATTCCGTCTCAGGGGGATAGAGGTATAGAGCAATGGTTCCTGAAACAGAAAATCCAAAGGAGGCGAAACGTGTCTGCACGGATTAGCTTGCGCGGCATGCTTAGGCTGATCCAAGGACGATATTTTACACATATTCCACAATGTTGGATTTCTCGTGGAAAGGCTCATATAAAACTTATCATTGAAAAAGACTTGGGAATGACTGGTCCATAAACATGTTAGCCGAATATCAAGGGTGGTGAAGCCAGTTGTAGGAATAAGGGTAATAACAGGATACGGGTCAATGGTACGACAATTCTGCAGCAGACGACTTTGAACATAGTTCGTCAAACAAATAGAAAATCTCTATAATTGAATGGATAACCTATGACTAAAAGTGGAAAACATTGTGGCATAAGGAGAAATTGCTCGTTTTGAGCAATTTCTTCTTTTGTCACTATGTTTTCAAAAAGCCTTCTGCTGCAGAGGCGTCAGAAAGCGTCTATATGAGGTAAAGAGTTAAATCTTACCAACATACAACCAAATATGTAACATAGGACGTTGAAAACATCTAGTTAATGTTTTTAAAAACAATCGTCTGCTGTAGAGGCGTCAAAAACAGCTGTATGCGGAAAGGGTGAACGAACGGTAGACAAATACAGATTCACGTGAGACAGCTCGTTATGATTCCATAATTCTTATTACATTAAAAATGAACTCGCCGTATTTTGAATATGGAAAAGTCTACTTTTCGAAATTCGGCACTAACTGAAAATGAAAATGAAAATGAATTCGCCGTATTTTGAATACGGAAAAGTCTACTTTTAGAAATTCGGCACTAACAAAGTTCATGTATATCTACTTAAATTTCAGGCGCTGAATCGACGAAACACCAACGATGGACGGACGGCTACACGCACAGAAAGGACCGACATACAAGAAAAAAGAAAAGCGCACTCGTCTGGTTGCTAGGCACGTGATCAGTAACCCGGATGACACCGAGCCATTTCTTCTCAAAGCGTCCATCGTGTTTGGATCATCTGGTTACGTCATGATAGACAAGGCGAATAAAAACATTAAGCTTTTTGACAACGAGTTTAAAATCGTGGACACTTTAAAACTCAAAACGTGTCCATTTGACCTTTGCATGGCCAATCGGAGTATTTCGGAGTTCTACGTGACTGAACCGGAAGCAGAACTAGTTCACTGTGTCAAGGTCTATAAAGGTAAAATGAAGATTCTGAGAACGATGATAATTGACGAAGATTGCAGGGGAATCACGTGCTGGAAATCTGGACTTGCTATCAGTGTTATGGTCAAAGGATTCACGGGTACTCTTGGCGTTCTGGACTACAACTGTAACATCAAAAAGAAAACGTGGCAAACAGATCTTGGATCCGAACTTTTCCGAGCACCCTGGTACCTATCCACAAACTGTGATGGGAATAATATTATGGTGTCAGACCAGGGGAACCATTCCGTGATTTGTGTAGAGGCACTGACGCTCCACATTGTGTTTGTGTTTAAAGAGGCGGAGTTATGGGGGCCAAGAAATATAACATGTGACGTGAATGATAATGTATACGTCATAGGAAGCAGCGAGCGTTGTCATAACGTGGTAAAGATTTCTAAAACTGGGAAACTGATTGAGATTGTGTTGTCGAGGAATGATAAACTAAACTATCCATCAGGTCTGGCGTACAATCTTAGCAATTCAACAATTCTTCTACAAACAAACAGGGAACGTCCTGTCGTGTCATTGTACGAGGCTTAACATGTTGTTGTCGAGGAATGATAAACTGAACTATCCATCAGGTCTGGCGTACAATCCTAGCAATTCAACAATTCTTCTACAAGCAAACAGGGAACGTCATGTCGTGTCATTGTACGAGGCTTAACATGTTGTTGTCGAGGAATGATAAACTAATTTACCCATCAGGTCTGGCGTACAATCTTAGCAATTCAACAATTCTTCTACAAACAAACAGGGAACGTCATGTCGTGTCATTGTACGAGGCTTAACATGTAGTTGTCGAGGAATGATAAACTGAACTATCCATCAGGTCTGGCGTACAATCCTAGCAATTCAACAATTCTTCTACAAGCAAACAGGGAACGTCATGTCGTGTC
The DNA here is from genome assembly GCA_031761405.1 of Serripes groenlandicus. Taxonomy (NCBI): domain Eukaryota; kingdom Metazoa; phylum Mollusca; class Bivalvia; order Cardiida; family Cardiidae; genus Serripes; species Serripes groenlandicus. The sequence goes on along the minus strand of JASEVX010000011.1, from coordinate 60,774,509 downwards.
ATTGTACGAGGCTTAACATGTTGTTGTCGAGGAATGATAAACTGAACTATCCACCAGGTCTGGCGTACAATCCTAGCAATTCAACAATTCTTCTACAAGCAAACAGGGAACGTCATGTCGTGTCATTGTACGAGGCTTAACATGTTGTTGTCGAGGAATGATAAACTAAACTACCCATCAGGTCTGGCGTACAATCTTACCAATTCAACAATTCTTCTACAAACAAACCGGGAACGTCCTGTCGTGTCATTGTACGAGGCTTAACATGTTGTTGTCGAGGAATGATAAACTAAACTACCCATCAAGGTCTGGCGTACAATCTTAGCAATTCAACAATTCTTCTACAAACAAACAGGGAACGTCCTGTCGTGTCATTGTATGAGGCTTAACATGTTGTTGTCGAGGAATGATAAACTGAACTATCCATCACGTATGGCGTACAATCTTAGCAATTCAACAATTCTTCTACAAACAAACAGGGAACGTCATGTCGTGTCATTGTACGAGGCTTAACATGTTGTTGTCGAGGAATGATAAACTAAACTATCCATCAGGTCTGGCGTACAATCTTAGCAATTCAACAATTCTTCTACAAGCAAACAGGGAACGTCCTGTCGTGTCATTGTATGAGGCTTAACATGTTGTTGTCGAGGAATGATAAACTAAACTACCCATCAGGTCTGGCGTACAATCTTAGCAATTCAACAATTCTTCTACAAGCAAACAGGGAACGTCCTGTCGTGTCATTGTATGAGGCTTAACATGTTGTTGTCGAGGAATGATAAACTAAACTATCCATCAGGTCTGGCGTACAATCTTAGCAATTCAACAATTCTTCTACAAGCAAACAGGGAACGTCATGTCGTGTCATTGTACGAGGCTTAACATGTTGTTGTCGAGGAATGATAAACTAAACTATCCATCAGGTCTGGCGTACAATCTTAGCAATTCAACAATTCTTCTACAAGCAAACAGGGAACATTTTCACACATACATACGTTTCTGACAGAAAGCATTTGTATGTGGGAAAGGGTTACAGAAGAAGTGTAACAATGAACAAGCGATTCTCTCCTTTCCTCGATTTCTTTTGTTTTTGTTTTACTGGGAGCCGCCCTGGCCGAGTGTTAGCATCGAACTCTGTAGTCTAATTCGTGCAAGCAGCGGTCTGGGTGACATGATCTAGCGTCAGGCACTGTCGCCGTGATAAAGTTGAAATACTATTGAAAATGGCGTAAAAATACAAACCCTTAGACGGTTGCTTGAAAGATGTTAACCCTTTCCCTCATACGACAATTCTGCAGCAGACGACTTTGAACGTATTTTGTCAAAAGATAGAAAACCTCTATAATTGAATGGATAACCTATGACAAAAAGGGGAAAACATTGTGGCAAAAGGAGAAATTGCACGTTTTGTGCAATTTCTTCTTTTGTCACTATGTTTTCAAAAAGCCGTCTGCTGCAGAGGCGTTAAAAGCGTCTATATGAGGGAAAGGGTTAAAACACCATTGCGACACTACAGAGTTTGTAACTAGCTTATTTGTTTTCCTTATACGTTTTAAAACATGAATGGCGGAATGCATTTTCAGAAATGGGCTAAGTGGACATTTATAGTTACATTTCTGACTAATAATACGTGTTAAAAATGAAATATTAATGCTTAGTTACATTGATGGAATTATACACTGTATGATTAACATTTTCTGTTATGATGTCCGAAATATTCAGTTATCAAACAAACTCGTCTAATATTTACAAATTTAACAAATTATGCCCCAGTCAGACACACACATTACGGATAGGCCGGATAGTTGCGTATAAAATCCGCAGTCTTCCGCAGAAATTGTGGGCGTGGCCTATTTTCCTGATGAATTTACGGATAAAGTTACCTATAGATAGATACGGATAGATACGGATGGTTGGGGATGTCAGCGGAAGTCAGCGGTTTGATACTTTCTCAGTGAATTGACACGATGCGGATAAATACGGATATATGCGGATCACTTACCTTCCATTAACTTCTGCTACCTGTAGATGCGGATAGATGCGTCATTGTGGACTGTTGCGCATCCCATGCGGAAAGAAGGGGTCACGTACACAATCGCCATTTGCATTTTGAACAAATTACATCAACAAATCATTGAAGTTGTGTGAAAATAACCGCGTCTCGCAGAGCCGACTCGTTCCACCGCTGGGCATCAGATGCTGCTACTGGGGCACCGACTTGGGCCCACATGAACCTGTAGTTCGCATCACCGAAGTCTAGGAACACAATGGAGTGGTACCCCTTGTAATTGTAGCTGGGACCCTCCGTGGGCAGGACACCGGATGCGTATGTGCTTGCCATGCAAGGCACCTGACACGTGGTGAAGGTTCCACCGGCTGCTGCAACCTCCTTCCACCCCTCAGCTGCCGTCGGGTTGGTGACAAACTCTGCGCCGTATTCGTCTCAAATAGCCGGACAGACGTCCCGGACTATAAGTGAGATCGTGTTGTACGGCACATATAACAGGTACATCATCGACTTGTAGCAGTCCCCAGTGGCCAGATGCCTGAGTGTGATGGCAACCTTCAGTCCAACCTCCTGCGAATCTCTTTACCACGTCTCGAAACATCTCGGGTGTGAGCTTGGGGAAGTTGCGGAACGCCACCAAATCCTCGTTCCTCAAGAGCATCATGAGGTTGCAATACACTCCCTGTTCCGGCCTGAGAGTTATCCAACGGCGGACTCCTAACCAGACGGCGTGTATATGCGCAAGATATGTGCATAAATCAGTGTGAGGTTCATGTTGGACTGGCTAAGTATCAGCAAGAGCAGTCTGCATTCGTTGTCAATGGCTGTGGAACTAAGAAGACCATCCAATATATATAGATCAAAAAAACCTTCCCAGAATTCTATGTTCACGTGTCTTTTTATTTTGCCAAAGTGGTAGAGATCGTCTAACGATAAGTTAATGGAACGCAGGAGTCCGTAATAATCGTATTTATCCGTATTAATTCGCAATTATTCGCATTCATCCGCACAAAAAGGTATCCGTCAGTATTGGAACGGAAACTATCCGTATCGAAACGTTTCTGTAGGTAACAATACGCAGAACGAAACCTGTAATTAACCGTAACTAAAGGTAACGATCCGCATGAAACCGTATTAATCCACAACTTGGGATGGACACCGGAATGATAGGTTTAGATACGGATTAGATACCTTTCTCATTTGATTTAACAAATATAATTTATCTGGCATACTGTATGGTTATATATTTATTTACTTTTGTCTAAGCCATATTCCTCCTCTTTGTAAATGGCCATAGACAAATTGTGTCGATATTTGCCAATAAAGGATTGAATTGAATTGGTATTATTTGTCATCAGTCGCACTGATATTCCTGCAACCCTGATCGCCAAGGAGGGATAACAAAGACAAGTAGGACATGGTTAAATGGCCGCCGTCATATAACTGAATTACTGTTGAAGGCAATCCCCCGTGGCCGAGTGGTTACCGTCGGGGATTTGTAACTGGACGTCACGGGTTCGATCCCAAGTCGCGGTGGACATAGTGGAGTGACTCTTGGGTAGTTAAGCCGTGATATAACTGAACTAATGTTAAGGGCGATCCGCCATGGTCGAGTTGTTAGTGTCGGAGATCTGAAACTAGGCGTCTCGGGTTCGATTCACTGTCGCTGCGGGCATAGTGGAGTGCCATTGGGTAAGGCACATTTCTTATGGGGCGTTCTCACCGCCGATCTGAGTACCTCGACCTCCCCGACCGGCTAAATTCCGCGACCAAGCTCGACCAGGTGTTTGGTCGTGGGTCTACACAACCAAAGGGCACCTCTACATGACATTTAGTTGGACCATACTAGATCATCTCAAGACCCTTCCAGACTACTTCAAGACCACTTGCCGACACACATCCCGACTTCTACTCGACCTTTACTCGACCTTGCCGACCGCTTACCGATGTCTACCCGATCAACACGACCAGCCCGACTTTTCTTCGACCTCTACCCGACTTATACCCGACCATGTACGATCGCTGCACGATAGCAGCAGACTAGGTATAAAACTGTAGTATTGTGTTCGGTATTCAGTTGACCAAAGACTATCGAAGAAGCAACATCATGGAAGTTATTAATCAGCAAAATATGTGACTGGATGTCTTCCCGATGAACTAGACCTTGTACACGAGTATACACGAGTTTACCAGAGCGCTACAATATGTATTTCAGACCCCTTCCAGACCGCCTGGCTTCTCGAGTGCTACATGTCAAAAACATCCGTGTAGAAACCCCGACCGCTACCGAGCAAGGTAGACCGCTGCGGACCGGGCGGGACCCCCGGCAGACCGAGGGAGATCATTTCACGACCGCATATGATCGAGGTATTCAGATCGGCGGTGAGAACGCCCCATTAGCTTAGTACTTGTGTGTTTACCCAAGCTTTACGAACTGTCGCCGTGATATAGCTGAAATTATGTTAAAAACGGCGTTAAACCCCAATAAAACAAGCAAACTACTGTTGAACACGGAGCTTAACACCAGTCAATCATCAATCAATAAATATCGTCAACACTCTAATCTTACAGTAGACATGTCCCTCCATCGAACAGGTTTCTAATCTCCAGGAAGCAGACTCTAATCTTACAGTAGACATGTCCCTCCATCGAACAGGTTTCTAATCTCCAGGAAGCAGACTCTAATCTTACAGAAGACATGTCCCCCCATCGAACAGGTTTCTAATCTCCGGGAAGCAGACTCTAATCTTACAGTAGACATGTCCCTCCATCGAGCAGGTTTCTAATCTCCAGGAAGCAGACTCTAATCTTACAGTAGACATGTCCCTCCATCGAACAGGTTTCTAATCTCCAGGAAGCAGACTCTAATCTTACAGTAGACATGTCCCTCCATTGAACAGGTTTCTAATCTCCCGGAAGCAGACATCGAGCGTGATTGAACAAACTAGTAATTAGATTTAACAAAATAAAAATATACATTTTAAGGGCGGTTTTGATAGTAAACGTTTTTAACAACGCTTCTACGGCAGACGCTTTTTCTATTCAGATCATAAGTTTTTATTTTTCCATACTGTTTTCAAAATTCATCTGCTGCAGATGCGTCAACATACGTCTTCATGTGGGAAAATGGAATGAGTTACCTTTTCCCTCATACAGACGATATCTGCAGATTCTGCAGTAGACCACTTTTAAAAAACATTGTGACCTAAGAACCGTAATGTCAGAAACTCAATACAGAGTGATGGTATCATTATTTATGTACACACCATTGTAAAGTGTAGTCATGTTTACGCATGATTGATTACACATAAACAGATAACCTGAAAGTCAATATAATGTTCATTGGTCTCAAAATATCACTCAACAACACGTATAGATAGCGTCTAGTGCACTTGATATCGAGGGCTTGGCGTGAAACGGTTGTAACTAAAAACCTATTTTGAAAACCCTTGTTTAGGGGCAATTTTGACCCCTTTGTAAACAATGCAAATTTAGGTGCCATTGCTCAGAACGAGCAATGGCACCTAAATTTGCACTGTTTACCAAAAAAAATTATTTAACGCTTATAAAGACTTTATGGCGAGGTGATTAACCTTGTTAAAAAAAATACAAATTTTAGTTACAACCGTTTCACGCCGAGCCCTTGATATGTCACTTGATAGATCATATACTTGAGCTTACAGACAAATTGGAATCCACTGTGGTCGAGTGGTTAGCGTCGGGGATTTCGAAACCGGGTGTCCCGGGTTCGATCCCCAGTCGCGGCACTACGGTCATGGTGGAGTGCCCTTGGGCAAGGCACATTGTCTAGCCTAGTACTGGTTTGTTTACCCATGGATCATGAATAATTAAATTTAATTGCGCGCTAAATGACCTTAGCTGTCGATGCGCCATAAAACAATATACATTCATTACAGACAAATTAACATGACTAATGCCTATCTATCTTGTCTGAAATTACGCAACAACTGCTTTTTTCTATGGCGGCATTCACTTGCGAGTTCATTGCGTCTGTTCAAAGAAGAGGTGTCTGGATTGTGAGTTATGAAGTACTTATCTTCTAAGCAAAGGTGACATGTTTTACTAGACGGTGAATAAGGCTTAGAATTGAGCCGTCCCGCGAGAAAACCAACATTAGGGCCTCTGCGTAATGTATCGATTCAGATCAGTCTGCGCGGACCGGGCCGACACATTCCGTCTCAGGGGGAAAGAGGTGTAGAGTAATGATTTCTGAAAACAGAAAATCTACAGGAGGCGGAAAGTGTATATCCGGGTAAGCCGGTGCATGCTTAGGCTGATCCGGGTCGATACTTTACGCAGAGTCCACAATGTTGGTTTTCCCGCAGGCCGACTCAGATGTTATCATGATTTTCCTCTGTATTGAGTATTGCACATATGTCGTTTATGTTCACTTAATATTGTGGCATTTTTTATGTTCTTTGTTGTCAAAGCTGAATGTTTGAAACTAGTACATGTAAGTCCTACATAAGTTTCTTTGTTTTCATCCTGACGAGTCCGAGTATCCTTTAATTTTTTTAAAAAAAAATCCATGTATTTGCCGAGATGTTTTCAACGTTTTCTGCTGCTGAATTGTTGTATGTGATAAAGGGTTGAAGGCTGGCGAAGATCGTGCAGCAAGACACACGTAGATCCAAGTTTGACCGAGTTTAGGCTTCAAACAAATAACAGAACAATATAAGTTTGTAGTACTTTATTTTATGATATATGGTTTACATGCAAAGCGAATATATTATTGGGTGGATACAAATCTATTCATTTGTTGCTAATTCTCCATTTCCTTCCACAACGTTCTCAAAATGGCGTCTGCAGAGGTGTCTGATTTCGTCTGCGTTAATGAAATGGTTACAGGAACTGCTGAACGATGTTTGAGAAACTAATTAAAATATGCTAAATACATTGAGACTATCTGTAAACGTGTTCATATAAGCAAAAGATTGTGTATTCGAGTGATGTCAGCAAAAGTTGTCAATGAGACATCGAATTTTTACGCGTGCGCGCCACGATGTGATAAAACACTGTGGATTTAATATTGAAGCATACGCATGTTATAGTATATTTTGAGCATACACTTGTGTGAATCTGTTTCTATGTAAATTAAAGACTGAAATAAGTATATATGCATGCATTGAAAACACGGTATCGTAGTATATTATGAGCTACTGCAACAATAATAATATGTTTACATGGAAACTTATCATGTGTACATAGAGCCTATGATGTATAATCAACTGACATCTTCTTTTTTTAAAATATAAATCCATTCCTTTGTATAATATCAACTGTTTACGTAACGTGATTGTAAACACAATTTAAGCGGCGCGCTGTAAAACCCGATCGTAGTGCATTTGCGATTGGTGTAGATCCAGATCAACCAGCGCTTCTGCGATAAGTGGAAAGGAAACATAAACTACTTCGATTTATCGACGTACTCGATGTATCTACGTGCTCGAGTTATCGATGTGCTCGAGTTATCGATGTTATCGATGTAATCCAGTTGTCTTCGTGCTCGAAGACAACTTCGTGCTCGAGTTACCGATGTAATTCAGTTGTCTTCCTGCTCGAGTTACCGATGTAATCCAGTTGTCTACGTGCTCGAGTTGTCTACGTGCTCGAGTTACCGATGTGCTCTAGTTACCGATGTGCTCGAGTAATCGACGTGCTCGAGTTATCGACGTGATCGAGTAATCGACGGGCTCGTGTTATCGACGTGCTCGAGTTATCGATTTATTCGAGTTGTCTACGTGCTCGAGTTATCGATTTAATCGAGTTGTCTACGTGCTCGAGTTATCGACATACTCGAGTTATCCATAGATTCATGTCATGTATTGTCAGATTCGTAATAATGTTATACATTAAAAATGTTGATTATGCAAAATAAACCATTGATGGAATCATATAAAGAAAACAGCGCAGCAGCGGTACCGATCTCTAGTCTCGGCAATCAGAACTTCAGCTAAGCTATTTTAAAAAGACAGGTCCGTTCGAGGAATTGGCTCAAGTAAAACGAGTTATTCGAATTGTTGTATGATGTTCGAGATATGGCGAGTCGACTGTAGTTGATAACGTGTGGACATAATTAAAAATAAAAGTGTCCGCTGTAAATATCTTAACCTTGATCTTTCTGTACGCCTCTTTTAATTTGTTTGTTTGGAGTTTAACGCCGCTTTCAACAGCTTTGGTCATATCACGGCGGTCAGTGCACCTACCCATGTTTTCCTGGCTTTCCCACACCAGTACTTACACAACATTCTTTCGATGCCACTGACTACTTTCTCATATAGATCAGAGGTGAGAGGCAATGGAAAACATCGCCCGAAAGAATGTCGCCGCAACCGGGTATACGCCTCTTTTAAACAAAGTCTGCTAGTTTTTTAAATGTAAACGTTTACGACGTACAGTAAATCTGAAGCAGACGACTTTGAAAATGTCAAGGCAAAAATATGGAAATATGTTTCATATACGAAAGAATAATTATTGAATGGAGCTGAAAACAATGATTTCAAAATTTGTTTGCAACTGATGCGTCAACATGCGTTTTCAAGTGAGATCGGGTTAACATCATTTGCAAACAATGCAGATCGAGATCAGCCTGCATATTCGTGCAGAATAATCATTTTTTTCCAAGTTTTACCTTTTTTCTAATTTGCAGAAGCATCTTGACGCATTTACCGCAAACGACTTTTGCAAAATTTGTGATAAAAGGAGATATTACCCAATATGAACAATTCCTCATTTTCCCACAACGTTTTCAACCTAATTATATTATTACATAGTTATAAATGGACGTTATCCAAATTGTTGTCTTAGATTTTTAAAAGTCGTCTGCTACAGGATTCTTGTATATAGGAAAGGGATATGGTGATACCACTTACAGGCAGATTAGGGTTAACACTGATGGAGGTTAAAACACACGCCTATATGCGTGATGTTTGTAGAGAGCTAATGTAACTTTGTACTGTTATTACATCTTAACATATTTCAAGTATAGTTCAATAATGTGTATATGAGTTGTAAGTGAATGTCACGTGATCTAGTAGACAATACTGCCATAATTTCGTTTAACCTCACGCTTCTGCAGTTGTTTGAGCCTGTTGTGAATAAGCCTCCATCGGCTGGGCGATCGCTTGTCATCGTTGATATCGGCATCCATGGGATACGAGTTGAACCGTTTACTATTTTCAAGCTCGGCTAATTTTCTGTGAATCAGGGCCCATCGGGAGGCGTGTCTCTTTTCCGGGAAGTCCTGGAAATCGTCCTGGAAATATCCGATTCCTCCCGGGTAACCCGGGTAGCCCATGTCCTCGTCCCCGTTAAGTCCGCTTATGTAGCGCTTCTGTAGACTGTGTTCGCTTGCGTCTGATGGTGCTGATTGGACATTCACGTGTTTCTCGTTCGCTGCTGTTAGAGTACCCTGTTCTGTATCAATCGCCTGAAATATATATTATGAAAATAAAATGAGACATATAAGATACACGTTTGGAACTGTATTGACGACCAAACTCTGAAGATATCATGTTGATATAGACGTTGTTGGACACATTGAAAATTGATCTTATTTTATTGCAAGATTGTCAACAATGATCTGTTAAAAATGTGTCAATATAAGATTTCACAAAGTTGAAATGAACAACGTATAAGCACACTCAAATTTACATATTCAAACCTTGTCTTGTTTGTATCGGATTTACCCGAGTTAATCACCACAACAGAAGCACGGTCATAAGGCAATCCTTGCAAGTCTGAACGATTGGTAAGTCAAACAATTTAACATAGAGACACATTTTGACGCCTCTCAGCAGACGACATTTGCAAATATTGTGGCAAAACGAAACACTACTCATAATGAGCCATTTCTCTTTTTGCAACAATGTTTATTAACTATTTTTTCATAATTATACTCTAATCTACAAGGATGTTTTCGAAGTAGTCTGCTGCATACTTATTGAAGAGGGTGACTATCTATCACAGGACCAGATCACATGACCAGATCGTTTATTAAACCACGGTAAGACTTTTCCCCGTCGGACGGTGGAACTCAAATGAGACAAATACATGGGACGATACTACATTTGTCTACATGAGATTGGACAGACAATGTGTAGGCCAAACGTTTGCACAATACTAACATATGATAACTGTTGAAAATTGACAATAAAACGCTGTCGCAAAAGTCGTCTGCTCCATTGGAAGTCATTAATAAAACAGCAGTTGCGAAGATAAGCCAGCACCTTCCGATCCACGCAGTCAAGTTTTGGTATATTGGTTTAATATTGCCAAACAAAGACAACTCCATAATCATACGAGAATTAAGGACTCGTAAATATTCCAGAAATTCGGCAGGGCAAGGAATATCTACTTCGAGTTTGCCGTTTGATTAATGCCTTTTGAGTATGTAAGGAGTAATTTCACCCTCGTCTAATGTTTAACTGTTTCCATTAGGAACACGTTATTATATAAAAGCCTGACTCGGAACCTTTTCTCACATACAACAAATCTGCAGCAGACGACTTTGAGGACATTTTGTCGAAAATACGAAAACTCTCTATCAATGAAAGAACAACTATTGAATCAAGTTGAAAACATTGAGACAAAAGGAGAAATTGCTCATAATAAACGATGGACGACGCGAGACGGACAATGGACCATGTATGTCGGATAAAGGGCGATCACAATAACTCATATTGAGCACTTTGTGCTATAGTGAGCTACAGTGGTACATTGTCTCCGCTGTTTATCTCATGACGAGCATTGTGCCATATGGCTTAATATATCTATAGGTGCTACCTATTTACGAAAAAACCGCAAGATAATTATAAACAAAAATTAAAGAGCATACTTTGGCCATAAAAAAGGATTTATAAGTAATTGACTAGACAATAATAATGTTAATGTCATGTTTCTTGCATTATCAAAACATATTTGGAATTCGTATTGCTGTTGTCTATTATTTGAACAGAAAATAATAGAGTAAAAACTTTCAGAAAATCAAGATATACATTTATAATGAACGAGGTTAAACATGGGGCCCAATATGATCCTTAATCGATCACTGCATTATGGTAAAGAAGCAAATAGATCAGCCCTTTTCTGATGCCATCTGGCGACTGCCTTTTTCAACCAGTCAATATGACTGGAACAAATTATGTAAGGGGTCACATTTCTGCTAAACCCTTTCCCTATTAGAGACGGTTTCTGGGGCCTATGCAACAGACGATTTAGGAAAAGATTGTCGCCACAAGAACAATTGCTCCTTATGAGAAAGTTATCCTTTTGCCACAATGTTTGATAAATAATTATACTTTGAATGAGTAGGTCATGTATAGGAATTTGGGGTCTTTCATGTTGATACCACTTTTTTGCGGGAAACAACGTCGCTCCATTGACGTTACGCCAAGATGAAGTGTAACGGAAATGACGTCATGTCCTTCTTTGGCTACGATACAGTCAAAATTTAGTTTCGGGGGTAGAAGGCTAATGCCGTCGTTTTTTTTTACGAACGGGAAAACATATATCTTAAAGATTTCCATTTATTTTTAACTTTTCGTACAAATGTTAATTCCCACATACATGTAACACAGCACTTTAATTATCTTAGATTTCGATTTTAAAAAAAAATGATTAAAAAGACGACAATAATTTTCAATCCGTGTTTTTCTGCCCGTTTATACATACCCAAACAAACCGATTTAAAAAAAAAATGATTAAAAAGCCGACAATAATTTTCAACCTGTGTTTTACGTCTGCTTTAAATACATATCCAAAATGGCGGCCCCCATGGATTTTTCCAGTTTCATTTCAGAAAGCTTCATGGGTTATTGAAAAGAAAAAAGAAAAAAAATCTCTCGCCTGTTACCTATAAGCGAAAAAACCCATTTACACATTTTAGTTACAACCGTTTCACGCCAAGCCCTCGTTTTACTCTCTTCTATTTACCCGTACTATTGACCTATACTCGCATTAGATAATACCCCGGATAATAATAATCATAATTTACATATAGGATATAATTCCTATTTGAGCTACACATCGTTCTGCCATGACAGTGCCAACACAACAGAGCTACTTTTATCAAAATATAAAACATCAGTTTTTGTACTAGACTTCGTATACCTAGTGATTTAACCCTTTCCTTCATACGACAATTCTGCAGCAGACGACTTTGAACGTATTTTGTCAAAACAAAGAAAATCTCCATAATTGATTATTGAATGGATAACCTATGACAGAAAGTGGAAAACATTGTGGCAAAAGGAGAAATTGCATGTTTTGTGCAATTTCTTCTTTTGTCACTATGTTTTCAAAAAGCCGTCTGCTGCAGAGGCGTCAGAAAGCGTCTTTATGAGGGAAAGGGTTAACACACTTAAAACTAACAATCTAACGCATTCGCTTATAAGACGCACGTTGATATCAGTCGAAATAGAATTCCCGTATCAAACATCCAATGGTAAATGAACTGAAAATAATGTCCTCAGTTATATCAGCCGTTTCACGAGAAAACCAATAGCATGGACTCTGCGTAATGTATCGACCCAGATCATCCTGCTCAGTCAGTGCAGGCTAATCCGGGCCGATAATATCCATATGGTTATACGTTAAACGTAACCAATACTACGGAATATGCGTAAAGTATCGACCCGGATCAGCCTAATCATACCGCGCAGGCTAATCCGTGCAGACAATATCCATATGGTTATGCGTTAAGTTTAATCAACAATACGAAATATGCGTAAAATATCGATCCGGATCAGCCTAATCATACCACGCAGGCTAATCCGGGGCGACACTTTCGATCTCAAGGGGATAGAGGCTTAGAGTAACGATCCATGAAACAGAAAATCCACAAGAGGCGAAAAGTGTCTGACCGGATTATCCTGCGCGGTATACACTTAGGCTGATCCGGGTCGATACTTTACACATATTCCGTAATGTTGGTTTTCTCGTGAAACGGCTTATATGCCTATGAAGCGAGAATTAAATATATCAAATGTTAATTCAAAGTCCTTAAATTAGATATATTTAACGTCTATTGTAATTGAATTTTGTCGGATTGACGCAGGGAATAATTCTGATCCACTAAAGCTAAACAAATTACAGGAAAGAAACGCCTAGCCATTTGACAGTTATATATTGCATTACTGAAATGAATGAATTGCATTTACGAGTAACTATTTCAACAGGTCCTATTTCAGCATCAAGATCTAATGTAATATTACAAATTGTTGTATGTATAATGTTCAATCAAGAAAATATAACCCTGCTATAAGAAAACCAACCGTTCACATTTTCATTTTCATATCAATTCAATCCCAGTCCGATCCTAATCAAACCACATACTGTTTTTCTTCTTATTCTGTTCATCTTTATTCTTCGCTCCTCATCATTATTATTATCTGCTCCTTCTAATTCTTCTTATTCTTTGTAGCAGAGAAAACATTGCAATACTATTGAAATGGGTGGTGCATTATTTTTGTAAAAGTTAATAATATTATAAAAAAACAAAAATAACTGTGGTGTTTTTGCAACAAGTTTACATTGTACATCCAAATCACCCTGCGTTTTGGTGGATTTATCTGGTTCCATACTGATACGTATTAGTAATGTAACAAATGTGGCAGGGCTAGCGTGGCCTGAATAACAATTTATGAATATCCACATTTGGAAAAAAAAATCGCTTTTTTGATGAGGCCTGGTGTAAAACATATGCTGGGGTGTTTTCAAACCGCTTTCAACATTCTGTTCAGTTATATCTTGGCGATAACTGGGTAACTCACCCGTACCACTGGTCCTCCTATCAGTTATATCTCGGCGATAACTGGGTAAGTTACCCATACCACTGGCCCTCCTATCAGTTATATCAAGACGATAACTGGGTAAGTCACCCGTACCACTGGTCCTCCTATCAGTTATATATCGGCGATAACTGGGCAAGTTACCAGCACCACTGGACCACCTATTAGTTATATCTCGGCGATAACTGGGTAAGTTACCCGTACCACTGGTCCTCGCATCCAATCTGTTCAGTTATATATCGACGATAACAGGGTAAGTTACCCGTACCACTGGTCCTCCTATCAGTTATATCTCGGCGATAACTGGGTAAGTTTCCCGTACCATTGGTCCTCGCATCCAGTCTGTTCAGTTATATCTCGGCGATAACTGGGTAAGTTACCCGTACCTCTGGCCCTCTATCAGTTATATCTCAGCGATAAATAGGTCAGTTACCCGTACCACTGGTCCTCATATCAGTTATATCTCGGCGATAAGTGGATAAGTTACCCGTACCACTGGTCCTCCTATCAGTTATATCTCGGCGATAACTGGATAAGTTACCCGTAGCACTGGTCCTCCTGTCAATTATATCTCGGCGATAACTGGATAAGTTACCCGTACCACTGGTCCTCCTATCCAGTCGGCCACCAGAAAGTCAGTCGCAATGCTAGCCCAACTATCCAGAGCGCCGAGGAACGGAAGCCATTATTGTAATTTTCAAAAACTTCGGTATGACCCGGCCGGGGAAAGAAGCCGCGAACTTGACGCTGATGTAGTAACACAATGATCTTAGAGACCAATAGTTTTGGTGTACGTTTGACGTTTCTCATTCTATTCTCTGTCCACCAATAAATGTCAATAGAGCTTTGTCACACAAAAAATTACTTTCTGGAATTTGCTACCAGATAAGATCCACGCAGATTGATCAGGTTCGTTCTGGTAGTTTTATGACTTTATCGAAGTATTTCCGATATATCACGGCTTTGTCTGGGTAAATTACTAATATTGGTCGTACTGTTATTCGGACATCAGCGCACCGGTCGTTATGTTATCCCCTCAACCCCCACTTGCTTCAAGGAGGGAATATAAGCATGTTTAAGTCTTTGGTATGACCCAACCGGGGCTCGAAACCACGACCTCCCGCACATGAGTCAGACTCTACCACGACACCCCTTGAGTCGGACTCGACTTCGCGGAGTCGCAGAGTGAGTTGGTTCTTCTATGATAGCACGGTCCGAAATGACGGTTTCCGTGCGACGTTTCTATTATCTGTCTTTGCCAACCAATAAATGCCAATAGAGCTACGTCACAGGATAAACGACTTTGAATTTGCGAACAGATAAAATCCTGGCCAGCATGTGCCTTCGAAAACGACTGATCAGGATATTCCCTGTTCACCATCTAGCCGTGTAAATATTTAAGAGACCTCTGTAGAACTATTGTGGGAAATAATGAACCTTTTGCACAACGGAACAGAACAGAACACAATCTGTATTCATTGACTTGAACACATTATGGTTCATGGTCAAACTCATCACAATAAACATGAACATACGGGAATAATAGAATAATACTATATAACATAATACTAGTGTCAATAAACTCTGCTCGTCACTAGAAGGCTAATACTATGTTTAATTGAACGAGTATATCAATGCCGAATTCGGATACAATGTTGATTCATATTTTCCATCACATATTCATATTCGCATACGCACTATCTACGGTCGGTGACTTGTCCCAATTATGCGTACTTATTAGCCGATGACTGCATGTCATTATTCTTTTGTTACAGAGACCATAAAAAACTTGCTTTGATTAATTACTCGCGTGCAAGAGGAAGACGTGTTACAGATTGGTTTACGATATTTTATGGTCACGAGAGGGAACCGATGATTTTGGACTGGTTATAACTTCTGACATAAAATGCTTTTATATATGAGCCGTTTCACATATATACAGCGGGCCATGTATACATGGTGTGTCGAGCAAACCTGAAACCCTTCTCATACTGTATTGATTCCTGCATCATCATCGATCATATACCTAGGGTCCAATTCCAGCAATCATACTTAGCATATTTCATTACTTTTGTATCCCTAATATATTAATAGTAGAATGTATTTAAGTAAATGACTATGTTGACAGTATATGAATATTGCATGTAGTACATATTGTCAACATGAGGGAAATACTGTTACCCGAGGCGAAGTATTACTCAGCGCTAAGCCAGGTTGGTGAAATTGGAACCAGCTCCAATATGTGTATAACAATATGTGGTGTTATATTGTAGGTCCCATGTTCACCTAAAAATAAGATTACAGAATAAATTTAATTAACTTGTAATTTTGTTCGGTATATTATACAATAAATATTGCATGGCTTCAAGCGTGACAGTACATATTGCCAGTATTCGGGTAAATACATTAGGATTTAATGCTTCGCCTCGGGTAACAGTATTTTCCTCATGTTGACAATATGTACTGTCACACTGGAAGCCATGCAATATGTATATATTATTATACCTCAGTTAAAATTCTCTATGTAAATTCCCCACTCCCGATCAGTCACTAATTTTTAATAGTGCCCGGTAATAGTGACCGGCAAAATAATATTATATGCGCAACTTTGATGCGCGCACGGTTCGGCAAAAATAAAGCCGCAAAATCCGCGTTTTAAACTTCCGAAATTATTTGCTCGGTATAATAAAACAAATATCACATTCCTGTGAGGGCGCTATTAAAAATTGTAAACCTTCGAAAAATAATGCTGACCTCGGCAACCTCGGTCAACATTATTTTTCTCAGGTTGACAATTGTTAATAGCGCCCTCACAGAAATGTGATATTTATATAATAATGTATGGGCTCCTCTCGAGTTCGAGTTTATCGCGAGTTCACTGATTTGAAAACAGACCAATACCTTAACCCTTTCCCCCACATACAACAAATATGTAGTAGACGATTTAGAAAATGAGTTCTCAATGATTCTAGGTGTAATTACTGAAAAAACTTGAAAATATTGTGGCAAATGGGGAAATTGCTCGTTTTGAGCAATTTCTCCTTTTGTCACAATGTTTTCAAAAATCGACGACTGCTGCAGACGCGTAAAAATGCGAGTGGGAACGAGTTAAGAGAAGAAGTTTTCAAAGTTGTCACTGTAGCAAAACCGGCTACCATTTCCTTCTAATACAGATGGCTCGAACCAAATTTGAATGCGTATATATGGTCTTATATGTTCGCACATGTTTGAAAAATCGTATGACAGTCGTGCAGCGGTAGATCGTCCGCCTCTCGTACCAAAGACTCGAACACAATGATGATACGCTTCTACCTTTGGGATTTTTCACACAAACGGCGCGACTACGGGTAATGGTTCAAAGGAAGCAGACATCGAGCGTCATTAATACAAGCTGAAAGCTTGTTTCGCAATGGATGCAAAGTAAATCAGTTTACATGTAAACTAACTAAATCGTATATTACTTGATACAGAAACGTAAAATGTCGCGTATGTAGTAAGAAAATGATAGAATTTAAGACTTCGCAGACGAATAACTTACGTTTATTTCGGTCTTGTATTTATTGTACCTAAAAGTGAGATAACAATGTCATAAAAGTTGTTTTCCATGAATGCTTAATCAATAACCTAAGGCGGTCGGTGTAGAAACATTGAACTCTGCGTAACGCCCGCAGATGACGTCTCCTTAACCCTTTCCCACATGCAGACGCTTTATGACGCCTCTGCAGCAGACGACTTGTAAAACATATTCATAATGAACAATTTCTCCTTTGGCCACAACGTTAACAACTCAATTCAATAGTTACACATTCATTTATATATATTTCCGCCGAGCCCCGGTAGCTCAGTCGGTAGCGACGCGGGCTGTCAATCCAGGGGTTGTGAGTTCGAAACGCGGTTCGGCCAACTTTCTTTCCGACGATTGACAAAAGTCAATGCGACATGCGTCACTCGTTTTCCACCAATGGGCTAAGTCTATGTGGAAAAGCAGCCAGTTGCTTGGGAAGATTGTTGTGTGGAGTACTGGTGTGAGAAAACCAGGAAATGCATGAGTAGGTGAACTGGCCGCGTGATATAACTGAGAAATTGTTAAAAACGGCGTTAAACCCCATTCAATCAAATATATATATTTCCATATTTCTTCATGTGGGATATGTTAAATAATAATAACTAAATATATAACCATTCAACCCAATAATGACAACGTCTGACGCCTCTGCAGTTGATGGTCATTTGAAAACACTGCAAACAAAGGAAAATTTAAATGAGCAATTACTATGTTTCGCAAAACGTTTCAAAAATTCAATTTCCATCTTCTGGTGTTTAGCTTTTATCATTTAAGTCATTTTCTAAGGCGAGAACCATTGAAATGTCATATAGGACGTCTCGCTAACACCTTATAAGCCAGTGCAAGAGAAACAAATACAAGTTTGCATTTCTGAAAAGTATACGTTAAGATCAGCATCTAAAAGTTCGCATTCTGGTCAGAATCTACACATAATGGACATAATCTGAAAACTAGCTTGTGCAAGTTATATGTTTTCTTAACAAACCTGAATATCCAAATCTTTGATGTAGGCCTACATATAGAAATGGATCAATATAACAAATTAAAGGTGCTGAACTCCAGATTATAAATATTATAGTCAATGTTTTATAACTATTAGCAATATTTGCAGAAGTTTCAACATTTCAAAATTGTGATATCCATCTGGAGTTCAGCACCTTTCATGAACTGTCAAGATCTTGATCAAACACTTCCAACATCAAATATAAATGAAAGTGGACAATACAAAATAGGGTAGAAAACAGTATGGCAATAGAGGAAATTTCTCAGCGTGAGCAATTTCTCCTAATTTTTCACAGTGTCTGACGCAAACAGTTAAAAAATGCGTTCTTCGTATGGGAAAGTGTCTATAACACACAGACTTTCCGCTTAACCACTATCCATATGTAGACGCAGTTTGACACGACACTCCAACGGAAAGTTTTTAAAGACATTTTGGTCAAAAAGAAGAATTTACTCTTAATTAGCAAGTTCTCCTTTTGCCACAATGCTTTCAACTGTATACAAAAATTAATTTTACATTTATAGAGATTTTTAAATTTTAAAACAAAGACACTTTAAAGTAATCTGCTGCAGATATGTAATATGAGGGAAGGGTTTAACTATGCCCATGAGATTTAACATCTAAACCATTACACGATACTCGAATCGGATCAATCTGTTTTAATCACAATCCGGTGACAATACGAATTTCAATTTACAGGAAAATGACAGAAATTAATGTCGCGCAATCACACAACATAGGTACTCAGACACTTACAAGTAGACCCATGGTGGTCATTTAAGATGCCATCCATCGGTCAAGAAGGTGATTTTTTATAGCGATACTCAATCTATGTTGGACAGTTGTATTCACACCAGGGACACGTAATTATATTCACAATTCAGACGACATTTGAGACCTGGGCAGCAGACGTCTTCTTGAACATTTAATAAAAATGAAAAATGAACAATTTTTCCTAGTTGTGTGATGTTTTAAAATCGGTATTGTTTCGTCAATCTCATATGAGCCGTTCCACGAGAAAACCAACAGTATGGGCTCTGCGTAATGTATCGACTGAGCCGTTCCACGAGAAAACCAACAGTATGGGCTCTGCGTAATGTATCGACTGAGCCGTTCCACGAGAAAACCAACAGTATCGGCTCTGCGTAATGTATCGACTCAGATCAGCCTAATTCGGGCCAACATATCAAATGGGATGGAGATATATAGTTATGATTCATGAAGCATAAAATCCACAGGAGGCGAAAGGTGTCTGTCCGGGTTAGCCTGTGCGGCATGACCCGGCTCGATACTTTACGCAGAGTCCACAATGGTGTTTTGTTCGTTGAACGGCTCATATATATCAGACAAAAACAGTTCAAGGAATCTGACGACACCACATAAAAGGTTGGTTAGAATAGACCCAATACACTTAAATATTCAAGAGTACGTGATCGTTTTTTTTATGTCCAATGAAATCTCAAGATATAGCCAACCCTCCGTTCTGTACAATCGGAACACCTGACAATCGCCGATTCTCTTTCTCGTTTAGGTTTATGGGTTATCTCCCCTGTTATATGCCTTACGATTTCGTAGGCGACCATTTGATTGGCTGACGCAAAGGTCAATCAGAGTCATCCTGTATGCGGCTTTCATCAGATTTTCAAACAATAAAGCGAAATCAGGGGCGTAGCTCCCTTTAGGCAGTATAGGCACGTGTCTACACATTCTTTGCTCAAAATGCCCCAAAATGCAACTGCGGCGACATCTGCGTAATGTATCGACCAGATCAGTCGACACATTCCGTCTTAGGGAGATAGATGTATAGAGTAGTAATTCCTGAAACAGAAAATCCACAGGAGTCGAAAATGTCTATCCGGGTAGGCCTGTGTGGCATGCTTATGATGATCCGGGTCGATACTTTACGCAGAGTCCACAATGTTCATTTTCTCACGAGACGGCCTACACATTGATTATTGCAAGGCTACGCCCCTGGAAATTTATATCTGGTTTGAAAGAGATTGATTTTTAGTTAAACATTTATACTGTCAATGTTCAGACATAAGGCATCTCAATATCCCGAAGATGAAATGAATAAGGAATAAACGATTAGAGTAATATATATGTCGTGCGGCATGCTGCGGGACGCTTGACCTGATTATTTAGCTTAACCCTTTCCCACATACAACAAATGTACACCGAACGACTTTCAAAACATCTTAGATAACAGCGAGGAAGATCTTTGTAAACGACAGGATAATCATCGAAAAGATTAAGAAACGTGGTGACAAAAGGAAAATGTGATCATCATGAACAAATTGTATCCTTATGTCATAATGTTTTCAAAACTTATATTGGGAAAGGGTTAACAATTTCCGTGGGTCTAATTGGCGTCTTAACTGGATTGGTCCGCTCCGTGGCGTCAATAGCCGTCAGGGTACAGGTCAAAGTTAAACACGAGGTAAGGCATTCTTTATCATGGAAATCGGCGTTTTGCGTGCGAGATGAATAAGTTGTTCGGATTGATATTATTTGTGTCAAGAATATGACAGAAATTGATCGATTTGCACTGGGTTCCATGTGTCAATCTATAACATATGGATACGACCTCAGAAGATAGCAGACCTTTTCAAAAGGAGCCACCAGGCACGCACTGATGTATTCTAAGACTTGATTGGTCGAATTGGTGCACTCGGATTCGACAAAACTCGGACCTTATCGTTGTTCTTCTTATTGTTGAATACTGTCAGTTTATCACTTAGTTCACATGCCGCCATTACTCAACAATCATAACCAGTACTTGACCTTTGTGCAGCTGAGCGCGCTTTAAAACCAACCTTAATCCAATATGCAAATTAGATGCAGTATTTTAGCCAATCAAAATAATCGATATGTTCTGTTCGGTACATTCGATTGCCGAACGCGGTTTCTGTATCACAAACAAAAGCCTTGTGATGCATAAGAACCGGGTAGTTTTTAAACGATTAATTGTTAGTTTGTTTGTGATGAATGACGATGGGCGTTTCTTAAAATACGATATCGGATCCGATCTATGAATTACATGTAGTCATAGACGAAGGTAAGAATGGTATGTAATGCAGTATTCATTTGGATCCGTAGTTTGAATGCACGTGCCGACATTTGTCCACACGTGTAATAGTTACGTTAAGGTCGGGATTCCCAGAGAACAGCCTTATTAAGTAATATATTTACGTTCATGCATTTTCACCAATATGCTATGAGAAACTTAATAAACAATGCGTATGTATGGAACGCCTTTACTGTCTTAGTATGTTGTATTGTATTATATGCATTTTCATGTATACAAGGTACATATTTCATTTGACATGGTACATTTTGCATGATATGCAGTGCCTTTTTTCTTATATATGGTGGTTATTTAATAATAGGCAGTGTAAACGTGTGTAGATACACTAGAATAACCATTATATGGTATGGAAAGAGCATCATTTGCAATACAAACAACATACTAAGACAGTAAAGGCGTTCCATACGTATGCGTATTGTCTTCAATCAAGACACGAAATTGCTGGGAAAAAAATGGTGTTCATTAACATGTATCTTATAGAACAAAAGTCTGGTTCGGTTTATTTGTGTTGAACTATATTGTAAGTTGTAACTATCAGTATTATTAATCCAGAAGTTAAATAACTCTCAAGAGATATGTGATGAGAACATTGGTGGCTATTTACAATGAGAGTGCACCTATATTTACCAATGCAGCTGATCAATGCATTTACCACTTCTTCTCAATACAACTGACTATTTCTTTAAACACCATTGGCACAATTGAAGCTTTTTTGTAAAGAGAACTGTTTCAGGTGTGTCATCTTATAACGGGCTGTCTCACGGCCGTGTGGCCTTTTGAACTTATATTTGAAATAAACGTATCCAAACTTATTACACGAAAAATGGAGAATCTCGAATTTAATCACGGAACAGTCTTTCTTCGGGGAATTCAGCGCTGAAAGAATTAAAAAGTTAATTTAACAAAGTCACAGGAACGAAATCAAACATCCCTATAAGTTTTCATTTGATTCCACCATGAATTAATCGTAAATAAACTTGTACTGCGTCGGACAATGAAGGGTCTTATTTCATATGCAAACAGTGAAGACTTCGATAAACCAGTGCGTGTTTACGATTTCACGTTCCGTATACATACATCGATGTTATTCAGGACGAAAAGCTGGAATTGTGGCCCTACTTCATCTACCACTTCTATGCTTTGTTATGATTAAGGCGTTATCATACGAACGAGTCTTAACCCTTTCCCTCATACGACAATTCTGCAGAAGACGACTTTGAACATATGTTGTCAAAAAATAGAAAATCTCTTTAATTGAATGGATAACCTATGACCAAAATTGGAAAAGCATTGTGGCAAAAGCAAAGATTGCTCGTTTGGAGCAATTTCTTCTTTTGTCACCATGTTTTCAAAAAGCCGTCTGCTGCAGAGGCGTCAGAAAGCGTCTATATGAGGGAAAGGGTTAATCACTAGTCGTGATTAATGATGAAGTTATAACTGATCGGATTAAACCAACAGAACGGACGGAGAGCACTAGTCGTGATTTATGATGAAGTTATAACTGATCGGATAAAACCAACAGAACGGACGGAGAGCACTAGTCGTGATTTATGATGAAGTTATAACTGATCGGATTAAACCAACAGAACGGACGGAGAGCACGTTCTTCTCTAATACATCTTAGCCGTGCCTAGCGATTTTGAGTCTTGTTGGCTTTCCGGTTTAACGTTATTTAAAGTAAAATTATCGTACAGTCGGCTATACAAAGGGGGAGCAAACTGGTCTTTCCCCCACAATATCTCTCTTCCTTCTTAACAAAACCCTATGTTATGGGTAATATCAAAATGTGTTTGAGTGTCAAATGTAGAATATGAAAAAATGCCCGTAATCTAGAGCTTTGATAAGTATTGAGCGTATAACTGATGGAGCTTATACATCTAGTTATTATGTCAGATGATGCATTTATGTCTTTATAGCATACGGGCGGCCAATAAAGATTACAGGGGGACCAAGCATACGCACTCACCCGAAACTTCATTATACGCAATGACAATGACAACTATTTGATTGACAGTAATTAAGCCACCGGCCCATAGTACAAAGCATTCTATTTAACAAATAGTATATAACTGAGAATGATGTCCTTATCATGTTTTCATTAACATATATATGCAATATGAAAGGTTTTTTAATACATCAGGATTGTCGTTCTGAAGCAATGTATAACAATCATCAATGTTGGTGTTGCATACATACCAATCAAATAAAAATACAGTTCTTAATGAATGAAACTTTTGGCAGTGAAATAACACATGAAATTCACATTCAACAATGTTTTTCCCTTTTGAAAACAGTAAATGCATATCCTTAGTTCACGATCAATATTATTGTGACGACCAGTCTCGATGCCGAATTTGTTCGAGCAACGGAATTTAGCAAGAGCTATTCTTTATTTGAATGGCATGCCAATCAACAGATATCTTTCATTACAACGCCACATCACCGGCCGCAACTCAATTCCCGTTATCACAATCATCGGATACTTAGAAATGTCCCTCATGCATCAACGTCACAGATTATATATGAGTAACGTCACACATCAGCCGACCTTTATAGATGCTTGATTATTGAATAGAGAAGAAAATATTGTGAGCACGATATGAACAATCGCATTAGTTTGTAAAAAGCCGATTGTTTTTGTTTGAATGCGTGTGTTTTATTCCGCTTTCGATATTATTTCACTTTATATCATGGCGTTTCCGTGGTTACATTACAAGTTCTGCTAATAAATGCATCCCGATACAAGCACATCAGTTGTAATGTTAACCTTATATCCCTGGACACCAATGAGGACACATATTATTACACTTGTTCAAAGTGGTTAGTATTACCCGATCTGATATATAACCTTGGACTTCCGATCTAGGGGTGAATGCTCTTACCAACGAGACTATTATCCTTCATTAAGGGTCAGTTATCAAACTAGCAAAGAACAAACGATTTCACCACAGGGAAGTGCTCCTCTAAAAGTAGATATGACCCTATGCATAGCATAGGGTCATATCTAATTTTTAGAAGAGCACGTCCCTGTGATTTCACCAAAAGTAAAAAATCGAAATGCTCTTTTTTTTATGATAAATTGCTTCTTTAAAGAAAAACATATCCAAAACCATTTTTTTTAAAAATAGAAATGAATTTAAATGAAAGTAACTTATCCGTTTGCAACAAACACCTGTTTATTATCTGGCTGCTGCAGAGGCAAAAACAGTCACAATCCCAGGACTAAACACAATTTACGGTTGATTAACAGCAGCACCTTTCTGGATTGAACTATACACGAATACCACTTTGTGATATTAACTTAGACATAGGTATTAAAATAGAACGTGTTGAAACGAACAATGCTCGAGGTAAACGGATCTCGGAGTAATTGTTTACATGTGTAGATGACGATATGTCTATACATCCATGCGATTTGGTCCTTTAGCACACTGCCTGTCGTAAACGTCGTTAACGCTCCCACTGACTGCGTTTCGAACATGGCCGACGTACCGGATAATCTTCTATACAAACTGATCGTACAATGAAGTTTTGTCGGGCTTCCTGGAGCACGAATTAAACCGAACCTTCTAAACTCAAGTTGTTCATTCTAGTAATGTAATATATAACTGCGTGATTGGTAGGTGTTCCATTTTGTAATTTGTTTATCCAACCATTAGATTAGTCCGAATTATTCAGCGTGTAAATCCCAGAGGAACCCTTTCCAACATACAGACGCATTTTGACGCCTGTCATGCGGCAATGAACGACTTTTCAAACCATTGGGACAAAAAAAGAGGTTTCTCAAAGCAAGCCATTTCTCCATTTGTCTATACTGAACTTTTATATAAAGAGATTTTCCATGTGGTTTTAAAGACGTTCGCTGCAGATTTGTTATATATCGGAAGGTGTTTAATGTATGAGATCCGCTCTGCAAAAACGTATAGATCTAAATTCAGCAAGCGCATCCGCGCAGGCTGGTATGGCTGTTCAATATTCACTGATAAGTCAAAGAAGGTTTCAACAAACATAGAATCAATTTGGATCTTATAGCAAAGAAGCGTGAGTTCACACGAATAATAATTACGTTATGGTTGATTTTCACGGAGCACCGGTCATACATACTTGAAACGATGAAACTAAATGGAACATAATTAAATCTGCATGCAAACGTCTGAGACACGATTTACCTTTATTATTAAAATCAGATCAAAATACACCGATGTACATACGTGTTTATTGGATCTGATTACCGTTTTATATATGTCATCTCAGATTGACATTTGCGTCAGCCAATGAAATGTTCGCCTACAAAATCGTTAGGTATCAAACTTGGGGAAAAAACAAATAAATAAACGAGAAAGAGAAGCGGTGCTTGTTGAGTGCTTTCTGATGTATAGAACCAAGCGTTGATTGTATCGGTCAACTTTATCTTTCGAAAGTTTTAGATGATTTTGATAACTGAAAGGCAAAAATAAAATATTTCAAGTTAGATAGCTCGTAACGCGCTAACTAAACTGAATAAGTAATGTTTGTGTAAAAATCAATATTTCCATTGGTGAAAAGAGAGTGTTGATCGAATATATGACAGGACACTAATCTTTTTTCAGAACATGGTCGGCAAAATAGAATAAGTAATGTTTGTGTAAAAATCAATATTTCCATTGGTGAAAAGAGAGTGTTGATCGAATATATGACAGGACACTAATCTTTTTTCAGAACATGGTCGGCAAAATAGAAATTGCTCAAAGCGAGCGAGTTTACTTTTTCTAACAATATGTTCCACTCTTTTTCAAAGTTATTACATGTATTCCTATTTCTATTATTCTTTAGTCTGGTCACCAAGCTTTGTCAACGCAGACGACTCCGAGATTAGTCATTTACATGTTGTATTCAATATCATGCAGTCGTTAAATCTATTTGTATTAATTCATGAATAAATCATTTCATATGACAGAGCAAGTCATTCAATTTTAATGTGTAACCATTGTCAAAATAATGCGACACGTAGTTTGAGGTTATTGGTATTGTATTATTCCTGCATTTGTGAGACAAGAAATTGATTAGTTACCATCAAATGATATGTCTTCTGTTCAAACTCATTTCATTAGACATAATGAGCCATTTATTTCTTACAAATTGTGAAAAGAATGCAATTTGAATTGCAGACAGGTAAATCAAGCAGGCTGCAGAAGTTCGAAAAGTAATTGATTTGTTACCAGTAATTTAAATGAATAAATAAAATAGATCGGCCATAACTGTCTGCGTATTGCTGTATAAATGTATTCCCGTGAGTCATGCCTTTATAACCATCCCTTACCCTCATGAAGCATCAGCAGACGACGAATATTGAAAACATTGTGACAAAAGGAGATGTTGCTCATTATGAGCTGTTATGCCTTTTGCCACAACCTTTTACATTCTAAACAATAATTAAGCTTTTATTGATGAAACATTTCTTCTTTCTGTACAGATGTTTATAAAGTTGTTTGCTGCACATTTCGACGGCTTGGCGTGAAACAGTTGTAACTACAATCCTATCTTGAAAACCCTGGTTTAGGGGCAATTTTGACCCCTTTGTAAACAATGCAAATTTAGGTGCCATTGCTCAGAACGAGCAATGGCACCTAAATTTCCATTGTCTACCAAGAAAAAATATTTAACGCCTATAAAGACTTTATGGCGAGGTGATTAACCTTGGTAAAAAAATACCAATTTTAGTTACAACCATTTCACGCCAAGCCCTGGATATGTTTTAACCTTGGAAAGGGTTCAACATGACATTACAGAATGTGCTGCCTTTTCCTGCTGGTAGAACCATTCCACACTTTGATCCAAGTTCTAATGTGGTTTGTCTTTTTGTTATGTGTACGCCTCTTTCAACAATTTTTCAGTTATCATATCATGGCCTTGCCTGTGTCAGCTATCAGTATGTCCGGTCCATTTATCCTAACACAAGTCAGTCAGGCGACATACAGATACTGTTACACAGTGCTGGAAGAAACGTGTCTAAAATCCCCCCACTCGTGTCACTAATGTGATACATTAACAATGATTCATCTTATTAGTCCGATATTTCCATATCCCTCGTGTCGTAGGACCACGATGAGCGATTTTATGAAGGACATCATTAAACCAAAGGTTTCTCAACCGCCCACTTTTCCATATGTATACAACACATCTGTAGTAGAAACATCTACGCAAAACTATTGAACATCTCGAAATTTACCAAAATCTTTTAGTAGTCGTCTGCTACAAATGCTTTAAAATACATGATCGTGTTTAAAGGGTTAACAGTAGCTGAGGGTATACTCCGAATATATTTGATTTCAAATGCCCGGCCCCGTATCGCCCCATCCCTCCCCAACCCCCACTATGTTCGTGATAGTAGCATGTATTATTTTCAATTTTGACAATGTTGTAGGAAAGAATTAAAACTAGAACATGTCAACACTATCGCATGTGTTCCGTTTGATTTCCATATGATATCATACGAGACATTATATGTTATGGAATAAAACTCGCCTATCAATCAGATCCAAGTTATCGTTAAGGTATTTATAAATGGTATCAGAGGCATGCACAATGAATCACACGTGTGATAACAATGTACAACTCCCTACTGTTACATAGGCTAATATCATATATCAATCTCACGTGTGATGAAAGGAGGGAACCCCTATTGTAACATAGGCTCATGTTATTTATTCATGTTATTTATTCATTTACTTGCACAATTTCCAGTGCAAAAACAAGCAGATCGTTATGCGCTAATCAAACACGACGGATTAAAATTAAAACGGTTCCAAATATGGTAATGGTACGTCACTTAAATATGATTGACAAAACGAGGTAGTGGGGCATCAATCATAAGTTTTATATCATGTGTTAGTAATGGTATTTCTTCTACTCGGGGCGTGGACAAATTTACATCTCTCTTGACCTTCGTAGTACAATACTAAAACCTGTATCGCTGCTGGAAGGTGATGAAAGGAAGAGCCTGTAAACTGTGTTTGTTTGTTATTAAGAATATAGATATTTGTATAACTTTTCTTTATTGTGTCTTAAAGAGCTTACAATGTATAAAATAAAATGAATACTAAGCTGCGGTAACAATATCTGGCTTTATATTGACTACTCGGGGGATTGAACATTTGACATCAATTGTCCATGCCTTTCGAAGTACAATTCCAACACCGGTATCGCTACTCCAACATAAAATTCCCATTTTTCTAATCGCTTTTGACAATTAGTAGTAACTGTTTTAGAGTTTACAATCATTCGTGTGATGAAAGAGAGAATCCCCCACAGGGGTGATGTAATATTATTAACTGTTAACGGATTACTTTGTTTTGTCAAATTACGCCAAATACATCCGCGGCCATGCTGATCTAAAGCCAAATAGTCCCCAAAAAGCATTTGTTTGCGTAGAAATGAGTGTATATAATCACCAGAATGCATTGAATATATTACATTGGGTTGGAAATCATTGTAAATGTGTATAGGATGCACTTAAAAATGATTGATTTGATCATTTTTAGTAGTTTCACCTTGTTTGAAAGTGAAATTAGAAAATGTAAAAAACCTGTTTCGTCCCAGCGCGATTTCGTCCAAGATGACGGTGATCATTTTCGCCGGATGAATTCTTTCTTGCATAATAGATATTCCACATATCATTTGGATTATTTCAAAGTGTAAAGGTTACTCTTTTCAATGATATAGGGTGTTCTAAATGACAAACGCTTAGAAAGTGTGACAATTGAAGGTTGAAACTGGTCGATTTACATGGAATAAAAGAAGGAATTTATTTTTTATATTTTCACCTATTGACTGTTTGAGAGGTCACATTAATTCGTGTGATAAACAATTAGAATGATCTACTTTAACATAATTAAGCGTTCAAGTGTCAATTATTGGTAACTGTTTTATAGAGAGATCACATTAATTCGTTTGATGAAATGAGAAACCCCCTACTGTTACATATTAACCTCTCATGTGTCAAATTATAGATAAAATGTGTCGGATTCCCTGGATTCCACGAACATGGAAGCTGTAAGTTTCCCAAAGCAAATCTACAGCAGAAGTCTTTACACAAATCTGGAAGTTTTCAATAAATTAATATAGTTGAAAACGTTGTGCAATTTCACCCTTTAGTTAAAACATATCGAGGGCTTGGCGTGAAACGGTTTTAACTAAAATTGGTATTTTTTTACCAAGGTTAATCACCTCGCCATAAAGTCTTTATAAGCGTTATATCATCTTTCTTGGTAAACAATGGAAATTTGCATTGTTTACAAAGGGGTCAAAATTGCCCCTAAACTAGGGTTTTCAAAATAGGATTTTAGTTACAACCGTTTCACACCAAGCCCTCGATATTCATTTACATCGATTGCGAAACAAGCTTTAAGCCTATATTAATCACGCTCAATGTCTGACTCCTGGATACTTAACCAGTACTCGCGCAGTTTGTGTGGAAGAACCCGCTCATCACGGGATGTTCAAACGTTTCTCCCTTTGTCCAAATGTTTACAAAATCACCTGCTGCAGATGCGTGAGAACACCTATTGTCCAACATATGTATGGTGTTGTTTCATGAAAATAATTGAAAAGGGTTTGAAAACATTACAGAAAAAGGAGAAAATCCCTCATTATGAGCAAGTTTTTTGGCCACAATGCTTTAAATAGTTTCCACTGCAGATGTGTTAAAATTCGTATGCACATTGGAAGAAAGTTTAAATGCAATGGAACCCATGATACAGGCATTTAACTTAGATGGCAAAACATCATTAAAATCGTTCTAGTTACGAGATGTTGGTGTGCTCGTTAGGACAAATTAAGTATTTGAAATTCTCGTAGTCAATAGATATTTTATGAGAACTTTGTCCGGTTGTTTTCAATGTCAAAAAATGAAGAGCCAGGCGAGCCTGCGATTACCAACAGTCACGCCATAGATCCTAATGCATCTCGAGATCTCAATATAAAGAAACGCAACATATCATTCGTGACATAAACCAGAAGTAAGCCATATGCCAAAGCAGGTGACAAGACATGAACTCCCCTAGTGCGGTGCACAAGTTAATTTCGATATTTTATAATATAATAGTACACGTTTTATGAACGCGTTCAGGGCAAAAGGTACACGTTGGCTGATTAGAACACTATAGATCCAGATCAACATGTATACCTGCACAGTCCGATCAAGATATACACTGTTCGTATAATACTAACACCAACTTGTTAGAATATTCTGTCAACTTGTGTAGATCCTGATAAGACTGTTCAGGCGGACACGATGATTGTTCAGAAATGCCATTTTGTACCTTTTCTCATGCACTGGCTCTTATGGTGTCCAGACATTAAATGCGCATTCCCAAGTGGATACCTGGCAGCGTGGGCTCACACATTTATTGTTTGTATTATTTGGGATTTACGCCGGTTTCATCACTATTTCAGTTTTATCGCGTCGCCAGTTGACTTAATCTAGCCAGTAATAGTTTAGGAATTATGCCTTGTCACTCCACCTTGGCCGCTTCGATTGGGGATCGAATCCAAATCGCCCGGTTCTAAATCCCAGACGCTAACCACTCGGGCACGGCGTGTTCCTCCCACGCGTATTTGCTCGTAAACGACTGATCACCGAGCACAAGTCTGATCAATTTGCTAAATCCATTGCTTGAAATATTCAGTTTAACAAGATATAATTGGTATGTTATATCTCAAAAACAAAGCGAGAAGAGTAAAGTGAGGACAAGGCATTTGCGACCAGTGTAGTTCAAGGTCAGCCATGAAGCTCATCCGCACAGTCTGATCTAGCTCTGCACTGTTCGCCCATTAGTCATTGAAACCTCTTAAAACCTTTCCCATACACAACAAAGCTGCTGCAGACGACTTTGAAAACATGCTGACAAAAATATAGGAATAACCTATAAATGAGGGTATATTTCCTGAAAAAAGTTGAAAACATTTCAGGCAAAATGAGATATTGCTCGTTTTGTCACAATGTTTGCAATATTCGTCTGCTGCAGAGGCGTCAGAAAGCGTCTATATGTGGGAAAGGGTTAGAAGGGGTATCCACTTGTATCCACTTTCATGAATACGCAGGCAAGTCACAGGTGAAAAAAAAACACGTTAATGTTTTGCACAGACAACCGCTCAAATAGTTGACAATTCGATGGCTTTATGCAACACGGCTGTAACTTTATATTCTAACAATATGTAGTTAAAACAGTTTTGCATGAAGTCCAAACATTGTTGGCTTTGGTTCGACAAATAACAATCTAGCCATGTTGATTTGTTTTCCAAAACGTATTCAATTTTATGTTGTTATATTGCGACCAGGGAATAGTGAAAAATATATACTTATTATCTCCCTTTAATTGATTCCAATTGGTGCAAGTAGTTTCTGATTCGAAAATGTTCAAACGTTACTTTCATTACCAATGATAACCAGCATGTCATATAGTTGGTAATGCGATGATGGTGGACATTGCGATGAAGTTTCATGTCAAATGACGTCATAGGGAGACAGAAACAGAAATGTAAAGAATTGACAGTTGAACACCTTTATACATATTCTAGTTACATGTAAACAGTCGAACCTGTGCTATAGAACACCTTGGTGTTCTCTGACTATAGTGACCATATTTTTAATTCAAAATCAATCATTTTCTGCATAAGCCGAGCCACGGTAGCTCAGTCGGTAGCGACGCGGGCTGTCAATCCAGGAGTTGTGAGTTTGAATCCCAGCTCGGCCAACATTCTTTCCGACGTTTGACAAAAGTCACTATGACATGCGTCATTGTTTAACAGTATATGTGGACAAGCAGTCAGTTGCTTGGAAAGTATGTTGTGTGGTGTACTGGTGTTGGAAAACGAGGAAACGCATGAGTAGGTGAACTGGTCGCCATGATATGACTAATTATTTTTTTAAAACGGCGTTAAACCCTAATCAATCAAATCAAAAATGATCCTGCAAACAAAGACCACCTGCCAAAACGACCAAGTTGTGGTAATCCCAATGTTGGTCTTCATATACAGGTCCCACTGTTCATCGTTGAAGCATGCTGGTAAGCCAAATTTAATTCGGTTAACTCTTTCAGCGCCGAATTGTTTAAAGTAGACTCTTCCATGTTCAAAATCGGGCGTCTCCATTTATTATGTAATACAAGTTTGGACTATTTCGATAACTAAAAGGCAAACAATGCTGATTTCAGGTGAGACAGCTCGTTACGAACTGACTCGCCTGAATCAGTATTGTTTGCAAAAACCTCAATATTGCCTTTGGCGCTGAAAGAGTTAAATTGATCTACGGTTTAATAATACAAGCCATTTTTCGTGAGTAACGATGTAATAGCAACGCAATATTTCACCATTAAAATAGAGTATAGAACTCGATGAGTAATTACCTTGTAAAATGGAGATTAATGCATCTAAATGACATTAAATATTCAAAGCATAACGGGTGGAATTATGTCATTACTTCATATGAGCCACTCCACGAGAAAACCAACATTGTGGATTCTGCGTAAAGTATCGACCCGGATCAGCCTTAGCATGCCGCGCAGGTTAACCCGGACAGACACTTTTCGCCTCCTGTGGATTTTCTGTTTCAGGAATCACTACTCTATCTATCCCCCCTTAGACGGAATGTGTCGGCCGGATCAGTCTGCGCGGACAGCGCAGGCTGATCTGGTCGATACATTACGCAGATATATTGATATGAGCCGTTCCGCGAGAAAACCAACATTGTGGACTCTGCAGACCGCGCAGGCTAACCCGGACAGACACCTATCGCCTCCTGTGGATTTTCGGTTTTAGGAATCATTACTCTCTACCTCTGTCTCCTGAGACGGAATGTGTCGGCCCGGTTTGCCTGCGCGTTCTGCGCAGACTGATCTGGGTCGATTCATTACGCAGAGTTCATTATGTTGGTTTTCTCGGGAAGCGGCTCATATCATCTGGACCACGTCCCACGAAAACCAAACTGCTGGTCTTTGCGACCAGGAAAGATCCAGATCAGTCTGCGCTTCTTTGGTCGTCAGTTAGTAGTACGAGCATCTTGGAACAGATTATCAAGAACAGTTATGCACTAAAACTGATCATGAAAGTTTGTTATTTGATCGTGATGTTATGTTATTTTTGTCAATATCTTCGAAAATATTATTGCAAAAATATGTGATTTTCTATAAAAAAAAAAACCACAAGTATAATTATTCCGAACAGTGTGACCCAAAGAAGTTGCTCGTTTTCAATAGTCGTCTGTTGCTGATACGGCAAAATTCGTCTTCAAGTAGGAAAGGGTAACATCCATCTCCAGCCATCGTGAAAATAATAAACATGAAGAAGTTAACTTCTAACAGGATTAAATCATCATGGAGGGCATGTAATTATGCTACATTAATCTACATGGAAGGCATGTAGTTATTCTACATTAATCTTCATGGAAGGCATGTAGTTATCATATAAGAATTGCATGCAAAGCCGCGGTGGTGTAGTGGTGTAGTGGTAAACCGTCCTCGGGAGGTCGCGGTTTCTATCTCCGAAGACTATATCAATGGTTGTAACGAGTGCCCTCCTTGGCGCTCAGGATTGCGGTTTAGCATTACGACTGACAGGCTGGTGTCAGGATATAAGGATCAGAATTAGTGATAACTTACCGAGGAAACGAGTCGTAAGACTGATCTTGGTTTACAATATTCGCAAAAACTCTCTCAAGTCGCATATAATTGAGCCGTCCCGCGAGAAAACCAAAAGTGTGGAGTCTGCGCAAAGTATCGACCCGGATCAGCCTTAGCATGCCGCGCAGGTTAACCCGGACAGACACTTTTCGCCTCCTGTGGATTTTCTGTTTCAGGAATCACTACTCTATCTATCCCCCCTTAGACGGAATGTGTCGGCCGGATCAGTCTGCGCGGACAGCGCAGGCTGATCTGGTCGATACATTACGCAGATATATTGATATGAGCCGTCCCGCGAGAAAACCAAAAGTGTGGAGTCTTCGTAAAGTATCGACCCGGATCAGCCTTAGCATGCCGCGCAGGTTAACCCGGACAGACACGTTTCGCCTCCTGTGGATTTTCTGTTTCAGGAATCACTACTCTATCTATCCCCCCTTAGACGGAATGTGTCGGCCGGATCAGTCTGCGCGGACAGCGCAGGCTGATCTGGTCGATACATTACGCAGATATATTGATATGAGCCGGCCCGCGAGAAAACCAAAAGTGTGGAGTCTTCGTAAAGTATCGACCCGTATCAGCCTAAGCATGCCGCATGTTCGCCTCCTGTGGATTTTTGTTTCAGGAATCATTACTCTATACCTCTACCCCCTTGAGACGGAATGTGCCGGCCCGAATCAGTCTGTGCTGACTGCGCAGGCTGATCTGGGTCGATACATTACGCAGATGCCATAATGTTGGTTTTCTCGCAGGACGGTCCATATAAGGATAAGGTTCCGTTTCAAAGGTTTAGTTTCAAAGGTTCTCGAAAGAAAGGGTAAAATGCTGAACGTGTAATTTCCTATATATACGACAAGTATATTAATAGGCTCACTGATCAAAGTACCGAGGGGATTTGTTCCCATTTCATTTAAATGGGATTCTCATAAACTGGAACGGTGTGACTGAGAATTCGTGTGTAGACAGCCTTCTTATTTTTGTCAGTTCTCCCTATTAGAACTTGCCAATCTATCAGACAGACGGATGATTTTTGTTAAATGATGGTATTATTTGAAAATGTTTTTAAGCGTGTTAGTGACAGGTTTTGTTATTTATATTTTAATTTTAATTTCATACAAAAAAGTAATTTCAATTTCTCCGAAATCCTTTCTGCGATACAGACAGCTTGTGAAGGGTCCAAATCAGACCACCTTTGCGATACTTCTGTTCCTAATCTGTACTATAAGCTAATTAGTCTATCATTATTTCCAGTAACTTATGAAACAATGTAAATGTGAATCAGGCGGCACGAATGCATAAAGAGAAATTTACCTTCACTTGTCAAAACTACGACCAGGTCGGTTATCCCGGACCAAGATTCATTTGAGCTGTTCGTCGAGAAAACCAACATTATGGACTCTCCGTAATGTATCGACCCCAGATCAGCCTGCGCAGTCCGCGCAGGCTAATCCGGGCCGACACATTCCGTCTAAGGAGGAAAGAGGTATAGAGTAACGAGTCCTGAAACAGAAAATCCACAGGAGGCGAAAAGTGTCTACCCGGATTAGCCTGCGCGGTATGCTTAGGCTGATCCGGATCGATACTTTACAGATAGTCCATAATGTTGGTTTCTCGTGGAACGGCTCATTTGTCGAATTTTACCTTTCATTAAACTGTCGTTTAGTCAATGTAAACTTTTGTGATTTTAGATACATGTATACAGGTTCGTTTTATATGGTATATGTCACTGAGTGTTCGTTAATCTACTGTGATTTGACAAGTACGAAGACTGTCTCACTAAATCGTAGACATTGTTGTTAAATATGTTATGAGAAATCGCAACAGGACGATGTTTTGCATTTTTATCAATCAATGTTTGGTACATTGCTTATTGTTGATTTTTATTGGTTTTGTCTTACAAATAAGTACGGTGCAAGCATAAGTAAATTGCTCTTCACTGTGAATATTACGTGTCAATAGTATGACGTTTAGCGCATGCGCCGCTTCCATGTAATCTCTTGCATAATTTATATTTGTTGTCTTTTTAGTATCGTTATTTCGTGTGTCGTTCACAAGAATATGTGTTAATGTAGAATAAATTTGTAGAAACTTAATTAATTATTTACTTAGAAATAAGTTAAGTCTGCGATTTAATTGGACAGCCCTCGTAGATTAGTGACAGCTAGCTAACATAAAGGTTATATTAATGCATCCCTGGTATAACACGTTATTTTCGTGTTGAACAATAAAAGTCCGACAAATATGTCATGCATGTAACTTTAACCCTTTGCCACATGCAACAATTCTGCAGAGACGACTTTGAAAACGTCCAAGCAAAAACACGGAAACTATCTCTAAAAAATAGTGTAACTATAAGCAGCTTCTAATTTTGGCACAATGTCGTCCATACTAGTCAGCTGTAGAGACGTCAGAACTTGTCTGTATGTGAGAAATGCTTATCATCGGTTTATACATCTTTTAGCATGTAGAAAATACTTTTCTGTCTTATTCATTCATAGTATTCCTTACATGTCCTACTATTCCTCCTATTTCACGGTCCTTTCCTTGACATGGCAGATGTACCCGAACGAGACATAAATAGCGAGCCTACTTCATCATAGCCAAGTTACAAATGGATTTAGTATTTGAGCCGTTTCGCGAGAAAACCAACATTGTGGATTCTGCGTAAAGTATCGACTCGGATCTACCTAAGCATACCGCGCAGGATAACCCAAACAGACACTGTTCGCCTCTTGTTGATTTTCTGTTTCAAAACTCATTACAATATACCTCTATGACCCTGAGACTCGTAAAATATTGATAAGTACTGATCATTTTGATTTAGTACAAGTACTGAGTACAGCTGAGTACCTGAACATTGGAACTCGAATAAGTACGTGTATTTGTATTCATAATTCAGTACAAGTACTGAGTACAGCTGAGTACTTCAATATTGGTACTCGAGTAAGTACGTGTACTTGTATTAATAATTTAGTACAAGTACTGAGTACAGCTGAGTACTTGAACATTGGTACTCGAGTAAGTACGTGTACTTGTACGTGTGTTCATAATTTGATACAAGTACTGAGTACAGATGAGTACTTGAACATTGGTACTCGAGTAAGTACGTGTACTTGTACTTGTATTCATAATTTAGTACAAGTACTGAGTACAGCTGAGTACTTGAACATTGGTACTCGAGTAAGTACGTGTATTTGTACTTGTGTTCATAATTTGATACAAGTACTGAGTACAGCTGAGTACTTGAACATTGGTACTCGATTATGTACGTGTACTTGTACTTGTACTCGTAAATTAGTACAAGTACTGAGTAAAGCTGAGTACTTGAACATTGATACTCGAGTAAGTACGTGTACTTGTACTTGTACTCATAATTTAGTACAAGTACAGAGTACAGCTGAGTACTTGAACATTGGTACTCGAGTAAGTACGTGTACTTGTACTTGTACTCTTAATTTAGTAGCCTAAACATACTGAGTACAGCTGAGTACTTGAAGATTGGTACTCGAGTAAGTACGTGTACTTGTACTTGTACTCTTAATTTAGTAGCCTAAACATACTGAGTACAGCTGAGTACTTGAAGATTGGTACTCGAGTAAGTACGTGTACTTGTATTCATAACTTAGTACAAGTACTGAGTACAGCTGAGTACTTGAACATTGGTACTCGAGTAAGTACGTGTACTTTAATTCATAATTTAGTACAAGTACAGAGTACAGCTGGGTACTTGAACATTGGTACTCGAGTAAGTACCTGTACTTTAATTCATAATTTAGTACAAGTACTGAGTACAGCTGAGTACTTGAATATTGGTACTCGAGTAAGTACGTGTACTTGTATTCATAATTTAGTACAAGTACTGAGTACAGCTGAGTACTTGAACATTGGTACTCGAGTAAGTACGTGTACTTGTATTCATAATTGAGTACAAGTACTGTGTACAGCTGAGTACTTGAACATTGATACTCGAGTAAGTACGTATACTTGTACTTGTACTTATAATTTAGTACAAGTACTGAGTAGAGCTGAGTACTTGAACATTGGTACTCGAGTAAGTACGTGTACTTGTACTTGTGTTCATAATTTGATACAAGTACTGAGTACAGCTGAGTACTTGAACATTGGTACTCGAGTAAGTACGTGTACTTGTACTTGTACTCGTAATTTAGTAGCCTACACGTACTGAGTACAGCTGAGTACTTGCACATTGGTACTCGAGTAAGTACGTGTACTTGTACTCATAATTTAGTACAAGTACTGAGTACAGCTGAGTACTTGAACATTGGTACTCGAGTAAGTACGTGTACTTGTACTCATAATTTAGTACAAGTACTGAGTACAGCTGAGTACTTGAACATTGGTACTCGAGTAAATACGTGTACTTGTACTCATAATTTAGTATAAGTACTGAGTACAGCTGAGTACTTGAACATCGGTACTCGAGTAAGAACGTGTACTTTAATTCATAATTTAGTACAAGTACTGAGGACAGCTGAGTACTTGAACATTGATACTCGAGTAAGTACGAGTACGAGTAGCACAGCACTGACTGCAGATGCGTTTACGGTCCTCTGTGTCTGTGAACCGGTTTAGACTGACTTTATAATATTGCCTAGCGCTCAGAGCTTCTGTAAAGGTCAACTTCATTATCGGCGTAGAAAGAATGTGCAATCAGCTTACACCACGCTACAATGGGGGAACGTTCATTAATTGGTTCAGTTGATTAATGACGGGAACTCTCCTATCAAATAAGGCAACAGATCAGAAGGCAATTGGAATGTATGCAGTGAAACACTTGGGTTAATCCTCTTGTTGCATACTAGTAATTAGCACATACAACCCTCCCTGGGAGTGTCAATAACCTATATTACATAAATGTCATATGACACTACTAGTTTGGTTTACAGTCTAACGCCCAAGTCTTTGTTAGATCGAGGAAACCAAACCATGAAAATGACGTCATGTAAGCGGTTTGACGTTATATAACGTGATTCGCTTTGGCGCCAAAACCGGCCAATTTCATGTACATTTTTTCAAAATACGCCTCATAAATCACTTTATGTGATAAATAGAATATCTCATTCGTGTTAATTTATTATCACTTTTAAGAAAATCGTTAACTAAACTGAATATCATAATAGTTAACTCTTTTATTAAAAGATTTGATAAAAAAAAAAACACTCATGAAATATCCTCTAATTATACATTGCATTTTCGAGTTTGTTTCGACACAGTTAGATCATAAGTCTGAAGTTAGCGAGCGACACATATCAATCAAAGTACTAAGGTCTTGATGTAAAGAAACAAGACCAACGCAAGAAGGCTTCTCCGGCAATCGAATTATATTTATCATAAGACTAAAAACAAACTTTCACTACTTAATTCAAACCATAAATTATGTGCATAGTTGTGTTTCCTTTTATAAGCATGTTTTTATTTTTTAGCCTATAAACACCTTCACAAGACTGCATCGGATATGTGGCAATGAGATTAAAAGTATTGTAAATATGTTTCTAAAGGCACTGAAACTGATTTGATAGTTTGACCTTGTCTGACAGTAACAATAGAGTATGTAGAAAAACCAGCATTAACACAGCCCGATCGAGTGAACAATTACGGGAACCATCTTGGCGGAGTAATTACTTTCTTACATAATGTATAACCCGCTTTTTCTCTTGGAGTAATGTAAAGCTGTAGGGTAACCGTATTCAATGATATTGGGTGTTCTACCTGTCAAACATGAAAAAGTGACAATTGAAGGTTGAAAGGTTTTGATTACATCTGGGACTGCTAATACGTATTAGTAGTCCCAGATTACATTGAGCGTAAGAAAGAGTTTTAAGTAATCTTTAAACTATAAGGACGGGATTCGAAGACTAACCGTGGACTGAATTGAACAATTCCGCTCGCTAATAAGTAGTGACACATCGTATTTGCTTATCTTATCCTAACTTAAGAACAAATTAGAGAAGTAGTAAAAACACTTAACGTGAACGTCATGAATGTTAAATGGGGTATAAATCATATCAGATGCATTTCGTGAATATATATGAGCCGTTCCACGAGAAAGCCAACATTATTGACTCTGCGTAAAGTATAGACCAGGATCAGCCTAAGCAGGACCCATAGGCTAATCCGAGCAGAAACTTTTCGCCTCGTATGGATTTTCTGTTTCAGGAATCTTTACTCTATACCTCTATCCCTACGAGACGGAATGTGTCGGCCCGGATTAGCCTGCGCGGACTGCGCAGGCTGATCTGGGTCGATACATTACGCAGAATCCATAATGTTGGTTTTCTCGTGGAACGGCTCATATATATTACCTGAAATGCGTAGCAGATTACTTTTGAAATCATTGTGGCAAAGGGGGAAATTGCTCACCATGTGCACATTCTCATTTTGTCGAAATGATTTCAAGTCTATTGAACACTTTTTCTTTCATTTATATATATTTGAAAAGGATTTGCCTGGGAAGTCGTCTACTATAGAATTGTTCTAAGTGGGAACCGTTAAAAAAAGGGTATTTCAAAATGCTGTATTGTTCATGTTAAATATGAAAACAACATGAAAACTATAATGCTAAGAAAGAATTTGAAAGTGATCAGTATTGTTTTGTCCTTTCTACAGTCGAAAGTATTCCGGGCGATCCGTTTTCCCTAATGTCATTGCACTTAATGGTCACAGTATCGTTATTCACGCGTTTCTTCATCCGAGGATACATGGTGAGATCTAACCGTTCCAATGACTGACAGAGGTTTTACCCTATCCTACAAAATATGCAGCAGAAGACGGTGAAAACTTTCCTTAAATAAAAGTATGATACTTTAAAAGCGTTTGAACATTTTGATAAAATGAGAAATTGATTATAATGAGCAATTTCTACCTATGCTGCATTTTGCGGATGCGTCAAAATGCGTCTGTATGACGGTGAGGGTCAGAAGATCAAGATTTAGCACGGGTCACAGTCAAAGTACAGAGACGTTTTATTATTGAATATATCTTTTGATGTAATGGCTTTTACAAATACCACACAATTATTGAAACTAACAACTTATATAAATTAATCGATGTCCATAAGGAAACAAGAATTGAACATTAAGATTGCATAAACTACTGTAGTTGAATTGTTATACCACTGATGCTGCTTATCCTTTACAACTGATCCTAAGAGTACTCAGTTATCCTTCTCGAAATGTGTATACCCAAAGAAAATGTGTACACATGAAATACCACCTTATAGTGATTGTTCCATTCCTTGCTTATTTTCGTTCTTTTTTATGTATTTGTTACTCATATTTATTCACTCTGTGTTCACGTTTCTGTCTTTGCCACATTTCAATTGCAAATGGTTAAAGACAACGTACTTTACCGAAGCTAATTAACTGTATTATTATATATGAACACAGGCAATTGATTGGAAAAAAAGAATTGTTCACGAAGTTCCTAACAATAATTGATATCTTCTTTTTACGAAAGCCAATTTCATTTTACACCAGACACACAACCTATGGACATGATTTATCCAAGACAAAAGTACTGGTGCCTTTGGGTACCATATTCGATATGAAAGTAATTTGTAACACTGGGTCACGAGATTGAACCCTATTCAAGGAAACACAAACCATATATGTGTTGTTAACGCCCACCAATGGGAATACAAGTTTACTCTAGTTCGTCTCATCCTTGGTGTTGATTGTCAAGCCACGCGCTATACAGTCATTTGTTAATTGCTCTGTAATTACTCTATGTTATTCAATTATATAGCCTTGTACTGAGCTTGATTGATTGGGGCTTGACGCAATTTTATTTTTTTTTGTTTCACTTACCCATGTGTGCACTGGCTTTCGCTTACTTGGACTCCACACAACAGTATTTCGACGACATTAGCTGCTTTTCTATATAAACTGTTAGCCCATTGGGGGGAGACCAATGACGCTTGTCGCATTGATTTGGCAAACGTTGGAAACAATGTTTACCGTGTTACGTTCGAAGTCTCAACCCTTGGATTTACAACCCACGTCGCTACCGAAAGTTCCTTGGATCGGCTCATTATAGAATGCATTCTTTACCAACACCAAACTTCTGTAAACGCATTCTTTAAGGTTGTAGATAATGTCATTATATATATATATATCCGCTGTTTGACTTGTTCTTTCATTCTTTCCGATGACTTACATTCGTCATTCTGAGAAGCGATATTGTCTTGCATCAATGGGCTAACAAGGGCTATGCGAGATGCCTTTGAAAACTATTTTGTGGAGTACTTGCGCGAAAAGTTCAAGATACACAAGGTAAGGTGAAGTAGCCGCCCTAATATATAAAATGGGTTAAACCCAAATCAATAAATTACAAGTACAAAAAAGCATGTCTTGTTTCTTTTTCAATAATACACAATTTATCCGACACAAATTTTTCAATCAGTAAATTCGTGACAGATAATTGGTTTCATATTTCCCTTGGTATATAATAATAAATATGGAGACATATATTTGGAGACAGCACACCCAAGGCAAGATAGTCATGGAGACGGAAATTTAAGATTTATTACAGCAAATTTTCCGAAAAATGTCATTTTGCGTCGAACAGAAAACAAGACATTTTTATCCATCCGATGTCAACCCTTTCCCACATTGTTCTACAAGAGACATATTTGAAAACATCTAGACAAAAATTATGCAAACCCTTTAAATACATGTGTAAATACTGAAAATAATTGAAAACATTGTTGCGAAGCAAAATTTGTTCAGCATTCTTTTGTCACAATGTTTTTAAACGTCGTTGCTTCAGGCGTTTTCAAGCGGGAAAGGGTGAACCGTTATGCTTCATAAATGTAAAATATTATTCCATAGTCTATTCGAAAACGTGCAAGTTAGCATTTCTGTAGAGTGTAGGTCCACATCACTGTGCCCAGCTGCTCAGTCTTATCAGAATCTACACAAGTTGATAGAAACCTCTACTAATATTATGTAAGTAATATGTGAACAGTGTAGATCTTGATCAGACTGTGCGAATGGACAATGTAGGCAGTGCAACTACTCCGTCCTTATCATAATAAGTACACTACTTAATATTATGTAAGTAATATGTGAACAGTGTAGATCTTGATCAGACTGTGCTGATAAACAATGTAGGCAGTGCAACTACTCCGTCCTTATCATAATATATACACTACTTAATATTATGTAAGTAATATGTGAACAATGTAGATCTTGATCAGACTGTGGTGATGAACAATGTAGGCAGTGCAACAACTCCGTCCTAATCAGAATATATACACTACTTAATATTATGTAAGTAATATGTGAACAGTGTAGATCTTGATCAGACTGTGGTGATGAACAATGTAGGCAGTACAACTACTCCGTCCTATTCAGAATCTATACACTACTTAATATTATGTAAGTAATATGTGAACAGTGTAGATCTTGATCAGACTGTGCTGATGAACAATGTAGGCAGTGCAACTACTCCGTCCTAATCAGAATATATACAACACTTAATATTATGTAAGTAATATGTGAACAGTGTATATCTTGATCAGACTGTGCTGATGAACAATGTAGGCAGTGCAACTACTCCGTCCTAATCAGAATATATACACTACTTAATATTATGTAAGTAATATGTGAACAGTGCAGATCTTGATCAGACTGTGCTGATGAACAATGTAGGCAGTGCAACTACTCCGTCCTTATCAGAATATATACACTACTTAATATTATGTAAGTAATATGTGAACAGTGTAGATCTTGACCAGACTGCGAATCACATACATCGTTCAGAAAAATGAACATGTAGGTTTTCCCATGAATAGATTCATGTAGATTCATCGTTCAATGTACATTGGTCGCTCCTCATTTTCATTATTAAGATAATCATGTTTATTTTAGAATAGAAACATTGTAATAATAGAGACGTGCAGCTGGTAAATAATTCACCGATTACATGATATAATATGTTTGTAATAGTCTGCTTTGAAAACATCAGAGGAAAAGCATGAATTACCTCAAACAGATGGATATGTTGATACAGATTTATAATTAAATTTTGCGAAAGTTTTCTGCATGAGAGGTATAACCTGTCGTCTGCATGAAAGGTATAATCTGTCGTCAGCATGAAAGGTATAATATGTCGTCAGCATGAAATGTTTAATCTATCGCCAGCATGAAATGTATAATATGTCGTCAGCATGAAAGGTATAATATGTCGTCTGTATGCAAGGTATAACCTGTCGTCTGCATGAAAGGTATAATATGTCGTATGCATGAAAGATATAATATGTCGTCTGTATGAAAGGTATAACCTGTCGTCTGCATGAAAGGTATAATATGTCGTCTGCATGAAAGGTATAACCTGTCGTCTGTATGAAAGGTATAACCTGTCGCCTGTATGAAAGGTATAACCTGTCGTCTGCATGAAAGGTATAATATGTCGTCTGCATGAAAGGTATAATATGTCGTCTGTATGAAAGGTATAACCTGTCGTCTGTATGAGAGGTATAACCTGTCGTCTGTATGAAAGGTATAACCTGTCGTATGTATGAAAGGTATAACCTGTCGTCTGCATGAAAGGTATAATATGTCGTATGCATGAAAGGT
The DNA here is from genome assembly GCA_031761405.1 of Serripes groenlandicus. NCBI lineage: Eukaryota > Metazoa > Mollusca > Bivalvia > Cardiida > Cardiidae > Serripes > Serripes groenlandicus. Next base: position 60,729,781 of record JASEVX010000011.1, on the reverse strand, counting down.
ATAATCTGTCGTCTGTATGAAAGGTATAACCTGTCGTCAGCATGAAAGGTATAACCTGTCGCCTGTACCAGGGAAAGTGTTAACTCTTTCAGCGCCGAATTCCCTGAAGTGTATTCTTCCATGTTTAAAATCGAGCGACTCTATGTTTCATGTTATAATAGTTTTGGGATTTTATGGTAACTAAAAGGCAAACAATGATGATTATATATGAGCCAACTCCTTCCTACTTACTCATCTGAATCTATATAGTTTGCAAAATCCACATTTTTGCCTTCTGCGTTGAAAGTGTAAAGATATTGCGCAAACATGTTCATAAACATGCTTCAGTCTACAACTTTGACCGAGTATCCCGGCTCGGCCAACATTATTTCCGACGTTTGACAAAAGTGACTGTGACAAGCGTCATTCATCTTCCACCAATGGGCTAACAGTCTAAACGGACAGTCTGGTGAGACTGTGTGGATTCATAGGCCCGCCTGAGACGTCAATGTGCGTAGAAGGAGCTCATTTGTTTATGTTCTAAAATCCTTATTTGGCATTCAAACCCTATGTTGTGGGTACTCAAAATAATAGTCTCAGTGAGAGGATTCTTTTAAGTACCCACACAATAGGATTGTGTTGTGTAATACGATAAATATTGTGGGGAAAAAGACCTGTTCACTCCCTATTATCAAGTCCTCTGCATATATATATATGTAAAAGTACCGCAACTCCCTAGACGCGTCTCGTATAAGAGTTGGTAAAAATAAGTTCAGTCTGAAAATATTTAGTCAGTAAACATAAACGGTACGACGCTGCACAAAACACCTACACGCCCGTAGGAACAGCAATCTAATCATTCTAATAAATAGATTCCAGCTGCGTTGAAATTTATTTTTAGAAAAAAATAGTTCTCTCACATTAGTGAAGTAATAACTTCCTGTAATTTAACACCATATTTAAATGTAATGTGATTCTTAGAATTACTTACTCGGCATATCACCGGTCGTTAACTACCGACTAAGTGCACGGTGCTAATGTAACGTCTTCGTTGCACGCGTTTGGGAATTATTAACTGTCCTATAACTTACATAAATATCGCTTTTAAAACATTCATAGAATATTTATAGGGTGATAAAGAATTATTAAAGGCATTAGTATTTTTTTTGTAAGGAAAGGACTTCGAACTGGGAAACGTTTGTGGAAAACAATGGCGCAGTGGTACAGCGTTAGAATCTCGTACAAAAGACCCGGTTTCAAATCACGTGATCAACGTATTCTGTCTTTTTGATTTTGGTGACACATAACACATGCTATCGGGATATTCGGATGTTGGCCAGGGTCAAAAAACGAAATAATGACAAAAAGTAAGTTTTGGATACATTTTTGGGTAAATGGTTGATTTTGATATTTATAAATGTGAAAAGTAAGCTTTAAGCATGGGATTGAATTTTTCAGTTGAGCCCACTTCTCCTTCCTGTTTGAAAACACTGGTTGCAGAGCTAGGCGTGCATTTAGAGGTAAATTTGAATACCAGCTTTCGCATCCAAAATTGCTTGAAAAGGAGCTGAAAATGTGGTATATCTGACTGCATCCACAGATTGCCTATTGTTTTGAGAACATTAGCAGCTCTTCAATTTAACACTAACCCCCTGCGTTTTTGTTAGGTGATTTTTGGAATAAAGGGTCAAATTGATCTTTCTGTCCTACTTTTTTCACCCTGATTCAGACTACTTTTGTGGCCAATTCTTTCCATAATATGGACTGAGAGTGTGACTTCCAATAATTTTCCTACAATTCTGGCACTCCTTGATACAGGAAAACCCTTTTTTATCGAACCAGTATGGATATTATGAGAAATAATGAGAGAATAAAAGTTGGGGTGTCCCAGGAAACAGAAAAGCAGCTTTCAACTTTGTTATGCCACCTTTATCACATTAACTGCTCGAGTACTTGTTTTAAAATTCTCCAGGAAGCAAACATAGAACGTGATTACTGTAAGCGGACAGCTTGTTTCGTAGTCCATGTAAAATAAATCAGTTTAACTCTTTCAGCGCCGAATTGTTTAAAGTAGACTCTTCCGTGTTCAAATACGGGTATGTCCATTTCTCTATTTATGAAACTTTTAGAATTTTTTGTTAAATAAAAGGCTAACAATGCTGATTTCAGGTGAGACAGCTCGTTACGAGCTGACTCACCTGAATCAGTATTGTTTGCAAAAACCTCAATATTGCCTTTGGCGCTGAAAGGGTTAAACTTACTGGGAAACGGTGAGAATGATGTACTATCTATCCACTGTATTTCTAACATGCAGACTACTTCAGTTTTTATCATGACATAAACTATTAAATTGTCTAGATAAGAAGAAATAAAAATGTATCTTCCCCACAATGTTTATAATTCCTTTGAGTACCCCAAAACATAGGAGTTTGAAGTTAAACGAGGATTTAAGAATATGAAATACGCAGAGGACTAGATAAAGGGAGTGAACTGATCTCTCCCCATTATATATCTCTCTGAACTAAATCCTGTGGTGTGGGTACTCACAAGAATAGTCTCAGCTACATAGTGTTTGGGTGTCATATAAGGATGTTAAATTTGAAAATGCCCCTTATCTAAAGCTGTGAATAGGACTTTGATCTCAAGGTTTGAACTCAACCAATGCGATTCATGGTAAGGTTTTGAGACAGATTCAACCAGACTAAGTTTCCGTTGATTTCGAAATAAATGTACCCTCTTCTGCATATTTCCCCCAAATGCCTTTGCATGTGGGAAACATGTATTCAAATAAGTCACCGGATCAGTCTGCGCGGACAGCGCAGGCTGATCTGGTCGATACATTACGCAGATGTATATCGCCGCAGCTTGTACCTCTTCTGCATATTACCCCAAATGCCTTTGCACGTGGACACAATGGTATTCAAATGATTCATCATTACTGGCGTCATGGTTTCTGTTTGTAACTTAGTAACGGGTTTACATAAAGCGGAATGGTAATGAAATCCATTGGTCTTAACTCGAGATTTGAATCCGGTAATGCATCTGGTTCAATGCTAGGTGAATGCGGACAGTGACGACTCGGGTGAAACTACATATGCGTATCCTGTGTTCACAATTACAACACGACCCTTATTCGATAAACACGTGTCAGATATAGTTGACCAACTTGGTCTTACTACGTGCATGCGGCCAGTGAAGACTCGGGTGAAACTACATATGCGTATCCTGTTTTCGCAATTACAACACGACCCTTATTCGATAAACACGTGTCAAATATATTTGATCTTCTAGGTATGTATTAGGGGACGGCGGACAGTGAAGTCTAAGGAAATGTACACGTTCACAGGTTCGTTGCATTCCTAATTGATAAAACAAGAGTCAAACATATTTGACCAACTAGGTCTGTACTACAGGAAGGCGGACAGTGAAGTTCCTGATGATAGTGTACACACATACATGTTCGTAGGATCATCCACTATTCGAGGATGCAGCAACAACAACTTTATTCAATTAAACACGGGTCAAACGTATGTGAACAACCGGGTCTGTACTCAGTGTAGGCGTACAATGATTATTTATTGTTCAAGGATGCAGCAACAAGAACTGTATTCAATTAAACTGTACTAAGTGTTGGCGTACACTGATTATTCATTGTTCAAGGATGCAGCAACAAGAACTGTATTCAATTAAACTGTACTAAGTGTAGGCGGACACTGATTATTCATTGTTCAAGGATGCAGCAACAAGAACTGTATTCAATTAAACTGTACTAAGTGTAGGCGGACACTGATTATTCATTGATCAAGGATGCAGCAACAAGAACTGTATTCAATTAAACTGTACTAAGTGTAGGCGTACAATGATTATTCATTGTTCAAGGATGCAGCAACAAGAACTGTATTCAATTAAACTGTACTAAGTGTAGGCGGACACTGATTATTCATTGTTCAAGGATGCAGCAACAAGAACTGTATTCAATTAAACTGTACTAAGTATAGGCGGACACTGATTATTAATTGTTCAAGGATGCATCAACAAGAACTGTATTTAATTAAACTGTACTAAGTGTAGGCGGACACTGATTATTTATTGTTCAAGGATGCAGCAAGAAGACCCTCCTTTATCGATAAAACTTGGGTAAAATATGGGTGACCCTCGAGTCTGTACTACGTGTAGGCGGACAGTGGTATTGAACACGCACGGAAATATATGAGTATCTGCTGTCCCACTTATATTGCGTTAACACAATTGTTAGAAAACCTTGGAAATATTTCTCTGATACAAACGACTTTAAGTGATTCAGCAGAAGACACATTCGAAAGACGAGATAAAGAAGAGTAACAGGTCTTGATTCCAGGACATCTCTGTTAGAACCAGAGGTGTAGCTTTGCAATAATCAATGGGTAGGCCGTGTCGTGAGAAAATTAACATTGTGGACTCTGCGTTAAGTGTCGACCGGATCAGCCTAAATATGCCACACAGGCCTACCCGGATAGACACTTTTCGCCTCCTGTAGATTTTCTGTTTCAGGAATCACTACTCTGTACATCTATCCCCCTAAGAAGGAATGTGTCGGCCGGATCAGTATGTGCGGATAGCGCAGGCTGATCTGGTTTATACATTACGCAGATGCATATGCAACAATTTGTCTTCTACCAATCAGTTAAAAATCGATAATCGGCTATATAGAAATAAGAAGGGCAGTGTAACAAATGTGGGCATAACTTTCTTAATGTTTATTATATTTTAAGTTCGCATTCACATTTGGGAAGAACAAAATCTCTCGATTTCAATTATGTAATTTGCTTTAATTAGAAATAAAATTTAGGTGGGGGAATTTATATAAACATTAGGTGACCTATATTCCTATTGAATTACATATGATTTTTGATAATTACACAGAAATTGCCATCAAATTTCGTTGGTTAATTAGTTATAACTTGTTTTCTTTTAAACTTTTTATAAGTTCGCATTCACATTCGTAAAGTTTATTCATTTGTTTAAAGAAGGATATCATTTTTGATGAAATTAAGAAAGATTTAGGCGGGGGAATTAATGCTTTTGTCAAACAACATGTAAGTATTTTTTGTGTTCGGTGGAGTCCGTCAAACAGTAGCGGAAACTTACGAAGTTAATCGGATTTCACCGCTACTGGTTTTATGACTTCGATGTTTTATTGCAGGGCAATAAAATCTTACTCTTTCAGGGCAGGTTTTAAATATCTGGATAATTAAGAATTGAATTAAGAGTTAAATTTAAATCAAATATGTTTTATCCTCGCGCAATAACAATAGGAATATTATTAAATAATAGCCCGCCGTTGACATAATTATTACCTGTTAATTAAGGCCAATTATGTATTTGTCATATTTAAATGGGTTAAAAGAATAGGAATAATAATTCATTTTGAGTATCAGCGAAAAAATAGTATACATGATACGTTGTCAATCTCACAAGGATTGATTATCCGATGTTGGTTATGGAAATAATACTGACCAAAAACTGTTAAATACATACGTTTGATGCGTAATAAAAAAAAAAAAAAAAAAGATCATGTAATCTACACAAATGTTATTAACTTTACTAAAATCATCTTAGATTAATACACTTTATTGTTCACAAAGTGTTTATGTATGTTGACAATATTTATGTGCAAACGGAAAAGCGGTAAAAACTGTTTTCATAATATACAAATAAAAACATTTTAATTGCTACCTTTTTGCAATAAAAATATGCCAGCTTCTTGTAATTTTTTATATAAAATGTGAAAAAAAATAAGGAAACACAATTTGTGTTATTAAGATAACCCTTTTGTTATTAACACACTATTATTTCTAAAAAGTTAATTAAAACTACAAAAAGTATTTTCTTTTTTTTAATACTGTTTATGACAACTCTCAATGGATACCGTTTTTGTAATTATGATGATGTTTTTCAAAACATCATCTCAATTTTAATGTATTATTATAAGTGTCAAATGTGTGTATTCAGGTTAATCTGTAATGCTCTAATAGACACTGCCTCGGGCGTTTTATAAGTTAATTGGGTCATAAAAACCAGGATTGACATTTTCTGCCATTTGTTATTATCAGCGTGACTTAATATAGATTAAATTAAAAGTTACGACATAATATTTATTATTATTGTTATCAGTTTCATGAAAATATTTAATATCATTTCTGAATAATGGATTTTCTGTATTGTTTATTTTGATACAGGTTGGATTGATTTTATTTTCAAAGCAAATCCAAATATAATTTGAACTTATGAAGTATGGTTTCTGATCTTCGTATACAAAATAGCTAAAATCTGCATATTAAGCTGAGAAGTTAAAAATCTTACATTATCATTTTTTTTTTTTTTTTATATATATAGCGACTTTCAGTTTTATATTGGTGGCTGAAGTCAACCCTAAGTGAATCTCTTTGTTTTTTAATGACCAAGTAAAACTGCTCGGATTATACTTTTTATTAAACACTTTATTATAAATTCATGCTTCGGCTTTTTTTAAATTAAATTAATGGTTATTTTTTTATGAAAAATAAATTTTAAACTTGATTTTATATTAAAACGTAAAACACAAATTTTGCTATGCTCTTTTAAATATAGCATATCCCTATAATAAAACCGTTAACCTACCAAGATTAAAACTGCTAAATCCGTTTGAATTACCCTGATGATTTATGATTTATGACACCTACGAATTGCGTCGGTGATCTTCGTAAACTGCCGAAAGATAAGAAACTCCGGCGATCGATTAGGTGAAATATCGATAAAAGTTATTGAGTGAAACCGGTGAAGACAGATTGTTGTTGGATATGTCTATCGCCGCAGATGCATTTTGGGGCATTTTGAGAAAAAATGTGTAGGCACGTGCCCACAGTGCCTAAAGGGAGCTACGCCCCTGAGAACGCATTAGAAAATATTGTGTGGGTCCTCAAAATAATCGTCTCAGAGAGACGATACTGTTGAATGCCCACATCATAGCTTTTGGAGGTCAAATTAGGATTTGAGTACATGCAAAACGCCCCTCATCTAGAGCACTGCATATTCCAAGCACATTGAATTGGAAGAAGTGCTAATTGTAAAACAATTCATCCAAGCAGTTTAGCTATAGAGCTAAGGGCCACCTATGTCGTGTTCTATTACGCGTCAGCCTCGGGTGTGCAAGGTCGCTGGTTCGATCACTGACTGGGTCATACACCAGACTTTAAAATAGAAATAAGGGCTTTCCCTCTGTTGGCGCTCGGGATTGTGGGGTTAGCATTACGACGGACTCGCTGGTGTCAGGGTAGATAATTGGACCAGTAGTCCTGGAAAACTTTGATAAAACTGATACATTGTTGAAATAGGCGTGAAACACCATATAAAACAAATCTAGAGACGGAAACATTAAAGAGGTTTCTACAATGAGTACAACTGAAGCAAAGACAAAAAGATATTTGAGTGGATCGTTTCTGTACTTTTCACAAATGGTCTTGGCTTAAACGAAATAGTACATATCTCAGTGTAGTCTGAACGGTTCGTTTACATGGAAAGATGTGAAGAAAAGTAGGTACAATCTATGCAAAGAAAACTCTTATTTGAGAATATACATCGAACATATTGCAAAAGGAGGATACATCTGCATATTGTTTAACTATAATCAATAAGCGTTACGCTGTCTTTTAGTTAGCGTCGGGGATCTGAAACCGGGTGTCCCAGGTTCGATCCCAAGTCGTGGCACGACGGCCGAGGTGGAGTGCCCTTGGGCAAGACACATTTCCTAGCCTAGAACTGGTTTGTTAACCCAGGGAGCATGAATATGTGAACTGTCGCCTTGATATAACTACAATAATGTTGAAACGGCGTAAAACCACAATAAAATAAAATAAAAATAAAAAAATATCTGGGCAGCAACTATGACAAAGTTGTGAATCTGAAACACGTGAACATATTGTCTTTTAAACACAGTGTCCCGTTAAAATGTCATTGTCTTTTAAACACAGTGTCCCGGTAAAATGTCTTTTAAACACAGTGTCCCACAGTGTCCCGGTAAAATGTCTTTTAAACACAGTGTCCCGGTAAAATGTCTTTTAAAGACGGTGTCCCGGGAAAATTTCTTTTAAACACAGTGTCCCACAGTGTTCCTGTAAAATGTCTTTTAAATACAGTGTCCCGGTAAAATGTCTTTTAAACACAGTGTCCCACAGTGTCCCGGTAAAATGTATTTTAAACACAGTGTCCCGGTAAAATGTCTTTTAAACACAGTGTCCCGGTAAAATGTCTTTTAAACACGGTGTCCCGGGAAAATGTCTTTTAAACACGGTGTCCCGGGAAAATGTCTTTTAAACACAGTGTCCCACAGTGTCCCGGTAAAATGTCTTTTAAATACAGTGTCCCGGTAAAATGTCTTTTAAACACAGTGTCCCGGTAAAATGTCTTTTAAACACGGTGTCCCGGGAAAATGTCTTTTAAACACAGTGTCCCACAGTGTCCCGGTAAAATGTCTTTTAAATACAGTGTCCCGGTAAAATGTCTTTTAAACACAGTGTCCCGGTAAAATGTCTTTTAAACACAGTGTCCCGGTAAAATGTCTTTTAAACACAGTGTCCCGATAAAATGTCTTTTAAACACGGTGTCTTAGTAAAATGTCTTTTAAACACAGTGTCCCGGTAAAATGTCTTTTAAACACAGTGTCCCGGTAAAATGTCTTTTAAACACAGTGTCCCGGTAAAATGTCTTTTAAACACAGTGTCCTGGGGTAATGTCTTTTTCCCGGTAAAATGCCTATCATTAATAATTCAATCAGACGCAAAAATGTCACAGAATTTAAAGATTTATATTTCAAGAAAGCTTACCAAGTGTATCATGCTGGATATAACATTTCAGAATCGATTCACGAACCATTTACGTTATACCATATTGACCATGTATATGTATATATGAATATCTACTGTATGTATGATACTCTTTATTATAGTAATACAAATAACAAATATTTCCATTCTGGACTGGAGGCCTTATATTGCAATAAAATTAATTTCATAATATTCATTACATATACAATTGAACGCATCGAATATATTTATTCTAACCTCAACGTATAAAAGTTTGTTTTAAGTTATTAACCGATTGTTTATATAGAGGTTGTTATTCTACTTGCAATAGGACTTCGAAAAGAGGGAGTTCTAGAATCCAGTAGAGAAAAATGTTTGAGTTCAAATTGAAAATTATAAATTTGAATTTCAGGATGTTGGAGTTCCAGGGTCGAGGAATGCATGCTTCGATAGCACATTCACTTCCAGATTGACACCCACCCCCTCCATATTGTAGTGGTAAAGCCTCAGACGCGGTGCGGGGGGTCCCCGGTCTCGACTTCCGTTTCGGTCATATCATGTATTGACTCGTCAGTGCTTTTTTGTCGAAGCTATTTACAAGCTGTGAAGAGATGTTAAGAGACTGTAGCGAATTCTGAGGGATTAAATAAAGTATTGATAAACTTCACAGTTGTGAACAGCTTGTATTGAAGGAAACACTCAAATATTTGTCAGGACAAAAACAAGTTAAGTAAGATTAACTGTTGAAGTTGATTTTCGCACACGATTGGATTTATTGGTTCTCTCTCTCTTTTAGAGACCCTTAAAGTCGGTCTTCGTTTCTGTCAGTTTTTTTGTTTGTGGCAAGCGTAGCGCCAAAACTATTCAACGGATTTCGACCAAACTTGGAAGGGATACAGGGTCTCGGCTCTCTATTTGTTCCTTTTGTAGTATGGTCGCCATAGAAACCACCGTTGCTATGGAAACGGGCGAAAACCGCTTTTCCTGCGAAAACTATCTCCTCCCACAGTTTTTCGAATTTAGAAACCACTCGGTGTGCGTTGTGAAGCCCATCAGTTGCTACATCGAATGATCGTCCCGATGTTTGATCTGTCTCTTCGTTTTCTTAATATTTGAGTTGCCGTAAGGGGTACCATTTCCGCGGAAAACACAGACACGTCAAAACTAAATATATCGACACAAAAATAAATGGTTTCCTATTACCTGATCGCTGATTGGCTAAAAATCCGGACTCGACCAACCAGAAAGCACTTCACATAGCCATTACAACTTCCGTTTCCCGTACTTTTACACGAGGAGAAGAAATATTCAAACGAATTTGACGCTGTTCTCGCGACAACTCGATAGCTTGTTTCATTATTCGTGCGGTGTCGTGAGAATAGAGACAAGAGAGAACCATCGTCGCAGTATGCTTGTTATATTATAGTGGTACAGTGGTTAGAGCGTCCGCCTCGTGAGTCCCGGGATAAACTCCAGATCGGGTCATGCAAAGGGCTATAAATTTGTAACACCTAAACAGCCGCCTGACGATTAAACCAGACTACAATAAATGGCATCTTCCCATAACCCTCTGAATTCCTACAACCTATAATATGCCTTTGACAAGATCAACTTTTTTGCTATTAGAGCGAAGCTTTTTGGAACCTAATCTTAGTGTAATTATTACGTATTTTACCCTTTACCACCTGCGGACGCATTTCAGCGCAAAAGCAGCAGACGACTTTTGAAAACAGTGTGGCCAAAGGTGAAATTGCTCATGATAAACAATTTATCCTTTGGCCACAATGTTTTCAGTTTAATTTAACAGTTAAGCTATCTTTCATGGAGATTATTCAGGTTTTTGTCACTCTGTTTTCAAAGTCGTCTGCATGCAGATTTGTCGTACGCTGGAAAGGGTTAAGAAGTTTCCCGAGCCGCCTTTGACTAATTGTAGGACAGTGTAGAGTCAGATTAAACTGTTCGGATACGTAGAGCGATCTAGATCTACACTGGTCACACAAACCTAGATTTTGGTTTTCACAAAGCTTTCCGCGGTAAGTGTACAAAAGCCAAGATTATATCCATTTTCTCGATACTACCGTCAGCATGTTCCCTGATGCCCGCGACAATAATATTGGGTTTACCTTTTCCATGTTTCCTAATGTCCAAATTTCTTACAGCATTGATCCTTCGAGATAGACAAGATCGAACAGGGAGCGTAATAAACAGTAAAGACGGCGAAATTGTCCGCATCCAGACAAATTAATTTAAGATGCATCAAGCTAAAAACAAAAGTCCCTTATGTATCATACACAGGGAAAAAGTTAATTTTAACCTGCGGGTATATATCTGCATGACGTATGGTGGGCTTTGTCACTTCGGGACGGTAAAACACTTTCGATCGTCTTTCAGAGACATATCAAATCTTTAAATTCAATACTCTGTATGTCGGACTTAGAATTAGATTTACAATTATTATGCAAGTATAAAAGTAACACACATTTTTCTCTATGCAATGAAAGAACGAAGTCATTATGAGCGGAAGTATAAACGTGTGATATGAAACCCGATTTTTTTGTTTTTTGTTGTTTGTTAACGGTAATTCCGCTAAAAGTATGTACTTGCATGTGGCGGCAGAAAAAGATCCTGATCCGACTTCCAAGGAAGCGCAATATGACCTTAATAATCGCGTGGGTGGTAAAGGTTTGGTCAGGCAAAATTAGTTTTATCTTCCCAAAGCAAAATCAATTAATTATGAACTAAAATGTATTTAAACATATTAAAGAAAGTAACAACATACTTGAATGTATTAATTTCATTTTCTAATGGACTTTTGACATCACTGAGTCCCTCAACCATCAACTAATGGCGTATTTCTAGAATTAATCTAGAATTAATCAAATTTGTAAATTCCGCATACAGAGTCATTGTGTTTGTTTTTGTTAAATAGACAATGAAGAACTTCGGTTCATGTGTGTGACGTTTGTAATGAAAGTCAACACTTTTATCTTTATTTACATGTTTTAGGCATCTGATCGGTTTAAACACAAATAAAAAACAAAATGTTACGAGGTATGATTTGTCCCTTTCCGATGTGTCTTTTTGACGCATAGGCAGCAGACCAATTTTAAAACCATTGTGACAAAAGGAGAAGTTGCTCATAATAAACATTTGTTACAAAGTTGCAAATCTAAACAATAATTAAACTTTCATTTTATAGAGATTTTCAAAATTTATTTCTAGATGTTTTCAAAGTCGTCTGCTGCTGAAATGTTGTGTGTGGGAACTTAATGTTTCGTTCTCAGATATTATTCTTTTCACTAATGGAGCTTTTCAATGTATGTCTAGAAGTTTTCAAAGTCGTCAGCTGCAAAAATGTTGTATGTTGGAACTGAAGGTTTCGTTTTAAGATATTATTATAAATCGATGCCGTTCAAATCAATCTCTCTCAATGTCCGTGAAACAGGATACTCAACCAGTTGATTGATTGGGGCTAAACGCCGTTTTCCATAATTGTTCAGTCATATCACGGCGGCCAGTTCACCTACTCGTGTGTTTCCTAGCTTCCTCAAACCTACTTTCCAAGCAACTGGCTGCTTTTCAACATAGACTGTTAGCCTCTTGGTGAAATACGAATGACGCTTGTCACAGTGATTTTTGTCAAACGTCTGAAATAATGTTGGCCTAGCTGGGATTCGAATTCACAACCCCTGGATTGACAGCCGGCGCCGCTACCGACTGAGCTAGAGAACAGCTCGGACAGAACTCAACCAGTACCGAGATAGTTTGACCTACCCAAAGGTTGAGCCCGCTTTTTTAGAGATAACGAAGTGACCTTTATTTCACGAGACGCACTCTCCGCATGTGATAATGTTTTCACCAGTTCAGAAATGTCCGGAATTAGCAAAGAAAAGTGATACATTTATGATGTCTCTATATGGGGTTATTTGTTTAAGTCTGTCTGGAGTTTAGCCTATAATTTCATTAGGGTTACACCAATTGATCTATTGCACCAATCATCTAATAATGATACTTATAATGCTAGCTCTTCCAGCCAAATTATCGCCGCAGTCCGCTTCTATATTTAGATCACGTGATTGTGATTGCACTGCAAAGTATTCGCAGTAATTTCCTAGCTGAATGATGCAAGACTTAGATATTGATATTTGGTGACTGGTATAGAGATAGCATAATCTCATTAAAACTAGATCTTAACTTCGATAGCGCGTATATAGATCTGGTGACTGCCCGATAAAGGTCGTCTCAGATTGACTTTTGTGTCAGTCAATCAAATTGTCGCTTTTCAAATCTTACGGTATGAAACAGATAAGATAACCTATATAAACAAACGATATAGAGAAGCGATACTTGTCGAGTGCTCCGATTGTATAGTAAGGGGTATCTCAAAGGTCAATCTAAAATAGTATTTTCAGTGAGAGACATGCGTTTTTTTATTCTCAAAAATAGTTGATCGTGTGTTACTACTCTGTGATGTATCTATCCCACATGACTTCAGCACGCAAACATTACCGATAAGTGTAGGTTGACAAATAAAGTCTGATTCCTAATTCGGTATAGTTAATAATATGGTTTAAGTTGGCACGAGTCTTACAAACATGACATCTAGATCAACGTTAGCCTTTGTTAGCCTTATCAAAAACCAAGTTCACACTATCCAGTAGTGAAATGCCAATGTAGGTTAGGGAACCGCGAGATAGGGAATACGTTGACTATAGTGTAATGGTGATCGTGTATTACTCTGCAATATATCCTACTGGATTATAGAACACAATTACTTAACGAAAAGTGTTGCCTTACGAACAAAGTGTGCTTCCAGTATTGGTACAGCTCATAATAAGGTTAAAGTTCATGCGTGATACAAGTTGTACGCACGTGAAATTAAGAACGACCATTACTCTAATTGTTTTGCCTTGAAAAGAGTTTTTTGTAAACCGTTTGACAAGAGGATTGCTAAATAAACTGTTTATTATTAACCATCGTTTTAGCTCAATGTCATTAAAATCATTTGCACCCGATGTGTCTGTTTGTAGGAAAGAGTATACGTTCTGTCAGTAAATGACTTATTATCGCCAATGGATTCACCGGAGTTATGTCTCTCAGTGGGAACATATGTTATATAATGACATATAGGGTCGTGTATGGCTCTGTTCGTGCTGTCTCTGACGCCCCACCGCATTTATAAAGACCTACATAGGAATGTCAGACTTTCTAGAGTATATTATAGTTGTAACTTTAAACTACAATTAAAACAAGGTGACAACGTCAAAGTTCTCATATCTAGAAACCTTAAGGTTTATACCAGGAAAAACGTTCAGTAAAAGCAAGCATTTTAATTGATTCGGCAAGACTTTGTATTATGCGGACATTACATTCGGCATATTTCTTAATTATGCAGTAAATACATTCCGCATATGTCTGTAGTATGGGGAAACTACATTCCGCATATGTCTGTAGTATAGGGAAACTACATTCCGCATATATGTCTGTAGTATAGGGAAACTACATTCCGCGTATGTCTGTAGTATGGGGAAACTACATTCCGCATATGTCTGTAGTATAGGGAAACTACATTCCGCATATATGTCTGTAGTATAGGGAAACTACATTCCGCATATATGTCTGTAGTATAGGGAAACTACATTTCGCGTATGTCTGTAGTATGGGGAAACTACATTCCGCATATGTCTGTAGTATGGGGAAACTACATTCCGCATATGTCTGTAGTATAGGGAAACTACATTCCGCGTATGTCTGTAGTATAGGGAAACTACATTCCGCGTATGTCTGTAGTATGGGGAAACTACATTCCGCATATGTCTGTAGTATGGGGAAACTACATTCCGCATATCTGTAGTATGGGGAAACTACATTCCGCGTATGTCTGTAGTATGGGGAAACTACATTCCGCATATGTCTGTAGTATGGGGAAACTACATTCCGCATATCTGTAGTATGGGGAAACTGCATTCCGCATATGTCTGTAGTATGGGGAAACTACATTCCGCATATGTCTGTAGTATGCGGAAACTACATTCGCATTTTTTAGAATTATGCAGACACTACATTTGGCATATGTTTGCATTATGCGAACACTACATTCCGAATAGGTACAATCGCGGTATACCGTATCTTTTTCAAAGGGAGATACCAGGACCAGAATCGGGACATGATAATGGAGCTTTAGGTCGTAACATGCACCGCTGATTCCGGTGTTAGGCATAATGCGTGATTGTGGAAAGAGCTTCATAGTCTGCTAAAGTGGATCGGTCAACTTGTGGTAGGTTCCATCACAATCTGCACTGGTTTGCAATAACACTAATAATCACACACATATGTGTTAATTAATCACTGTGAGTTTCACTGCTATCATTTGTCCTGATCAAAGGATCCAAATAAGAATCCAAGAGACCTTAATACATATTAAGTTTTAATTAAACGCAGCAGTTTAATGCGTGTTCAAAGGAAACTGAGTATGTTTAGATGCAAACGATGCAAATATTTAAAAGGATTCCGCGAAAATCGGTCCCTTGGGCTTTGCAGTTGTGATAACTAGACTTTACACACACGAGAAGCGGTTACAACATAAACAACTTGATTTGATTAACAAGGGTTTTACGCCGTTTTCAGCATTATTTTAGTTATATCACGTCGACTGTTCGTTTATTTTATGTAAACAAACCAGTACTAGGCAAGGAAATGTGCCTCCACCCTGACCGCTGTGCTGCGACTGGGGATCGAACGCGGACGCCCTGTTTCAAATCTCCGACGCGAACCGCTCCACCATATCGTTTTCCCAGAATAGACTACTGGAAAAGAGAGTTAATGAATTATCTGATCAATTACTGAAATTAAGGAGTAAATGTCGGAATGAATTTGCTGAACTGAGGAAGACAACTGTGGGAAAATGAATATCAGTTACTTGATTTTAGCTTTTCTCCTTACGTATTAGCCCTTTCCCGTATACAACAAATATCGAGGGCTTGGTGTGAAATGGTTGTATCTAAAATTTGTCTTTTTTTTTACCAAGGTTAATCACCTGGCCATAAAGTCTTTATAAGCGTTAAATTATTTTTCTTGATAAACAATGGAAATTTAGGTGGCATTGCTCGTTCTGAGCAATGGCACCTAAATTTGCATTTTTTACAAAGAGGTCAAAATTGCCCCTAAACCAGGGATTTCAAAGTAGGTTTTTAGCTACAACCGTTATACAGCCCTCGATATACAGCACATCGCTTTGAAAATATGAAAACACTCCGCAAATGAAAGTGTGATAATTGATTAGAATTGAAAACATTGTCGCAAAACAGAAATAGCTCACCATTGGTGGAAGATGAACGTCGCCTATCTCAATTACTTTTGTCAAACGTCGGAATGAATGATGGCCGAGCTTCGAACTCTCAACACCTGGATTGACAACCCGCGTCAATACTGCCTGAGCTAACGGGTCTCGGCTAAACTTTATTTGGAAATACGAATATGCGGAGAAGCAACTGAAACGGCATTTAATGCTGAACTCGTTATAACGCTGTATGTCCCTAACGACCGTGTGTATGCCATGACTCGCTCTCTTTAATACGTATCCCGCGCTTCAATGTTAAGAGACCATTTTTTTGGCACGGTATATGCAGCTTTAAAACACACGTTGCGATCAATGCAAACCCATATCAATTGTATCTAGGTCTACATGTGTTCGCTATCCAAATATTAGCTTGTAGCAAATAAACATACTTCATAAATTTATAAGAATTTATCAAACACCGACAGCCATGATAACATGAATTTTAACGGTTTCGTGTATCCCGTGAGACCTGGTGTACGCCAAAGTTCGCTCTTTTACATACACGAGAAATGTCACATCCCAGACGTATCTATTTGTCCAAAGTTCTGCCTCTATTTGACCCCTATACGATTCATGCCATGGGTAAATGTATCGTCAATACGGCGTGTCTGGGGGACAGCCTCTGTTACGTCAGTATGGGGGACAGCCTCTGTTACGTCAGTATGGGGGACAGCCTCTGTTACGTCAGTATGGGGGACAGCCTCTGTTACGTCAGTATGGGGGACAGCCTCTGTTACGTCAGTATGGGGGACAGCCTCTGTTACGTCAGTATGGGGGACAGCCTCTGTTACGTCAGTATGGGGGACAGCCTCTGTTACGTCAGTATGGGGGACAGCCTCTGTTACGTCAGTATGACTAAACTGCTCTAATTAACAATACTTTTGACATTTTTATAATGAGAATAACATTGCAAGAGTTATCTTTCTTTTCGACACTCATAGCAAGTTGGCTGAATAGCTGTGTGTGATTGTCGTTCTTCCAAGTAAAACAGACAGACAGACAGACAGACAGACAGACAGAACAGCGGTTCGAGATTTTATTATGATAACAAACATTCAGAGTTCTTGTTATGCCATTCCGATAGTTTACTTTTCAGGAAAACGAAAATGCAATTAGTGTTTTCCTTTCAGAGAACCTATCTTACAAAGCGACAGATACAGACAAATTAATGACCTTCTTATACAGAGTTTAAACTGTGTACAATTACAAAACACAGCTGTAAATGTCTCATGTGTTATTCAACCGTTTTTCGTTCAAAATGCGTTAGCACTCAAATCACGAAGACAATAAATTTGACGTTATCATTGCATTAGTATAAGTGAGGCATCTAATTGTAAAGACTATTCGTCAAAGAAACGAAAATAACCGAGTCATCAGTTCCTATACGAATCGCAATTTACGAAAACAATTAATTTGACGTGATCATTGCATTAGTACAAGTCAGAAATATATTGTAAAAGACTATTCGTCAAAGAAACGAACGTTTCATAGTCATCAATTCTTAAACGAACCGCAATTAACGAAGGAAATTAATTTGACGTGATCATTGCAATCTTATTTTGAAAGCCATATTCGTTATTCTAGAATCATCAAGGCAGTGCGGAGTCGCGTACATATAAAATAGTTATTGTAGGACAATATTTTTGGACATCCGTTATGTTGTAACATAATGACAATAATATTGCAGGGAAGACTCTACAGTTCTTATATTTCGTCAGAAGTTCTATAGGTCAAAGACTTACATTATTACGATGTTTATTCCCAAATTCGAACAATCAATTGTCACACTTTCACAATACTTACATATAGAACATTCCATATCATTGACAAAAGTTACCTATCAGCTTTAATATATTGGAAGTCGTGTATCAAGAAAGACAGAAATCACTCCCGTCATTTTCCATACAATCGGGCTTGGCCAAAACAGGTTTTTCCACATAATCTATTGTTCGTATTATACAAGGTCAACATACCAATAATGACCAAATCAAACAGTTCCAGTGCATCCTATATACATTCAAAATGAATTTGAATTAATATTTTTTCCGGGACATTTATAAAGATCAGTCTGGTCCAAGGATGTCTGGCCCATTGACCTATATTCAGAATTCTGCCTAATGCAGGAAGAAAGGGGGTGCTCTGGTACGACTATAAGGAATAAGTGATTTATCCGACTGTTTATTGTTTACAGATCCAGCAATTCCGCTCTTTTCCCAGCGGGATTCAAGTTGCAACTATAGACCACCTGTGAACAAAGACCGGATTAAACATTTCCCATGGATGGTCTTTAACATATTAAAACAAAGTCGTTATAAAGTGATGTTTGTTTTTTATATATGTGTCGTTTCAAGATTGAATGATTGATTGGGGTTCAACGCCGTTTACAACATGTCTTCAGTCATATCACGGCGTCCAGATTACCTAATCATGTGTTTCCTGACATTCTCACACCAGTGCTTCACACAACATACTTTCCAAGCTACTGGCTGCTTTTCCCCTTTATCCAACTGGTGGAAGTCGAATGACACTTGTCATAGTGACTTTTGTCAAACGTCGAAAAAAATGTTGGCCGTGCTAGGGTTCGATCTTATAATCCATGGATTGACAGCCCGCGTCGCGATTGACTAAGCTACAGGGAGTCCGATCCAAGAGGATATGCTGTTAAACCGATAACCTTATCTATGGTCAAAGAAAGTTGCACTAACTTGTGACATGTCTCCGTCGTCTGTACACATATCATGAAGCTTGTCTTAACCAGTGTCATGTTATACGTATTAGAAACAAGTGTTATCATATTCCTGACAATATGTGGATAACATGTCGAACCAAACAGAATTTGAAAACAGTCGAGTCTAATATTGGTTTACCTTGTTCACTTCTCATTTAAACAAATCGTAATCAAAAAGTATATCATTGTCATACAAATTGAAAGGTAGTAAAAAGGTAAAAGCAATGTTGACCATGTTAATTCAATTGTCGTGGTTTACTGTCATGATTAACTGTCATGCTTAACTGTCATGTTTAATACATAACGAGATCATTTGATCACGTGTATGGGTACAGGCACAAGTCGGTGTTCGTGAATAATAGGTATCTAGATCTGCGCTGCTCACATTTAACATACAAAATGGGTTTTTTAATGACAATGTCAACGTGTGTATATTTAGAGACGCAGGTGCTTTTTTGACCAATCTGCAATAGACGGAATTCGAAAGCGGTGTGGCAATATGAGACCTTATTCGTTATTTGCCGAAATGATTCAACTCTTTTAAAATGTAATACTTTGTAGAGATGCCGCATACGTGTTTCCTAAGTCATACAATGTAGATGTGTTTTATGCGGGAAAGTCTTAATTGTTAGCACTCTCCAGCATACAACGGATCTGCAGCGGACGACCTTGAACACATTAAGTCAACAACAAAATAATAAAGCTGAACACTGTTCCGAAATGCCAACTTGTACAATATAGTATACACTGTTCACACACTTCTTACACGACCTTGTGCGAATGTTCTGCCAACTTGTGTAGATTCTGATCAGACATGGTAGATGTTTATACTGATCTGTACATTCACTGTTCATAAATGCCAACTTGTACCTTTTCTCATGCACTGACTCATTTATTCTTTAGATTGCTATGTGAGCTGATCTTTTTATGTATGCACTATGCGACACTCTACATTAGCCTTCCAGTACTTTGATTCGAAGAACGTTTGCGTTGACTCGGTCTGCCAATCTGCAGCTAATTATCTTGATATGATCAGCGTGTATTGGCAAATGTCTTTAATCCAATAGATAGAGACAATAGTGAAGAGGTTGATGTTGGCACACAGACCGTCAATAGATAGCCCAGGCTTTATCTTAATACCCCCACACACATCTGAAAGTTACAGTCCAGAGGTCTAGACAAGGAGGAATAAACTGATCTGTTCCCACCTATATTTACCTTATGACTAAACAAAACCCTATGGTGTGAGTACTCAAAAGAATCGTCTCACCGAGACGATTCTTTTGAGTACTCACAACATAGGGTTTGAGTGTCAAATAAAATATTTTGAATTTTAAATACTCGCCTTATGTATGTGTTTATATTAAGTATTACGACGCTTTTAACACTTGATCAGTTATATCAC
This sequence comes from Serripes groenlandicus, assembly GCA_031761405.1. NCBI lineage: Eukaryota > Metazoa > Mollusca > Bivalvia > Cardiida > Cardiidae > Serripes > Serripes groenlandicus. The sequence continues at coordinate 60,709,511 of JASEVX010000011.1, read as the reverse complement.
GGAGTCACCTGGGTAAGGTACCAGTACTACTGGTCCATTTGTTCTGACAACAGCGAATCTGTTGTAATGCTTACCACACAGCCTAGAGGGAAAGCCATTACAACAAGTATTAAAGTATTTGGTATGACACCACAATGTATATAGGGTTTTAACTGAAAACACCATGATAATTGGTTAGTCCATCAGTATAATGGTATATGCACTTTGTTGATCAAATTGCATCTTCATATGTAAAGAATCAAAGTACAAAGTACTGAAGGTAGAATTGCGATCGTTTAAGAAGAGATACAGAAGTGCATATATGAATATTTATTTTACCGGTTACCTTCAGGCAAAGTTTCAAGTGTGTAACCCTTTCCAGTGCTGAGATTTTGCCTCAACCTGAAATTTTAACCAAAATGTTGACGAACAGACAGACGGAGAGACAGACATCGCCAATCTATAGACCGGAATTGCTAGAGCAATCCGGCCAAAAAAAAAAAATCATCAATTTTAGCAGTAAAATCCTGCCAAGAAGTAATGAATTGAGAAAAAAATGTGCTGAGAGGTCCATAATTTCAAACTTGCTAAGATTTGGTCTGTGCAATGAATGTACAAATTGAAAAATGTATTGTTGACATGTATTTTCTACACCATCATTGTAATGTTGTTTATCATAAATAAAATTATTCCTTTTTTTAAATAAACTTTTAATCAAAATGTGTGTCTCAGTGTTGTCTTCTTCGCAGTTTGACAGAAACAAAGCCTAAATCTGAAATTGTGTCAATGTGTTATTTGTCAACTCTGTCCCATAAGTTTTGCTTGTGATTTGAACTCTCATAAAAAAAGCACGGAAAGGGACAACTTTTCCAACTTTGATTAAATATGTTTTCAATTAAATTGTAAAAAATCTTTTTCTTGTTTTTTGAAAGTTTTGTCATTATTATTTAAGACGGACATTATATACTAGAATAGCCAACTGACTATCATTTGAAAAAGTGTTTCTTATTTAAACCTTTCCCACTTGCATACGTAATTGCAGCCGACGACTTTTGAAAACATTGATGCAGAAGAAGAAATTGCTCATAACAAGCTTTCTCCTTTTGCAACAATGTTTTCAACTATATTCAATGATTACACTTCCAATTGATTTTCTGTATCTTTGCTCAGATTTTTTTTAATTCGTCTGCTGCAGAGTTTTTATATTGTGGGGTGGGTTGTGATTTGTTAAAGGGCAAGCAGGATTAGGAATTGAGTGTTGCACTTATCCTAATGAAACACTCGCCTGCCTGTGCATGTTTTAGCTTAACTTAACTTGTTAATGTTCTTTCCATCATCAACTTAGTCATCTGTTAATAATCAACTCTATGAACGAAATAATCGCGTCAAAATCTTGAATCGCGTCAAAATCATAACGAACAAACTGTCAAAATCTAATTTTGAACTGTGTAATACAAATTTAGAATAAAAGGATGAATCAGTTATGTTGTAACAACCAATATCCGCGAGTCATTTACCTGATTTTGGCCGAAAGAAATGATCGATTTCTTGCAAGATTTATTCGTTATTCGTTCTGCCTATTATAATCAAAGTATTCTAAACGCTTTATAAACAAGTGATTTAAAGCGCTCAAATCATTTGATGAAATTTGTTTCTTTAGACGCGGACCTTGTCGAAAGCACCTATCCAAAATGCAAGTCATCGTTAATCGTTGTCGAAGGAATAGATGGACTGAGAGAAAGAGAAAGAAAAGGCTTAGCAATGCATACTATCTTTATGAATAAGGACATGAACGAATATGTATGGACTAGCGCCTAGAATTTCGTACTAGCCGATCCTTCATTCCACTCGCTTATGCTAGCGGGCGAGTGGATGTTTACATCTCTGCCGAGAGGAAAAAAAGGGTTACAATTTACAAAGGGTAATTGCGCGGTGCAGTGCTATATTGGCGTAGTGATATCTAAATAATTGTGTACACTTTAAATATGATATTTACACTTACAAGACTTGTTATTTTCTATTATAAGCTTGAATAATCGGATTTTTTTTCGTTACTCTATGTTTGCTTTTGTGAGCATTCGTAAATTAGTCAAACTAAAAATTGCACTTAATTGTTGGTGGTGAAGGGCATATACATCACGTGACTTCAAACTCACTATGACTATGGCAGCCTCTGCGCATGCGCAAGTCTACCAAAAATGGAACACATGATCAACATGAACTTAAGATCAATCTATAATTTCGGACATTAAGGAGTTGTCTCACCTTAGACTTCGCTTTTGATATATTACCAATGAAGTTTGTGGGTGTGTATGTGTGATAATTTGCTTTAAATGACTGTTCAAATGAGTTATCATTATTCCACCAAACAGACATTCGACTATTTAGGAAAGAGACTATGGAAATGATAAGATGCAATGTGTAAACTGCTTTCGCGAAACGTGTGATTCAATATAGGCCTACTTAGACGCACGCTCCACTACTGCAGCACATATGCGGTCACTGGTACCTTCTTAGAAATGTTGGACGTAATGCAGCCATGCTATTGCTAATAACAGTTCGGTCAATTGGATGTCAGTAAATTAAGTTCTTTGCTTTTGAAAAAAATGGTCTCTGGTCGAAGAGTCTCGTCACGATGAGAGAATTATATGATTTACGTTCTGTATAATATCTAAATGTGTTTTCACTACTGGATAAAGATAATGTTACACTCTGGGATTTCCGTACCACATTAATTAAACTCCATGAAACAAATCATTCATTTAGAAATACAGATCGCAATGGGAATGAAATGATTTTCTTGGTGAAAAGTAAATGGATAACTCGATATCGTATTAATACAACGGTTTAATTCGCTTGACCTGTTACATGCACCTGATGTGATATTTTATAGCCGTCTAAATGAAAAATGACGAAGAAAAATGTGATATTTGTCAACGATGAAGTAGACAGACGTGTAATAGATGTAAGTTCGTGGAAAAAATATAAAATTGTTTCCAAACTGTTAAGTGGTACACCAGAATAGGGATGCGACATCTTCCCAGCTAGTCATATGCGACTCCTATAAAACCATCAAAAGGACCATGTAGGAACGGTCAACCATTTTTCAACCATCCGTGGCCGTGAAGGCGGATGTTGCTCTATAGTGAAGATTCTACATGTGAATCAGTGTAATGCAAAAAGAAGTGTGTTTGCATCTCCGATTTCGACTTACATCAAAGTAGAAACCTTTTTTTGTCAAACATCCGAAAGATAATCAATTTCTAGCTAGGATTTGATCCCATAATTTGATTGTTTGGTGTTTTACGCCGCTTTGAATCTTTGTTCAGTTATATCATGGCGTTTCCTGAGCAAGTTACCAGTACTTCTGGTCCATTTATTCTGACACCAGCCAGTCAGTCGTAACGCTAACACCGCAACCCTGAGCACCCAGGATGGCAGCCATTTCTACCGGTGTTGGTATGACTCAATCGGCGAGTGAACCCGCGACTTCCCGCACCCTAGACGGACGCTCTACTACATGTTGTACAAAACCGAGGCGCCGTTGGATTCCATGATCTCAGAGTTGATAGCTCCGACTGTGCAATTGCACTTCGACTAATTAGCAATACATTCATATTATCAATATATTTAGGTAGGGAAATAACTAAACGTTTATATGTTTCTAAAGAAAAATAGCAGAAGTACATGTACGTAAAAATTATTCTTTTTTTGTTGTATATAAATCGGTTGCCAAAAATATAGAAACTGATTTTTTCCGCTGGGGTCTGCAATGTATTCCCTAGATTGGTTGGTGTTTTCCGCTGGGGTCTGCAATGTATTCCCTAGATTGGTTGGTGTTTTCCGCTGGGGTCTGCAATGTATTACCTAGATTGGTTGGTATTTTCCGCTGGGGTCTGCAATGTATTCCCTAGATTGGTTGGTGTTTAACGCTGGGGTCTGCAATGTATTCCCTAGATTGGTTGGTGTTTTCCGCTGGGGTCTGCAATGTATTCCCTAGATTGGTTGGTGTTTTCCGCTGGGGTCTGCAATGTATTCCCTAGATTGGTTGGTGTTTAACGCTGGGGTCTGCAATGTATTCCCTAGATTGGTTGGTGTTTTCCGCTGGGGTCTGCAATGTTTTCCCTAGATTGGTTGGTGTTTTCCGCTGGGGTCTGCAATGTATTCCCTAGATTGGTTGGTGTTTTCCGCTGGGGTCTGCAATGTATTCCCTAGATTGGTTGGTGTTTAACGCTGGGGTCTGCAATGTATTCCCTAGATTGGTTGGTGTTTTCCGCTGGGGTCTGCAATGTATTCCCTAGATTGGTTGGTGTTTAACGCTGGGGTCTGCAATGTATTCCCTAGATTGGTTGGTGTTTTCCGCTGGGGTCTGCAATGTATTCCCTAGATTGGTTGGTGTTTTCCGCTGGGGTCTGCAATGTATTCCCTAGATTGGTTGGTGTTTAACGCTGGGGTCTGCAATGTATTCCCTAGATTGGTTGGTGTTTTCCGCTGGGGTCTGCAATGTATTCCCTAGATTGGTTGGTGTTTTCCGCTGGGGTCTGCAATGTATTCCCTAGATTGGTTGGTGTTTAACGCTGGGGTCTGCAATGTATTCCCTAGATTGGTTGGTGTTTTCCGCTGGGGTCTGCAATGTATTCCCTAGATTGGTTGGTGTTTACCGCCACTTTCAACCATTTTCAGTTGTATCACGGCTATTTCTGGATAAGATACCAGTACTACTTGTCCATGTATCCTGACACCAGCGAGTCAGTGTTCCACAATCCCCAGTGCCGCGTTCGACAGTCATAACTACCATTGTTAAAGTATACGGTATGACCCGGCCGGGTATCGAACGCGCAATATCCCACAGCCGAGACGGACGGACGGACGCTCTACCAGTACACCACTGAGGCGGTATATAGACTCGAACAAGAATGAGCTGCAATTTTGTCATTTCTTAGCAAATATTAGACATAACAGTTTGTATTCCGGTAAAAGAATGATACCAATAAACCCTAACTTTGCTTTGCAAAAAAAAAAAATTAAATATATATATAATGAACTGCAGGCCTTGAAGATTTATCATTTCGAACAATGAACAATCTTAAAACAATCTACACAATCGTGCAGTTAAATCTAGGCATACACTGCTCGTTTCACAAATTTTTAATAAAGTATTCATGAAATGCAATAATTCAAGAACTAACAAAAATCAGGAATTCGTGGGGATAAGGGTTTAAGGTCAGATATATCTCTGTTTACTGACAAATTAATTAGTCTGCGAGGTGACATTATCTTCGCCCTTACTGTTTTATCTGTTTCAGCGTCAACGACAATAAATATTGAGAATTTTGCAAACAACACAGTTTCACGTGAGTCAGATCGTAACGAGTTGTCTCTCCTGAAATCAGCATTGTTTACATTTTAGTTATCAAATAATTTCAAAACTCATATTACGAGTACATTAAAAGTGGAGTCGTCCGATTTTAAACATCAAAAGGTCTACTTTTGGAAATTCGGTGGTGAAAGAGTTAATACATTGGATCCTTCAGGAGACATGTAACATTTACATATTGTCCGTATAATACCAAAATGTACTTATCGGCCGCAGAGCTCTTGAGAGTACGTTACGGTACGCTTCTACTTCATTTACATACTATGAATATTTACACTGGCCGTTATACAGTTAACACTATTTGGCGTAAGAAATACGAGTAACGCATTTACTTGTGATGAGATGTCGTATCGTTTGTGCCTAGTTAACCCTTTCCATCATACAGACGCTATCTCAGTTTCTGCAACACACGACTTATAAAAACAGTGAAGCTCAGGGAGAAATTGATAATGATGTGCAATTTCGCCTTTTGTCACTATGTTTTCAACTCAATTAAATTATAACTTTAATTTACAGACATTTTTTCGTATTTTAATCAAGATGTTTACAATGTCGTACGCTGTAGGTGTGTTGTATGTGGGAAATGCTTAACCCTCTCCCTCATACAGCAATTCCACAGCAGACGACTTTAAACATATTTTGTCAAAACATAGAAAATCTCGATAATTGAATGGATAACCTATGACGAAAAGTTGAAAACATTGTGGCAAAAGGAGAAATTGCTCGTTTTGAGCAATTTCTTCTTTTGTCACTATGTTTTTTTCAAAAATCCGTCAGAGGAGTCAGAAAACGTCTATATGAGGGAAATGGTTAAGGCGTAGATATGCTAATACCAGTTTTTTAGCACGTGTACTTTTATGCTAACCCACAATTGTTATAGATGTAATATGTTGAGTCTCAATTAAAGTACTGAAAACAGTGGCAGCTGATTGGGCGAAATGATTTTTGTAAAGTATGGCGACCCTATAACAAAATGTTCCTGAATGTACTAGAATACCACTCTAAAGACACGCTAGGTTCATAAAAATGACATTTGGACATTCCGTGGACATTCCGTGGACATTCCGTGGACATTTTAATTATATAAAAGTGAAGGCCAGGTAGTAAACCGAGTTAATTGACTTGAATGGAACGGTCGAAAATGGTCTGTTATCATGATATGCCAGTATCCCACACATGGTGTATGGATGTGTTTATAAATAGGGGTAGATTGATCAATGTTTGTCAGCGTATACAATAAGTGATATATTTATTTAGTCAGTCATGAATGACCGAATTGTCAGTGTCGGCAGACGGAACAGGAACCATTATCGTTGACCATTTGAGACCATTGGTGGAAGAGGTATCACGCTGGTCACAAAGACTTTAAAAATATGTCCATCATCAGAAAGAAGCAATTGCCTGCCGAGGTTCGATCACAAGGTCCCTGGCCGATATACAGAACTATCGCGGTCCGACGGAGAAACAAGAAGATCCCCAATCGCTGGCCGCGGTGATTTCTCGGTGCGCATCGGTCTTGGAACACATTATTTTAATGTGATTCTAAATTAATTCCCACGACCGGTCCGGCACAATACAAACATGAATGATTTATACATTATTCTATACGTCGTCAATGAATCATGTACGTTTTTGTTCATTATTCAATGAATATGTCGTACGTTAATGTCACTGTAATAAAAGAGACAAAAGACAAATGGATTTTGTCAGGGCATATCTAATGTTATTGAGGAAAGTCACACACAAAAAATCCGACATTGTTTTGTTTACATAAACAAATAGTAATATCGACCGAACTGTATAGAGGGCTAGATAAATTGTTTAGAATTTGTTTGATATTCGGAGGTTTATGAAATAATGGTAATTTCCACCAAATTTTATAAATTGTGTAGGTATTGCCAGAACTAACCTATTTCTCGCGTCTTCCGTGATGTGTTTACTACTAGATGGCGAACAGAGCAGCACCCGATCTGAATGCGTGGATGTGAGGAATTATCTGGATCATCACACGTCAAAAACATCCCCGATGGTCGATCATGATTCCAAATAAAACATTTCCCACCTACAGACGTATTTCCCACCTGCAGACGTATTTCACACCTGCAGACGTATTTCACACCTGCAGACGTATTTCACACCTGCAAGCGTATTTCCCTCCTGCAGACGTATTTCACACCTGCAGACGTATTTCACTCCTGCAGACGTATTTCACACCTGCAGACGTATTTCCCGCCTGCAGACGTATTTCACACCTAGAGACGTATTTCACACCTGCAGACGTATTTCGACGAAACTGCAGCAGGCGACTTTTAAAACCATTATTGCAAATAAAGAAATCGCTCACAGTTAGCAATTTCTTCTTTTGTCGCAATGATTTCAACTCCAATCATTAATAACGTTTTCCTCTTTAGATATTTTCCTTTTATTTGCCTGGATATTTTTAAAATTTCAAAGTCGCCTGCTACGGAAAGAGGGGTTAAGTCTTCGTGTACCTACTATTGGATAACATTCAACCTGTACTCTGCATGACTAGAGATCGATCAACAAGTTTCGATAGCCTGAATTGAGCCTGTCTGTGCGAAAAGGTACAAGTTTTTTTGTAAAGTGTAGGTTCAGATTATTCAGTCCATCTGTTCAGTATTAGCATAATCTTAGTAAGGCACGAATTGTCAATGTTGTAAAGTGTAGGTTCAGATCATTCAGTCCATCTGTATAGTATAAGCATAATCTCGGCGAGTTGACATAATCCTTTGACTGTGTATGAAATCAGTGAATCGTGTAGGTATGGGGATTAATTGATAGGGGTTTAACGCCGTTTTTAACAATTTCTCAGTTATATCACGGCGGCCAGTTCACCTACTCATGCATTTCCTGGTTTTCTCAGACCAGTACTCCACACAACAATCTTCCCAAGCAACTGGCTGCTTTTCCAAATAGACTTAGCCCATTGGTGGAAGAGGAATAACGCATGTCGCATTGACTTTTGTTAATCGTCGGAAAGAAAGTTGACCGAGCCGAGATTCGAACTCACAACCCCTGGATTGACAGCCCGCATTGCTACCGACTGAGCTACTGGGACTCACCTAGGTATGGGGATAATATGTTAGTGAGTTAACCTTGGCAAATAGAGAAATTGCTTATAATAGGTTATTTCACCTTTTGACAAGATGTTTTCAATTCATTTCAAAAATCACGTTTTAATTCAAATTTTCAAAAGAAGTTTTGAAAGAGGTCTGCTACATATCTAATCTATGTGGAAATTGCAGAAGAACGTAAAAACACAAACCGAATTTGCAAAACGATTTTACTGGAATATGCAAATTCAGTTTCGTCAGTACTAATTTGTTAATTGAATAAGTGTTTATTTCCCCCGGAAGAAATAACCTGTAATTTCACTTACGATACTTTTACATATTCATTGACGCAAAGGAATTTCTACAAGACATGATAGCGTTTGGACATTTAAATACACAATTTATTTAACCTTTTTCGTGCGGTCATGCTGAATACACTTAATACAAAGTAAAGAGGCTTACCCTGTTGACATCTTGGGAACTGAATAAAATCTCCCCAAATTAATTCAACACTTTCGTTGGACAACAAAATTAGCAATATGATATTGACATGTGCCATCAAATAAATAGCAAAACGTCATTGACATGTGCCATCAAATAAATAGCAAAACGTCATTGACATGTGCCATCAAATAAATAGCAAAACGTCATTGACATATGTCATCAAATAAATAGCAAAACGTCATTGACATGTGCCATCAAATAAATTGCTAAACGCCAATGACATTTGTCTTCAAATAAATAGTAAAACGCCATTGACGTATGTCATCAAATAAATAGTAAAACGCCATTGACATTCGTCATCAAATAAATAGCAAACCACCATTGACATTTGTCATCAAATAAATAGCAAACCACCATTGACATTCGTCATCAAATAAATAGCAAACCACCATTGACATTTGTCATCAAATATATAGTAAAACGCCATTGACATGTATCATCAAATAAATAGCAAAAACACCATTGACATTTGACATCAAATAAATAGTAAAACGCCATTGACATTCGTCATCAAATAAATAGCAAACCACCATTGACATTTGCCATCAAATATATAATAAAACGCCATTGACATGTATCATCAAATAAATAGCAAAAACACCATTGACATTTTTCATCGAATAACGAAACCCCATTGACATTCGTCATCAAATAAATACAAACCACCATTGACATTTTTCATCGAATAACGAAACCCCATTGACATTCGTCATCAAATAAATAGCAAACCACCATTGAAATTTGTCATCAAATATATAGTAAAACGCCATTGACATGTATCATCAAACATATAGTAAAACGCCATTGACATGTGTCATCAAATAACGAAACACCATTGACATTTGTTATCAAATATCGAAACACAATTGACATTTGTCATCGAATAACGAAACCCAATTGACATTTGTCATCAAATAAATAACAAAACGTCATTGACATGTGTCATCAAATAAATAGCAAAACCCCATTGACATGTGTTATCAAATAACGAAACACCATTGACATTTGTTATCAAATAACGAAACGCCATTGACATGTGTCATCAAATAAATAACAAAACGTCATTGACATGTGTTATCAAATAAATAGCAAAACGCCATTGACATGTGTTACAAAATAACAAAACGCTATTGACATTTGTCATCAAATAAATAACAAAACGTCATTGACATGTGTCATCAAATAAATAACAAAACGCCATTGACATGTGTCATAAATTAACAAAACGCCATTGATTTGTGTTTTCAAATAACAAAAGGCCATTGACATGTGTCATCAAATTACGAAACGCCATTGACATGTGTCATCAAATAACGAAACGCCATTGACATGTGTCATCAAATAGCGAAACGCCATTGACATGTGTCATCAAATAACAAAACGCAATTGACATTTGTCATCAAATAAATAACAAAACGTCAAAGACATGTGTCATCAAATACATAACAAAACGCCATTGACATGTGTCATCAAATAACAAAACGCCATTGACTTGTGTTTTCAAATAACAAAACGCCATTGACTTGTGTTTTCAAATAACGAAACCCCATTGACATGTGTTTTCAAATAACAAAACGCCATTGACATGTGTCATCAAATAACGAAACGCCATTGACATGTGTCATCAAATAAATAAAAAACGTCATTGATATGTGTCATCAAATAAATAAAAAACGCCATTGACATGTGTCATCAAATAACGAGACGCCATTGACATGCGTCATCAAATTACAAAACGCCATTGAGATATGCTATTAAATAGTTAACCGTTACTGACCTAATTGTGTCAGCAAATTAAGCAATATGTCATTGATGTATATCATTAATAGAAGAACGCCATTGATATAATTCATCAAAGATCAAAACGCTATTGTCATCCACATCATATAGAAAAAACGTCATCGACATGATTGTGTCAGCAAATTTGACAATATGATTTTGACATTCATGCAATCGTACCCAATCCCAATTTAAACCGGACCAAAACTTCTATTGCTCTTATATAAATCTGATGACAGCCTCATAGAGGTTCAGACGGACCTTGTGTCAACTAGACAAATTGGCGCCTACAGAAGTGTTAGGTAAAACACAGGGAAGATAACCCATACAAATACACGAGACAGATGGACGGTGTTTATCGAGTGTTCCGACTGTATAGAAACGAGCGTTGTTTGTATCGAGCAATTTCATTGCACAAAATACGAGCACCTGCTCATGGATATTTAAGTGTGAAGGTTTAATTCGAGATGTCCTTTTATGCGGTGTCGTCCGTTCCGATGTACGTACGGCGAAATATTTTGATTTTAAAGAGATTGAATCTTTCAAATTACCGTCTGATTTTAGTCTTAACCAAATAATGATAAGTACCATATGAGACTTTGAACGTACTCTAACAATGCACATAATAATATCAATCTCTTTATCAAGTGAATGTGTCATTTAGTTTTTTGTTGTGTATATGTTGGCATTTGTGCTGAATGCAGACACGTCTTGAATAATACATGCATGACATTATATAAATTCTTCTCTGAAAAATAAAACAACGGTTTTCTTATCGTTCACAAATTTCCCTCGACCTGTTAACACAATTAGTGGCTTCAATATGTCAAGGAAGCATTTATTAAACAAGTCCCAAGAGAAATGCTCATAGGAATTTACCAAAGCTTATTTACCAAGAGGGATACAGAATTTTATGCCAGGACAATATTTGTATGAAATTTAAAGTATGTGTCTGGAGATTCCAGAATATCTCTCTCATTATCAGACTAAATGATGTGGGTACTCACACAAACCGTCTCAACGAGTTGATTCTTTACAAAGATACCAAAACATAGGATAAGGGGGTCAAAACGGGATTATGGAACATATTAATGCCCCCGCTTTTCATTTTGCCACGTTTTCAACACTAACAGATAATAAAACTTTCGTTTACAGAGGTTTTTTTTTTTTAATTTCCCGGGATGCTTTCGAAGTCGTCGGTTGCGGATTTTTCGTATGTGAGAAAAGGTTTACTCTCAGAATATATGCTGGCAAACTTAGCCCCGTTTACCCTAAGGCACATTAAAGGCGTTTGCAAACATTGTAGATTCAGGTGAGACAATTCGTAACGAGCTGTTTCTCCTGAAATCTGCATTGTTTGCAGCTTTAACCCTTTCCCTCATATAGACCCTTTCTGACGCCTCTGCAACAGACGGCTTTTTGAAAACATAGTGACAAAAGAAGAAATTACACAAAACGTGCAATTTCTCCTTTTGCCACAATGTTTTCCACTTTTTGTCATAGGTTATCCATTCAATTATTGAGATTTTCTATGTTTTTACAAAATACGTTGAAAGTCGTCTGCTGCAGAAATTGTCGTATGAGGGAAAGGGTTAACATTACATTTTAACAAATTTCCTGTTAGACGAAAAATGGAGGTGTCCAATTATCAACATGGTAGAGTCGATTTTATGAAATTCGGCAGTGAAATAGTTAAATGGTGCAAAACTAGATAGATAGGTTATTCTTTCCCCAGAGTAAGCACATGTGAATATTTTAATTGAAGGGGGAAATCTAATGTAAAAGAAATCTGTCTCGGATTAAGTAACTTTTTTCTTGAAACTCCTTAAATTGATTTCGACTGTCATTGTCAGTAATTAACCCTTTCCCACATAAAAACAAATCTGTAGCAGACGACTCTGGTTAAAGATGTGAACAATATATATGACGTATACTTATTGAATCGAGTTGAAAACGTTGTGGCACAAAGTGTCTGCTGTAGAGGCGGCAAGATGCATAGCGGAGAAGGGTTAACATCAAAGATATAATAATTGATATAAACGTTTTTTTTAGAGTCGTCTGCTGTCCAACACACATCAAATCAGCAGACGAATTTGAAAAACATATAGGCAAAAACACGGAAAATCACTGTAAATGAAGATGTAATTTCTGAACAAAATTAAACAATGTTCCAATAGAAGAAATTGTTCGCTTTGAGTAATTCTCCTTTTGACACAAAGTTTTTAGAAGTCGTCTGCAGCAGATGCGTCAGAAAGTGCTTTATGTGGGAAAGAATCAAAAGTATCTCGGAATAATACCGATCGTTTTGAAAAATCACAAGTGAAATTTGAGTGTATTGTTGTTGACTGTCATTGTCTGTAATTAACCCTTTCCCACATACAACAAATATGCAGCGGAAGTCTTCGAAAACATCTGGTTAAAGATGTGAACAATATCTATAAAGAATAATTATTGAAATCTAGATGGAAACGCTGTGACAGAAGTTGTCTGCTGTACGGGCGTCAAGATGCATATTTATGTGAAAACGGGTTAAATACAAAAATATAATAAATGATATAAACGTTTTTCCATTTGCTGTCCCACATACAACGAATCTGCGGTAGACGAATTTGAAAACATCAAGGCAAAAGCACGGAAAATCACTATAAATGAAGATGTAATTACTGAACAAAATTAAAGAAAAATGTGGCAAAAGGAAAAATTGCTAGCTTTAAGCAATGTCCCCTTTTGACACAAAGTTTTCAGAAGTCGTCTACTGCAAATGCGTCAGAAAGTGTCTATATGTAGGACAGAATTTAAAGTATCTCGGAATGATACCGATCGTTTTGAAAAAAAAAAACAAGTGAAATTTTAGTGTATTGTTGATGAAAAAATGCTAAGTTTGAACAATTCTACATTTTCCCTCCACATTATGTTCAACATATGTCTCAGTCAGAGACATGTAAGATTATTTTTTATATTAGAAATTGTTAATTTAAATAATCAAGACATTTTTCACTTTTTAAATATGTTAAATCCCGGTGTTAGCTCTGTTCAAATAAAATAGTTTCTATATAATTACGAAAATATACCTCAAGTTTTCTTAACATCATAATCTATCGATAAAGAAAAGAAAAAAACGAAAAACTTACTAGTGCATAATTTTGTATCATCAAAATCCCGAAAAGCGCCCAAACTCCTTGGTAGAAAGCCATCCTTGAAGATATCTAAAGTCGAAATAAATTTCCTTTATCTATTTTAATATATAAGGACTGCTCCAGAGAACAGTGGGTTACCTTCGCAGCGTTAAGTATTACAGTAAGAGTGTCCGTATGTTTCAGTTACTATTAAAGAGAAGCGAGGATGGGGGGGACGGCTTTAGGCGAACATCCGTATTGGTTTGCCATGCGTATTGGATTATTGTGCATGGTTTCGGCTTTATTACGGAACAGACCTACCTACAACCTTGAGACACATGAAGATACGTCTGTTTTGAATTATGCTATCGTAATTGTATTCGTGACATCGAAGAAAAAGTTGCGTTGGGTGGATAAATGATCTGACAATGGGGGAGTATGGTTTCTTAAATAGAATCTTTTCTTGTTATATTCATGTATCAATGTGAGTAGGATGGTACTTTATCCCCAGGGCATGTCATTTTGCAATTTCAGGATACATGTACATGTAACATAGACTACTGGTTTTAACAGCATAAGCATATCTATACAACATATAGGACATAATAATAATTTAATAAAATACATAAAATCACGAAACATTATATTACGATTCAAATTCAAATTCAAACTTTATTGTATAACCCTTTCCCTCATACAACAATTCTGCAGCAGACGACTTTGAACATGTTTCGTCAAAAAACAGAAAATGGATAACCTATGACTTTAAAGTGGAAAATATTGTGGCAAAAGAAGAAATTGCTCGTTTTGAGCAATTTCTTCTTTTGTCACTATGTTTGCAAACAGCCGTCTGCTGCAGAGGCGTCAAAAAGCGTCTATATGAGGGAATGGTTAATCAGGCCTCCGGCTGATACACACCATATACTCACATACACGTTACGTAATAAACATGTACACACATACACGTTACGTAAATAACATATACACACATACACGTTACGTAATAAACATGTACACACATACACGTTACGTAAATAACATGTACACACATACACGTTACGTAATTAACATGTACACACGTACACGTTACGTAAATGACATATACACACAAACACGTTACGTAAATGACATATACACACATACACGTTACGTAATTAACATGTACACACATACACGTTACCTATTTAAAATATTATACACAGATAAACATTACGTAAATAACATATACACAGATAAACATTACGTAAATAACATATACACACATAAACACTACGTAATTGCATAAGGAGGTACAAATTGTATCCTTTTATCATGATGTTATACACAATGCACTAAGAAACGATTTGTAAATCACAAAAGTGATATTCAATAATGGTGTCCATCTTCTCATCAAACAAATCTGCTTCATTCGATATTTGAGCCGTCCCACGAGAAAACCAACATTGTGGACTCTGCGTAAAGGATCGACCCGGATCAGCCTAAGCATGCCGTGCAGGCTAACCCGGATATACACCTTTCGCCTCCTGTGTATTTTCTGCTTCATGAATCATTACTCTATACCTCTATCCCCCTGAGACGGAATGTGTCGGCCCGGATCATTCTGCGCGGACTGCGCATGCTGATCTGGGTCGATACATTACGCAGAGTCCACAACGTTAGTTTTCTCGCGGGACGGCTCATTTGACAACATTTAGACAATTGTATAAGTACATGTTGACTTGTGCCATCTCATTCGAACAAAGGAATAATTCATTATAGGAATACGGGCAACATTAGTTACTTCAATGCGTAACGCTTGGTCATGGCTGTGTACGTATTGTAATAGGCTTTTCGTAAAAGGATTACGTTTTGTTATGTGTACATAAGTGTTTGTATTTAACCATACGCACATTTGCTTTAAAGTCAAACAATATATGAGCCGCCCGCGAGAAAACCAACATTGTGGACTCTGCGTAAACTGTCGACACGGATCAGCCTAAGCATGCCGCGCAGGCTTACCTGGATAGACATTTTTCGATTATTGTGGAGTTTCTGTTTCAGGAATCAATACTCTATACCTCTATCCCCCCTGAGACGGAATGTGTCGGCCCGGATCAGTCTGCGCGGACTGCGCAGGCTGATCTGGGTCGATACATTACGCAGAGGCCATAATGTTGGTTTTCTCGCGGGACGTCTCATATTGTAATTGTAACATTACAGTTGTCTCGTGTACACCCAGAGTTTCCATTGGACAACCAATAACTACCGGAACTAGATGAGTTGTTCAAAATTAAAAGTACAAGACAAGTTTAACCCTTCCCCTCATATAGACGCTTTCTGACGCCTATGCAGCAGACGGCTTTTTGAAAACCTAGTTACAAAAGAAGAAATTGCTCAAAACGAGCAATTTCTCCTTTTGCAACAATGTTTTCTACTTTTAGTCATAAGTTATCCATTTAATTACGGAGATATTCTATTTGTTGTCAAAATATGTTCAAAGTCGTCTGCTGCAGAATTGTCGTATGAGGGAAGGGGGTTAAGAATGGATTTATATTAAAGGACACTTGCTATTGTTGAACTGCACCGATAGTAACTTCCATGTTATTCGTGATAAACGTCTGTCTCTATAATCCCCATTTCTCACAGGCAATAAATTGATTTTTGTTTTACTCGAGTCATTCTGTATTTTCTTTTAAATAAAAGCCTCACATAACAACAAGATACAAAATTAAAGAATTATATTTATACTACTCAAGTCCGCCGCTGTCCCAACTGAGCCATTGCAATATATATATATATCAATAACATTGCTACGAAAGAAATGTGTAAGTAAAGTTAAAAAACAAACATTCCGATGCCGGGAATCGAACCCGGGCCACCTGGGTGAAAACCAGGAATCCTAACCACTATACCACATCGGAGAGAGATATATATATATTTACAATATTCAATAAATCAGTAAAATCCTATACAAAGACAAAGATTTCAATGTGAATTATCATATCGTTAAGAGTGGGGTTGGTCTATAAGTGCTATTTATTTAGTTATAGATATGGAATCATAAGTTAGTCTGCTGTAAACGGAATAAAAACCATTTCAAAGTAGTTTTACAACAAGCAATATAGTGCGAGCCAAAGCATGCCGGGCAAGCTAACCCGGGAAGACACTTTTCGCCTTCTGTGGATTTTCTGTTTCAGGGATCATTAATCTATACCTCTACCCACCTGAAACGGAATGTGTCGGCCCGGATTTGCCATCGCGGACTGCGCAGGTTGGTCTGGGTCGATACATTACGCAGAGACAACACTGTTGGTTTTCTCGCGGGATGGTTCATGTATTCTTTATCTTGTTGCAAACATTGTTATATGTTCCCGTTTGTAGAGCGTAAGACTGTAGAAATGTGTAATGTAATCACTGACAGCTTTAGGTCACTGGATCGAATCCGGTTCGCCTGAAATATTAATTTCATAATTCCTGTATTTTCTTTCTAATTGTTCTGGTTTGCAAACAATCTAAATTTCGTGGATATATGCATAATTCAATTTCGCTCAGATACCGCATTTCGGTAAATTTTGTCAGGACATGTCAAATATTGTTGTGGACACATCGGTTGACCTTTAAAATTCTAAAAAGAGTTTGCAACATTATTTTGGTATTGATTTCAAACATCAAGGTGTAATGGTCCACTGTATAGTTTACGAAATCAGTTGTATATTTACTGATTTTCTATCTATGCAATAACCCTAATATAGGTATCCTCGGTACCCAGGCTATTTAACAAATATATGATACCCTGGGAAAATTGGCTGTTAAAATCTCGTACTCTTGAATAATTTATGAGGGGAATGCATCCGCTTCATTGGTGCATGCTTAATGAAATTTCACTAGACAATTTTCTCAGGGTATCATATATGTTATGAATAGCCAGGGTACCGAGGATGCTTATAAGGGGAAGTGACAAATCTAGTCGCCATTGTTGGTTCATGCCATGTGAACTAATTGGAGACATCGGTCAGTTATCTCCCTTTGATACTCTCTACATTTAGCTAGGTCCTATCATTTGGTTTCCTCTGTTTTTATCATTGGTTTCTTTGCACTGGGTGGTGCATTTATAATTGCATGTTCTTGGCCAACTGTTATTAGATTGATTAGTAATTCCACATTTGTTTTCTTTAAACACTGCTATGTAAATTTTCTCTTTTGAATCATCACTTTAATCAACACATTTATGATTAATGTGTACAGAGTAATTGCAATATCTCATTGCGAAATAGCGATAAAGACAAAGGATTCCAACTAAAAGGACCTACCAACTATTTGGTCTTCCTTGGTCTTTATCTGACAAGGGAGATAATATAATTATCATTAATGTCCCTCATTAACTACGGTTCGACGGGTACAATACGTATTCTCTCCCAACTAAGCTTCATCGACATATATATTAATAATAGAGGATGGCAAGCATATTAGACACTACATTGGTTTGCGAAAGAAATGTATCACTAAAATAATTAAAATTAATGACAAAAACATAAATTCCGATGACGGGAATCGAAACCGGGTCACCTGGGTGAAAACCAGGAATCCTAACCACTAGACCACATCGGAAATATGTGTTATAGTGCTTTTAGAATGTGTTTTTGTTAAGTAATATTCCATCAATTAATAAAAGTCCTATACATGTTTACCAAGACAAGGATTCAGATATGAATGATCAATGTCGTAAAGAGTGGGTTTACTGTAATAGTGGCCTGTATGGAATTAGGAGTTAATGTGCTGCAAACGGCGTAAAACAATTACAACAGTGTTTACATCATACAATATAATGCGAGATATAAGTACATGAATTACTTATCTTGTCAAAATAACAAGGAAGCATGTCCCTAGTCTGGAGTTCCTTCCCCTTATTACTATGTAAAGGGTCAGGCACGAAGGTGTGTGAAGTTAGCGCGTAGATCGTAGCTCAACCAAAAAATGTAATTGGCTGACCTGGGTCGTAGATCGTAGCTCAACCACTTTAAAAACATTGCTACTTGGCTGAACTTGGTCGTAGATCGTAGCTCAACCACTTCAAAAACATTGCGAATTGGTTGAGCTGGGTCGTAGATCGTAGCTCAACCACTTGAAAAAAAAATGTAATTGGCTGACCTGGGTCGTAGATCGTAGCTCAACCACTTCAAAAACATTGCGAATTGACTGACCTGGGTCGTAGATCGTAGCTCAACCACTTTAAAAACATTGCTACTTGGCTGACCTTGGTCGTAGATCGTAGCTCAACCACTTCAAAAACATTGCGAATTGGCTGACCTGGGTCGTAGATCGTAGCTCAACCACTAGAAAAACATTCTGAATTGGCTGACCTGGGTCGTAGATCGTACCTCAACTACTTCAAACACATTGCGAATTGGCTGACCTGGGTCGTTGATCGTAGCTCAACCACTTGAGAAAAAAAATGTAATTGGCTGACCTGGGTCGTAGATCGTAGCTCAACCACTAGAAAAACATTCTGAATTGGCTGACCTGGGTCGTAGATCGTACCTCAATCACTTGAGAAAAAAAAATGTAATTGGCTGACCTGGGTCGTAGATCGTAGCTCAACCACTTAAACAACATTGCGAATTGGCTGACCTGGGTCGTAGATCGTACCTCAATCACTTGAGAAAAAAAAATGTAATTGGCTGACCTGGGTCGTAGATCGTAGCTCAACCACTTAAACAACATTGCGAATTGGCTGACCTGGGTCGTAGATCGTAGCTCAATCACTTCAGAGAAAAAAATGTAATTGGCTGACCTGGGTCGTAGATCGTAGCTCAATCACTTGAGAGAAAAAAATGTAATTGGCTGACCTGGGTCGTAGATCGTAGCTCAACCACTTAAACAACATTGCGAATTGGCTGACCTGGTAGATCGTTAAATTATCGTAAAGTTAGAGTAATCAAACAATTCGGGTTATCGAAAAAATCGAGTTATCGAGAGGTTGAATTATCGAAAAGTTCGAGTTAAAAACAAGTTCGAGTTAAAAACAAGTTTGAGTTATTAAAAGGTTCGAGTTACCGAGAGGTCGAATTATCGAAAAGTTCGAGTTAAAAAAATACGAGTTATCTAGAGGTCAAATTATCGAAAAGTTCGAGTTATTAAAAGGTTCGAGTTACCGAGAGGTTGAATTATCAAAAAGTTGGAGTTATTAAAAAGTTCGGGTTATCCAGGGACAATATATACTATATAAAAATAAATTTATTTAGCCATTTCACAAAACAATACCCGCCCTGTTGTCATTGTTATATGTATGTTCACCAAATGTTCTAATAGAATGCGTGGGCTTAGAATCTTATAATGCATGCATGCTGTTCATGAATACAAGATGTGTATTAGTTTTTATTTAAATATGTATAATAGTCATACCAGATTCAATTCACAATAGATAACAGCTCAACTTCTTGTTAATTGATATTAAATCCTTATTTGATGCAGTAAAGACATGAAAAATGTGTCTCAAAGTAGACATGTTTTCCTAGGTTGGCTGTGATGTGGATTAAGAATTGATGTAAAATAGGGCAAATTCAGAACATGAATAAAACATTTTAAAAGACAAGTTATACACTATTAATGATAAAGGTACACTTGATAGCATCTCAACTTCTTGTTAAATAATACTTTATCATGTTTTGATGCAGTAGAGACTTGAAAACTGTCTCAAAGTAGACATTTTTTTCCAAGGTTGGCTAGGAAGTTGATTAAGAATTTATGTAAAATAGCAAAATAGGGCAAATTCAGAACATGAATAAAACATTTAAAAAGACAAGTTATACATTATTAATGATAAAGGTACACTTAATAGCATCTCTACTTCTTGGAAAATAATACTTTATCATTTTGTATGCAGTTAAGACATGAAAACTGTTTTTCAAAGTAGACAAGTTTTTCTTTATGGCCGGGATGTTTGATTACAAATTGATGCAATAGAGCAAAACGAGGCTAATTCAGGACACAAATAAAACAATAAAAATGAAAAGTGGGACATTATAAATGATTGAGATACACAGTTATATAATCTATTTATCTTTTGAGCAATTAACCATGAAGTTGAACCTAAATTCCAACCATTTATCGTCGGGAACAATGTGATGTTTCTCGCTTCGCCATCGATTGAAATTTATCAACTTTCCTTTGTTTACAATTTTCCAATGATTGTCGCAACCAAACTTAGCCTTAAAACGATCATTTTTAAAAAGATATTCTCAATTACATGTCCTATGATTCTTAATGCTGACATTCATTTAATTAAAAATTATATTTCTGTACTCTATTAAAGTCAATCTAGTGAAATAAAATATCATACCTTTTGTCTTATGTATTCGTAAAGATGGCGACTGTAAAATGATGCTATCTTGAGAGTTATCGCGAAATCTCGCGAATTCCGAGATTTAATCGATATTTTTGTCGACGCGTATCCGTGTATATATTGTCCCTGGGTTATTGAAATAATCGAGTTATCGAGAGGTCGAATTATCGGAAAGTTCAAGTTAAAAAAAAAGTTACCGAGAAGTCGAATTATCGAAAAGTTCGAGTTATTAAAAAGTTTGGGTTATCGAAAAAATCGAGTTATCGAGAGGTCGAATTATCGAAAAGTTCAAGTTAAAAAAAAGTTACCGAGAAGTCGAATTATCGAAAAGTTCGAGTTAAAAAAAGTTCCGAGTTATCGAGAGGTCAAATTATCGAAAAGTTAGAATTAAAAAAATTCGAGTTATCGAGAGGTCGGACTATTGAAAAGTTCGAGTAATCAAACAATTCGGGTTATCGAAAAAATCGAGTTATCGAGAGGTCGAATTATCAATAGGTCGAATTATCGAAAATGAGTTATCAAAAAGTTTTTGGGAAAACAGAAATTACTAGCTGTGCAATTTCATCCCAATTTACACACTGGTTACTTAGATGTTGACGAACGCAAACCAAACAGAAGGCAATCAAAATAACTCACTTTCAGTACTTTGTGCTGAGTTGAGCTATAAAACCAAAAATAAACAAATACATCAGAAAAAGTTCATATAGTTTAATATATCGAATTCCTGATATCAAAAAATGAATTATTGATATCAGAAAATACTCTTTATTTCTTGATATCAAGAAATCCATTTTCTGATATCAAAAAATCGAATGCCTGATATAAAAAAATAAGGAATAAATAGTAAAACGGCGCCTCATAAATTGGATCATTTTGGAATTAGATTATGAACAAAATGAGAAAAAGTAGAAATGACAGAGTGATAGTCATGTTGACTTAAGCTAAGGGATACTGATTATAGGATCAGTGACCAATTTCCCCGTGAAATACAAGAACGGCGTCGTATTTTATACCCGGCTCTACGGAAGGCTAAGGACGAGGGAAAGCGTGCAGTCCTATCATATGATAAACTGTATGTGAATGGTAAATTGCAGATGACAGAAGTTACACAGGAGCGTGGAGCAGGTGCCAGGCTATAGGAATCAAGCAATCGGCTTAAATTTCTTCAGTGGAATGTAAATGGGCTTGTATTTGGATGTTGATTTTTTAAAGTTTATCAACGATTATGATGTTTTATTGTTCACTGAGACGTGGTGTGCTAAAAATAGCAATGTAGACATTGATGGGTATCAGCAATTTATGTGTTATAGACCTAAAACTAATCGTAGAGCAAAACGAGATAGTGGGGGTGTAGTAGTGTACTTTAAAAAGTGGTTAACGGGTAAACTGGATTTCATTAAAATAAATAACAGTATTTTTGTGTATGTTACGTTCCACCGGAACGTTCTACTGTATATAGTAATGTGCACTCAGATTTGTATGAATGTGACTTTTTTGAACTACTGAATGATGATATCTTATTGTATTCTGATAAGGGTGATATTTTCTAACAGGCGATTTAAACGCCAGAGTGGGGGAAAACCAAGACTTTGTTGAAAACATTAACTTGAATAGATATGTTGATATGCCCGAAACTTCAACTAGTTATAATAAATTACAGGTTAGAAAGTCCGATGATAAAAACGTAAATACATTTGGTAATAAGCTGTTGACCCTTTGTAAACAGAGCGATTTGCATATTGTCAACGGTAGATTAGAAAAAGGTGATTGTACATGTTTTACAGTTAATCGTAGGTCCACGGGATCGAATGTAGTAGACTATTTAATTACAAATGTAAAGAATTTTGATTCGATAGATGTTTTCAACGTGCTAAGTTTAAATGAATTTTCGGATCACTGTCCGATTAGTTTTTCTTTAAAATATATATGTAACGACAGTGGCATTAACAATACGAAAACATATACAAACAAGATTGTATGGGATAGCAATAAATGTGAGCAATTAAATCAAAGTTTGAATGAAAGAATACATGTTTTTGAAAATATTGTTGATGAATTTGTGAATGGTGTAAAAAGTACTGATGAAAGCATCAATGCTTTTACAGAGACAATTTTAAACGTTTCCTATCTGACTTTGGTAAAACATTTATTTCTAATCCTGGTAAAAAGAAATATAATAAGAAAGCTCCATGGTTTAATGAGGAATGCAAAAAGGCAAAAGATGTTTTTTATACTAAAAAACGTATTTTTGAGGCCGATAAAACTGAAATAAATAGACACATATTTTTGGAAAGTAGAAATATTTTTTGTAAAGTAAAACGGAAGTGCAAATATTAATATAACATGCGTGAGAAATCGAAAATAAGCGAAATGAGTCGAAAGAGTCCTAGAAAATTTTGGAAATTCATTAAGAAATATAAAAAAAGGAAAACTTGTGAATCGAACTTATCTGCTGAGGATTTTGCTGAACATTTTTCGAATTTATCTGCCAACCAAAATAATAACTTTGAGTCTAATGAGAATGTTACTTATATTAATATAGAGGAACTAGATAAACCTTTTGATGAAGATGAAATTATTAAAACTATCTCAAGTTTAACAAGAAACAAGAGCTGTGGTATTGATAATGTAGTACCCGATTTTTTCATAGATGCTAAAGGTTTTATATCACCATTTTTAGTTAAAATATTTAATAAGATTTTTTAAAGTGGTGTTTATCCGGAATCTTGGAGAAGGGGTACTATAGTCCCAATCTATAAAAAGGTAGATCCTACTAATCCTGGTAATTACAGAGGTATAACTCTAATAAATTCTATGGCTAAAATATTTTCACTATGCTTAAGGAATAGACTAAATAATTGGTGTGAAAATGAAAATATTCTTAACGATACGCAGTTTGGTTTTAGAGATAAACGAAGTACGGTTGATTGTGTTTTTATACTGCATAGCATTATTCATAAGGTATTATCGAATAACAGTAAATTGTATTGTGCTTTTATAGATTATGAGAAGTGTTTTGATACTATTACTCGCGACGCTTTATGGGTAAAGCTTGTCGAGATTGGTGTAAGTTGTAAATTCTTGAATATTGTTAAATCATTATATAAACGTGTTTCTTCGTGTGTTAAAGCTTCTACTACTCACAAACTGTCCGATTTTTTTGAAATGGCACTTGGATTGAAACAAGGGGAACCACTCTCCCCTCTGCTTTATATAATATTCGTAAATGATGTAAGCGAGTCACTTGATTTTAATAATTTGACAGAATCTGACTTAAATCAGCTCTCAGTATATCTTTTGTTATTTGCAGATGATGTTGCCGTTTTTACAACAGACAAAAATAGCTTACAGGCGCAATTATTTAGTATATCTATGTATTCAAATAGATGGAGTCTGAAAATAAATGTTAATAAGACGAAAGTATGTATATTTGAAAAAAGAAAGCGACGACATAATTTTGAGTGGTTCATTGATAATGTTAAAATTGAAGAAGTTGAAAGTTTTATTTATTTGGTCGTTAAACTAGTTAAAACAGGAAATCTTCGTTGTGCAGTCAAATCCTTATCTGATCAGGCTCTAAGAGCAATGAATAGTCTATTATCGCTTTTACAAAAAATTAATATTGATCTTAATACAAAACTATCCTTATTTGATAGATTGGTTGTTCCAATTTTATTGTACGGTTCCGAGGTTTGGGGAATATATAATTATAATGAGATAAATAAATTACACATTAGATTTTGCAAAATTATATTGGGTGTTAGAAAACAAACCACAAATGTTGCGGTTTTAGGTGAACTCGGGAGAATACCGTTATCTGTTATTGGTATTGAACGATCTTTAAAGTACTGGATTAAATTAAAGCGAAACAACGGTAGTTCTATTTTGTATGATATGTATGTACAACAATGTAATGTATTATGTATGAACGACAATAGCTGGGCGTTTACCATAAAAAAAACACTTGATAATTTAGGTCTTTCACATATATGGGACAATTTTAATCCAGATATAAACTATTTTCCTATAATACAAAGACGATTACGGGACCAAAATATCCAAGAATGGAGCGCAGGTTTAATTGCATCACGCAAATTGGAATATTACTCTAAATATAAAAACACTTTAGAATTCGAATCATACCTACATAACATTACTAATGATACATCTAGAATTCAACTAACAAGATTTCGGTTGTCAGCACATCATTTAGCAATAGAAACTGGTAGATACAATAATATTGAGAGAAATGATAGGTTATGTATATTTTGTAATCAAAAACAGATTGAATCTGAATATCATTTTTTACTTGTGTGTCCGAAATATATTGACATTAGAAATCAATTACTTCCTATATACTTTACATGTTGGCCTTCTTTAAACAAATGTATATCTCTTATGAAGAATGATGGGAAAAAGGTACAAATTAAATTAGCAACATTTATTAAAGAAGCTTTTAAAATTAGAAAATTATGTATTGAACAAAATGAATATTTTAATAATCCTTAACGATTGTTTGATAGTTATGTTGCATGTATATTAAAGGTATTATAAATTTTGGCGACAACATGTATTTGTTATATGCCAATAAAATATCTTGAATTGAAATTGAATTGAATTGAATTAATATGTATTGACTACTTGTGTATTGGTCATGAATGTATATTGCTGTGTGTCTTTGCCATATTTCACTTAAAGTTGTTTGTAAATGGCCAAAGGCATTATTTTATGCCGATTGCTAATAAAGTTGAATTGAAATTGAATTGAATTGTTGATCAATTGTTTTCTTTCTGGTATGACATTTAAACAGGGAATAGTAGTCCAAGATCCAATCAACAACAGGAGATAACCAATTTATCAACATCGAGTAAAATTTAAGTTTGCTAACACGTTAAGTCCTTATTTAAGAGAAGAATAATTTAAATGTTAATTAACTGCTACAAATTGCCAAAATTTATACAATATATTTAAGCTTGCAACAGCATTTCCAGAGAAAACAAACCTAAATAGGTCTAATGCACTTTTATTAAAGTATTAATAAATGTCCAATGTCTGTAAAGCAGAAAAAGTAACTTTGTGAAATGTCTCTATACTTTTAACAACTTGGTTGAATATGCTGGATTTAGCATTTGTATAAAGGAAATGTTAACTTAACACGAGGGCCAAAAGGGCCCTAAATCGATCAACTAATTGATAGTAAATTAGTAGCAAATATTTAACTGCAAATATCTGGAAAATTTTATCGGGGAGTGCAAATGAAACTGAAAGGAGTGGACACTTCTCAAGAAACAGCTTATCAGTAAAGGCCATTTATATCTTGAAATCTAACAAGAACTTTAATAAGAATGGAATTATAAATTATAAAGTTTTTGTCATTTTGCACCTTTCCTGATGCCGCCTTGTTGCCCTGTTTTTCAACGAAATCAATATGGCTTCAACAGTTTATTTAGAGGGTCACTTAAGAAACATTTCTACCAAATTATTTTGCAATCGCATAAGTAGATTATGGAGGAAAAGGATTTTAAAATTTGGGTATTTTTCTCACTTTCTGATGCCGCAGCAACCAAAGTTCTCAATGGAATTTAAATCTTTGAACAATTTTGAAAGAGGACCACCAAAGGAACATTCTTGTGATGTTTTGTGGAAATTGGTATATTGGAATGATAGGAGTTGGTTGCCATTTGTAGCTAAAAGTTCAATTTACTCTTTTTGTGATGACGCCTGGTTGATATGATTGTGTAACCAATCAAAACGGCTTAAACAAATTAAATAGAGGATCATTACAGTAAGATTCGTATTATATTTTCTTAAAATCAGACAAACACTTTCATAAAAATGGAATTTTCAAATTTTGTCATTTTGCCCCTTTTCTGATGCCGCCTGACTGCCATGTTTTTCGACCAATCAGTATGGCTTGTACATTTTTTATAGAGGGTCACCCAAGGAACATTTCTACCAAATTATATTTGAATCTGACAGGCAGATTCGGAGGAGAAGATTTTTAAAGTTTGGACCTTTTGCCCCCTTTCTGATGCCGCAGCAACCAAAGTTCTCAATGGAATTTAAATCATCATGAGCTACGATCTACGACCCAGATCAACCAATTCGCAATTTTTTTCTAAATGGTTGAGCTATGATCTACGACCCAGATCAACCAATTTGCAATGTTTTCTAAGTGGTTGAGCTACGATCTACGACCCAGGTCAGCCAACTACATGTGTTGGTTGAGCTACGATCTACGATCTACGCGCTAACATCACACACCTCAGGCACGAACCAAATCATGGGGGACGCGATGGAATATCAGGTAATATCTAAATTTACTATTTTGTTGACCATCGGGATAATAATTCATTTATCTTATTAAAATAAGGTCATACATTGATAACATGTTTTCATTTTATGACGCTTTGTTCTGTTTGGAAGAAAATGATTTGTTATCGAGTAGTATAGTTTTCGGATAGATGCAAATGTATTTGAAATTCGGATACAAAGGATCTCATTAGAAATAAATATTTTTATCTTTATGGGATGTATATCATTTTTAAAATTATTCAAATGTTTCCTTTATTATAAGTTTTAGTAGTCCCCGATTTAGGCAATGTAGGCTCTATTTTGAACAATTTACTATAACAGATTTAAGTGTTTTAAAACTGTTTATTTGATTCCTCAAGTCAAATGATTTCTGAGTTTCTATTGTCAATTAGATCCAGATCAGCCTGCAAAGATAATGCTGATCAAGATCTAGATTGTTCACTTCACACATTCCAACATAAAACAAATATGCAGAAGACGACTGAAAACATCTTGAAGATCTCTAGAAATGACAGTATAATTACTGTAAAAAGTTGAAAACATTGTGACAAAAGGAGAAATTGCTTTTCAAAAGTCGTCTGCTACAGAGTAAACACAGATGTGCATTGGTCTATTATATTAATGACTAATGGAATAAAACGATTTTATCCAGATGGTCAGCTTATTAAAATAATTACATTCAAATTGTACATCGGAGGTATATCATCACAGGCCGCCATTCATTCGGTTGTGCCAGACTTACTATCATATGAAGTCGGGAACCAGACTAGATATCGGCCACCTTTCCTTTCAAAACATGCTTTAAGCAGATTGAACGATTCACATCAAATCTTGAATTGACCTTATTCTCAAATTCAATACAATTTAATGTTGTGTCAATTTTGTATTAAACACAAATACCTTATGAATGGTCCTTTTAAAATAATATCGCACTGAAAGATTAACACCAGGCAGTTTCGAAAGATCAACCTAAGTACCTGATATACATCGAAGTATATATTAATAATAAAAGAACAGCCAACACGTTTAAGAACCTTTATTTATTGGAAAAGAGTTTTGTAAGTTATGTCAAAAACAGAAATTCCGATGCCGGGAATCGAACCCGGGCCGCCTGGATGAAAACCAGGAATCCTAACCACTAGACCACATCGGAGATATGAATATACCCCTTTGAGCATAAGTTTTTAATCATATTTCATTAATCAATAAAAGACTATGGTTTGTATTTTATTTGTGTATGGTGTTTTACACTGTTCGCAACTTTAATTCAGTTATATCACGGCGTTTCCTGGGTAATTAACCAGTTCATTTATCCTGACACCAGCGAGTCGGTCGTTATGGTAACCACACAACCAGACCACCAAGGGTGGGAAGTCATTTATACCACTTTAAAGTCTTTGGTATGACACGGCCGGTTATCGAACCCGAGATATCCCGCACCTAAGACGGATCCTCTACTCAATCTGACTAAAGTACACGCTCTGACCAAATGCGTAGCGTTAATAGTAGATAATTTTAATGAGATTGACCCTCTACTATACAATACATCACCGAGGCGGTCTTATAAAAACCTTTACATGTTTACCAAGACAATGACCTATTATCAAATATTTTTTATGAATATTCAATCAATCAGTAACATCCTATATCACCGGGCAGAAAGGGTACACCCTAACCGGTTCAGTTGGCAATTAAGACGCTATTATCCCGGCTGTGACCGGTCAGGAAGTTCATTTAACGCTATTAACACGGCCATAAGGCCATATCGTGATAGCCCAGACATTTTACCGTCTCGGTGATAGATAGCCGCTTTTAGAGGATGCCTTTATTGGCAGAGAGCAAATGCTCTCATTTCACTCTCCACTACGGGTCCGCTCCACTACGGCCCGGACTCCACGACGTATCTCGGCACGCATCTCTGACTGAACGTTACGTGTGTATTTGGTGTTGGTAATTGTGTTTTGTTATTCGGCCTTATAGGAGTCAGGTGGAACATTTTTTCTCGATAATCTACGATTTTATTACACGTATTGTATTAACAGCTATTCGCTTTTACATTTGAAGAAATATGCTGATAACTGGAACGTGAATTAGTATTGTCGTTTTTCTTTAACACCGAGACTATTATTTATTTATGTTCTAGAAGGAGAATTCGGGTATACCTTTGAATATCACTGCAATGTAGTTACTGAAAAGAGTTCAAATCATTGAGGATAAAGGAGAAATATTCGTCATGACCAATTTCTCAATCCGTCACAATGTTTTTTTTTTAAAGTCGTCTGCTGCTGTGGCCTTTACACACTTCTATAAAAGAGAAATGTTTTAAAGAACGATATCGGCCACCTTTCCTTTCAAAACATACTTTAAGCAGATTGCTATTTTAACGATTCACATCAAATCTTGAATTGACCCTATTCTCAAATTCAATACAACTTAATAATGTGTCAATTTTGTTTTAAACATAAACACCTTATGAATGGTCCTTTTAAAATAATATCGCACTAAAGGAATAAACACCAGGCAGTTTCAAAACAGCAACCTAAGTACCTGATATACTTCGAAGTATATATTAATAATAAAAGAACAGCCAGCACGTTTAAGAACCTTTATTTATTGCAAAAGAATTTTGTAAGTTATGTCAAAAACAGAAATTCCGATGCCGGGAATCGAACCCGGGCCGCCTGGGTGAAAACCAGGAATCCTAACCACTAGACCACATCGGAGATATGAATATATCCCTTTGAGCATAAGTTTATGATAATATTTCGATAATCAATAAAAGACTATGGTTTGTATTTTATTTGTGTATGGTGCTTTACACCCCTTGCCATTTTAATTCAGTTATATCACGGCGTTTCCTAGGTAATTAACCAGTTCATTTATCCTGACACCAGCGAGTCAGTCGTTATGCTAACCAAACAACCCGACCACCAAGGATGGGAAGTCATCTATACCATTTTAAAGTCTTTGGTATGACACGGCCGGTTATCGAACCCGACATCTCCCGCACCTAAGACGGTCCGTCTCTACTATACAATACAATACCGAGGCGGTTCAATACAAACCTATACATCGAGGGATTGGCGTGAAACAGTTGTAACTAAAATTGGTATTTTTTTACCAAGGTTAATCACCTCGTCATAAAGTCTTTATAAGCGTTAAATACTTTTTCTTGGTAAACAATGGAAATTTAGGAGCCATTGCTCGTTCTGAAAATATTGCCCCTAAACCAGGGTTTTCAAAATAGGTTTTTAGTTACAACCGTTTCACGCCAAGCCCTCGACATGTTTACCAACAGAATGATTCCGATAAGAATTATCAATGTCGTAAAGAGTGATGTTCGCTTAACTTTGTCTGCCGACGCTGAGAGAGGATGGCTATTCCACCTAAGCGACCGCACATGGTGCTGCTAAAAGGGCGTCTGGCGGAACCCAAGCACGAGCATTAGATAGTGTTGTTTGCGTTGATCCGGGCCCGGGAGCAGCGCAGGAACCGGCGAAACCTCCGGTGTTGGTGGGTGCGGCCGTGGATCGAGCTTCGCCCGATGTTTGGGCAGTATAGTACTCTGATGCGAGAGTTGAAGCGGAAAACTGCCGGTGACTTCGTGGGGTTCATGCGGATTTCAAGAGTTGTTGCTGATGTTCGCCCCTCGTATGATGAAGAGCCGACTGCGACGCTGTCGCACACCTCTTGAGCATTGGCTGAAGCTGGCCATCACCCTGTGCTATATGACCACAGGTAACAGTTATCGAATCCTGGCATACTCCTTCCGTGTATCCCACAACGCTATCTCAGGGTTCTTCCCGGAGTATGCCCATGCCATCGTTGATGAGTATGTTGGCGAGACGATGCAGACCTGATGGATAGCGCCAAGTGGCAAACCGATTTCGAGTCCGGCGGAATTATCAACATGGCAAACTTGTTGCCATTAGGGCACCTACGAACACCGGTACCAGGCACTACAATTACATTGGTTACATCTCCATAGTCCTGATGGGAGTAGATACGTGATCGCTATCCCGGACCCCACGTTGCCGACCTTGAACAGGAGGATGGACGTGGGATTCCGGGAGCCTGGCCGCAAAACGACATGGACGAGGTCAACCAGGGAATCGGGCCTAGATCCCGCAGCCTTCTATGCTCTCTTGGGGACAACGCCACCGCTAGTGGTGCCTGAAGCCTCCTCCCCCACCTCCGCCTCGGCAGCCTCGGGTACGCCATCAACAGGGTCACCGGGCAGTCACCGAGTCGTAATTCGTGGCATCACCTTTATCAGCTTGGGGTAGGGGCTCCTCTGTCTGGTACACAGTAGCCACTGTAACAAACTTTCTCGTGATATTTTTCTTCTTGGTAGGCACCCTTCATACACAGTTTGATTAAGTTTACAAACAGTTGAAAAATGACAAATTCGGGCAGATGTTTCACGGGAGAAAATGGCAGGTAACACACCGGGCCTCGTTATATAGTCGGGAGACGAAGCAACCCACGAGTGACCAGTGACTGTTGTGTGACAGTCTTGAAACAGTCGCACGACTTTGGCACGCGCATACCACGAGTGAAAAACGATCTGATCACGTGAAACACCCCCCCCCCCCCCCCCCAACAATGCCCGACAACCCACTACGGTCCCACGACTGTCGCACGACCGATTTGAGATACACCCACGACATAAGTTTAAACTTATTTATTTTACATCGATTGCGAAACAAGCCTTGGGCTTAGATTAATCACGCTCGATGTCTGCTTCCTTGAGACTTCACCAGTACTAGCGCCGTTTGTGTGGAAAAATCCCAAAGTCAGGACCCGCTCATCACGGGACTCGAACCAGGGACCTTTGATACTAGAGGCCGACGCTCTACCTCTGCACCACTGTCTTCCAAACGACATAAACACGATATATATTTTTTTCTCTGTCGCCCACCAATCGCCAAACTATCTTTAATGTGTCGTAGCCCTTGTGACCACTCGAAATATATTTGGGGAATGTTGCAAGATCTGACCACGACAAATATTTAATTTGTATACCACGACACAATGTATTTTTACATGTAAATGTAAATAAGCTTCCGGCTTTAATAATATAACTATGTTATACTAGGAGAAAGGTTTATATTAGCTGTTAGATTCTCAACCCTTTCACTTGTTAAATAGTGTAAATACTTTTAAATATATGTAAGTAATACAATACAAATAGTTTCAACGAATTTACATGCATACAATGTTGGTAAGTGTTCAACGAATATGTTGGCTAACGATATAATGGTCTTTGATAAAAAAAATCCCCATGCCTTTAACGTTCTATTTGAAATATATGTATTCCTTATATGCGCCCTGTCAATTAAGCTGTGATGGAGTATTCCCATTGACGAAAACGATAGGTTACCAACTGTCTATGTCTACAATTTGACGAGTATTTACGCCTTCTGTTCGAAATATCAGCAATTATCGTGGCTGAATTATAACTCGACCGGAACTATAAGTTACCTTAAAGTCTCCTAGTTGTATCAATAAGTGTTCATTAGTTTGTAATGTAGAAACATTCATCATTTACAACATCGTAATTAACACGATAGGTGCATTGTCTTATAGCTATATTGTAGACTTACTGGCGCAATATTTCTTCATTTTTGCAAATATAAATACGTACACAAATGAGCTGTCCCAGGGGATTTTTTTGTCTGCTTGATGGCATCCCAATAACGCACGAAACCCCTTATAGGTTCGGCGATTTCATTCGTGGTGGCTACCCCCCGAGTATTACCGACCTATTACGACTTCATACGGAAATAACCGAGCTAATTTTGGATAACCTAAGTTCATTATGAAAAAGAAAAGCCGTGGAGTTCAACTTGTAGTTTTCCATTAGGGGTTACATTTGGACTATACTACAAGTTAGCGAACAGCAAATAATCGTGAGAACCTGTGTGTATGCACGTACTAGCCTGAGTATTTCTTTCTCACATTTATAATAATTCCGCCAATCTCCAGACGTGGCCAATATGTTTAAATTGTGCCAAAAGTAAATACTACTTTTGACTTGTTGTTAGTGTGATCTTATCTGGCATGTTGAACTAATATCGTGTTTGTCCACAATATATGTACATGTATGTATACTTCTTTTCATGGCGCCAACTTTAGCAATCATCTACAATCCAATTTACTGCATTATAGCTCAGCCAGAATAACACATTACGTGATAGCCTTCAATACTTCCCTCTCAGGACTTATAAATGTGCTTCAAAAATGGATCTTACTACACCTGTGAACAGCATGAACTCGCATACGGAAAGTATCATCGAAGTATTAGTTGTCTGCCAACAATTAGAATGGAACGAATGTAATGTGTGACGACGAAAAACTAGAACCACGTTTAATTCACTTCTACATTGCTATGTTTGATGACCAAACAACAGCGATGCAGCAAGGCCTCGTATTATCATACACGGTACACATACTTATGACAGTCTGCAGAACTTACAATTCTTAAAATACAATATTCTATTGATGTACATGTACCTAAATCTTATTTCTTATAGTTTAATAAACCTTTCACAAATTCAGCAAACCTTCAGAAGACGACTTTGAAAACATACAGGGACAAATATGTACGATGGGTGTTCAAAAATATCATGGAAAAAGGTCTTTAAATTACAGATTATTATGACGGATTTAGACCTCCTTCTTAATTTGCTTGAAACCAGTACTTATTTACAAACTCATTGGCGGGCTTGTGTCAATACTTGGAGACCAAATAAGAGACGATGACAGTTAATTTAGGCGCATTTTAACATCCAGCATAGTAGCATGCATTCAAACTAATATTGTCAGTTCTTTCATTAATAACATAATCATTTTTCGCAAAGAACAGTGTACAGTGTAACCAGCAACTCACGAAAAACATAAACTGCGATGCAACGCATTCAGAACCATTAAGGCAACTAATTTTTGGCCAAAATGTAGCAAATGATGCCATTTAGACAATTCTCAAGCAATCTTAATCAAGCACGGATACAGTATGAATGTAGTTGGCCATAATATGTCGACCAAGTTAGACGATTTGCAACATTGGATCACTTAGCAAAGTAAAAAGCCCTTCATTTGACAAATGTGACAATTTCCAATTCGTTGACACTATAGCATTCACATCTTCCAAATGTTTTATATAGACCTACACTATAGTAATTTGACCATAATATCTAGGTGAAATAAGACCATATGTTCAAAGTAAAGTGCTAATGAATTACATGTATCTAAAAAACACTGTCATGTTTCATTTGTATATCCTCTAACAACCGCGTTTTACCATCGATCACAAGCCAACTTGTACACAAGATATAACACCTTAGGACTTTTGGTGGAATAATACCGCTAAGAAGAGTTACATGCCGAAGAATTATCAATAATAAAAAAAATCAAGTTTACATTTTGTGCTTGAAGGTTAATATCTCCATATTTCTAAATAGTTTCAGCATTTTTCTTCGTGCGTGCGATAAGTTGAGACAGAAAGGCTCGAATCCACTTGACATTTTCCAACACCTTTAACCTGCAGCAGACGACTTTGAAATCAAGGAAACACATGAAAACACATATATAAATGAAAGAGATATTACTGTAAAGATCACTGAAAACTGTGTTGCAAGATGCAAAAGGAGAATGTGTTCGTAACTGCCAAGCTGTTCTCCAAATAGGTCTGCATGTGGGGAAGGGTGCTCATTAGTGTTCGTACCCTTACAACATATCGTATACACCATCTCAAGAAACCTGTGACATATTCTTCACTCCCCAAGGCCACGACACTGAAACCATTTAAGAAAGAAACACAAGATACATAGTTATACAAATGGATTCCTTAAAGCATTTGCATGATGCTTATTATTTTCAGGACGCCTCATTGGAAGCTCTTGAGAGATATAGTGTCATATCTTAAACATTTTAATTATGATATTCACGTACAAAGAAGCTAAAAAATGTTCTGTTTTCAATATGTTTAGTTAACCCTTTCACCCATACAGATCAGTTATTTCTGACGCCCCCGCAGCAAAATACTTTTGAAAACATCGTAACAACATGAGAAATTGCTCATAGTATCCAATGACTATATTTTCAGTTATAGCGATTTTCTAAATCGATCTCATTATAAAAAAACAACTTATACTGTAACAATAAATTGTTTTACTGTTTTACTGCTATAAGTTTTATTATTTATGGTTAAATCTAATTACTTCATTTGGTATAAGCTATTTTGAGTTATACTAAAGAGATGAAACTTCAGGTTATTTCGAATAACTATTTGATGTTCACGTAAGAATTTAGGTCACTGGTTCGAATCCGGTTCGCGGGCTTTCTCCTCATTACACTTCATATTTGTTTCTGTTTACAGCAAGTTGTCAAGCAAAAGTTATGTATAACTACATATCATATGCGGTCCACTATTTTGTACTTGGTTTCCTTCGAACTACTTGACGCTCTTCAAAGACTATTTCACCAAGGACACCTTGCACAATGGTTTATACCATACTGCCTATTTGAAATCCAAGTGACTCCTTCAAAACAGTCAGTTGGTCTATGTGATCTTGCGTCAGGGTTACCGCTATGGTAGCAGTGCAGTCGGATGTGTGTGTGTCCTCCATTGTAGACATTTCAGGGATTTTAGTATCAATTATTTGTTTAGATTTGTTCAACTCAAGTTGATCTTTTTTGGATGTTTAATGCCCGCCTTTTGGATGGCTAACCTAATGTTGTACAGTATACTTTTGTGTCTATTTAGTGACACGTATGGATAAACACGTATCACCCCTTTCACCCTTGATACGAGCTTTAACCCCGCGAGATTCCAATACAGTATCAAACGACATTATTTACATGTGATTTTCTGAAAAAAAATCTTCTTGTAACTACTTGGGTCCAGTGCAAGCTTTTAGTGCATGATATATTGATGTAGTCCAAAACTCCTTCACTCAAATCGTCTAGTCCTTACATTTAATCTTGAGCGATTTAAAATGTTATGCTACCATAACCTGAACCGGATCATTACTTATAAAACATATCTTAAGCAGATAGTTATTTAACAATTCGCATCAATTCTGGAATTGACCCTATTCACAACTTCAATACAACTTTATGCTATGTCCATTAAATACTGAAGACAAATATCTTAAAAGGGGTCCTTTTAAAAAAATATCCCACTGACAGATATCCGCCAGCCTTATTCGAAATAGCAAGCTAAGTACCCGAGAAACAGAGAAATATATATTAATAATGTGAGAATAGCAAGCATAATATTGGAACCTTTATTATTTAAGAAAAAAGAATGTACGTAATGTCAAAAACAGAATTTCCGATGCCGGGAATCGAACCCGGGCCACCTGGGTGAAAACCAGGAATCCTAACCACTTTACCATATCGGAGATATGAAAATACAAATTTTTGGCATATCTTTTTGAAAATTATTCATAAATCAATTAATTCCATGATAACATTTTTAGCAAGACAATACTTCCAATGTGAATAATCATCACTGTTGTAAAAAGTTTTATTGGTCAATTCTAACACGTTGTTGTGTGTTAGTCTGTATGATATGTTGTACACATCAGATATGTTACGACGTGTCCTGGGTAAGTACTACTGGTCCATCTATCCTAAGAACAGCTAGTCGGTCACAATGCTAACCCTATGATCTTGAACACAAAGAATGGAAACCCTTTAATTTGGTACGAGCTGATCGGGAAACGAGCCCGCGATATCCCTCACCTACGGTGGACGCTCTACCACCACACCAGCGAGACGATCGGCGTGTCCTTATTTGTTATATATATATATATATATATATGGTGTCATATGTGTGTGTGCTGTAAACGGCATCAAAACAGTACAATATAAATTTACATCACACAAATAGAGTACCGTGATAGCTCAGTTGTTAGAGCCGAAGACTGTAGAGGTCACTGTCATCTTTAGGTAACTGGTTTGAATCCGGTTCGCGGGAATTATGTTGTTATACATTTGTTCGTATATTTACCGCATATGGTTAAGTAACAGTAAGGTATTGCTGTTCAAATGTGCTGGCGATAATCTTGTTATTTAACAGATAATCTCAGTAAAACTCATGCACCATTTTTGAGAGACACAACTACCTTACGGCGTGTTTTCTATATTTGATTACATACTGAAAATACAGTCTATGAACACCAAATACTAGTAGCATGTCAACGTATATACCAGATTCTACATCGACCATCGCGTCACTCCATAGCATGTGCACGCTCATCAAAAACATGCCCAACTCCATTCACTGAATTATATATGCCTTCAGGTTACAATACACCAAAAAAAAAATCCTTCTTTTTTCAATGTAAATCGATCAGTTTCAGTCCTCAATTGTCACACTTTCTAAGCGTTTCTCATGTAGAACACCGTATATCATTGAAAACAAACAATCCAAAGGAAATGTGGGGTCATGCATTATGCAAGAAAGAACTCACCAGGCGAAAATGGTAACCGTCATTTTGGACCAAATCGGGCCAGGACAAAACCGGTGTTTAGCATTCTCTACTTTTACTTTCAAGGTCAAAATACTAAAAGTGATCAAATCAATCATTTCCAGTGCATCCAATACACATTCACAATGCATTTAAACTCAATGTCATATATTCAATACATTCTGGTGATGGTATACACTCATTTATATGCATACAAAGGTTTCTTTTAGGGACTAAAGTAGATCAGCAAGTCAGCGGATGTATTTAGCGTAATTTGACCTTCATATACCATGGCTGCCCACCGCATTATAGTGACCCTTCCAATGCGGTACATCGTATAGAGGAGAACATTTGTATACAAAACTGGTTTGACCAGTTTGTGTCACGTGATTGGAGGCTATTTGTGATAAGAATAGTCAGTTCTACGCAGATCACGAGACGGTTAGCTTTAATTCACTTAAAGTTCAAATTTGGAAATGAAAAGTATTATAATACATAGACAAGTTGTATATTGCTTATAAGGACATATCATGTGAATCAAGACTATCGCCGGGATATGACTAAACTAATGTTGAAAACATGTTAATTAGTAAATAGGTATGCATGTATGTAAGATTCCCGTTATTCAGTATTTCGAGGAATAGTCAGAGCATAGCTACGGGAACACGTTTCCTCCTTTCTTTATTGAGAGGGGGTTGTTCGTGGGCGGCTCGTATTCTGTTTGAAAAATACGCAATCATAGTCGGTTTAAGAAGCTTTTGTCCGAAGACATAAGGAATTATTTATCTTGTAATATACATGTACGGTTTTGCTCTAAAAGGACACGACTTGATTGCTGCATGTTTGAATTGAATATTCAAGGTATCTTTAGAGATAGTACATTAATAAGATTCGTTTATTACTGATCACATTGCTGAATATATTTTATTTTTGTATGTCAACTTGTAAGTTAACCGCATCAATAACATGGGTCGCACAATGCAAAATAGGTGTTTGTTGTTTTGTGAAAATGCAGTTGAGACGACAAATGCCCGTGCATTCATGCTAAAGGATCCAATAAAATATTGCTTTACAGAAGTATTGACCATCCGTAAATGACTTTTGTCCTTCTTTTTGTCCCAATGTTTTCAAAATGCGTCTGCAAGTGGAAAAGTATTAAATAAAACCTATTTCTGTTTTCTAATTGGTCTGAATCTGAAATGATCGGGGTTTACCGCCGTTGCCAACATGTATTCAGTCATATCACAGCGGCTTTTTCACATACCCATGTGTTTACTGGTTTGCTCGGCTACATGTACTACCACAATTAAGTATATTGAGTTGCAATGTCAATTTTGTTTTGGGTTACAGTTCCCTCCCTTGAATCTAACGGTTTCATTTTGAAATCGATTTACAGGAACAGGTTTTTTTTTAAACATGATTTCGGCTGTAATAATGTAAATATATTATCCTAGGAGAAACGTTTATATTAGGTGTTATATTCTTTCTCAATCCTTTCACTTGTTTAATGGGATGACTACGTATAGTAAGTAATAAAATACAAATAGTTTCAACGAATGTACATGCATAAGATGTTATTAAGTGTTCAACGAAAGTGTTCGCTAATGATCCCGTGGTCCTTAAGAAAAGCTCTCATGCCTTTAACGTTCTGTAAGAATTATATGTATTCCTTATATGCGCCCTGTCAATTAAGCTGTGATGAAGTGTTTCCATTAACGACAAACGATAGGTTACCAACTGTCTATGTCTACAATTTGACGAGTATTTACGCCTTCTGTTCGAAATATCAGCAATTATCGTGGCTGAATTATAACTCGACTGGAATTATAAGTTACCATAAAGTCTCCTAGTTGTGTCAATAAGTGTTCATTAGTTTGTGTTGTAGAAACATTCATCATTTACAACATCGTAATTAACTCGATAGGTGCTTTGTATTACAGCTATATATTAGACATACTGGCGCAATATTTCTTCATTTTACCAAAAATAAATACGTAACAATTTGAACTGTACCTGGGGATTGTTATGTTTGCTTTACGCCATCCCAATAACGCACGAAACCCCTTATAGGCTCGACGATTTCATTTTTGGTGGCTACCTCACGAGCATTACAGACCTATTACGGAAATTACCGAGCTAATTTTGGATAACATACCCTAAATTGACGTGGCCAATATATCTAAATTGCGCCAAAAGTAAATATACTATTTTGGACTTGTTCGCTGTGTGATCTTATCTAGCAAATTAATTTAATTTCATGTTTGTCCACATATATGTATGTATACTTCTTTTCATGGCGCCAACTTTAGCAACCATCTGCAATCAAATTGACTGCATTATAGCTCAGCCAGAATAACACATTACGTGAAAGCCTTTTAATACTTCCCCCTCAGGACTTATAAATGTTCTTTAAAATGGGTCTTACTGCATCTGCAAACAGCATGAACTCCCATACGCATAGTATCATCAACGTATTCATTGTCTGCCAACAATTAGAATGGAACAAATGTATGACGATGGAAAATTAGAACTGAAGCCACATTTGATTCACTTCTTCATTGCTCTTTTGTATACCAGCATACGCGATACATACTTATGACAGGCTGTAGAACTAATATTTTTTAAAATACAATATTCTACTGATATACTTAAGGCTAATTTCTTATAGTTGTATAACCCTTCCACACATACAGTAAACCTTCAGAAGACAAGTTTGAAAACAAAGATGGACACATGTGTGCGATGTTGTCCAAAAACTTTACGGAAAAGGGCTTTTTCGATATTATTGCAAATATGTTTCCGGAACTTTATTTAATTATTCCTTGAATAGTGTGAACACATTGTGGTAAAGTTCGCTCGCTGTTAGTGCGTCAATATGCGCCTGCATGATGTTTAATCATCAAAGAGTTCACTGACCATATCAATAAGGGGGTCTGTCAGTTACTTTTGATATATTCCACCTTCCTTGTCAATTTGCTTGAAACAAGTACTTATGTACAAACTAATTGGCGGGCTTGTGTCCATACTCTCGAGACCAAATAAGAGACGCTGACCTCTTGTAACATGTTGAATAATAATATGCATTCAAACCAATATAGTTAGTTTTTCTCATTAATGATTTAATCATTTTTCACACAGAATACTGTACATTATGTATTGATAACCAGCAAATCAGGAAACAAACATG
This sequence comes from Serripes groenlandicus, assembly GCA_031761405.1. Classification (NCBI taxonomy): domain Eukaryota; kingdom Metazoa; phylum Mollusca; class Bivalvia; order Cardiida; family Cardiidae; genus Serripes; species Serripes groenlandicus. Next base: position 60,668,381 of record JASEVX010000011.1, on the reverse strand, counting down.
AAAATGAGATGCAATGCATTCATGACATTTGAGGCATCAAATCGTTGGCCAAAAGGTAACATTGGTTGTTATTTTTGTTTACACAATTCACAAGCAATCTGAATGAAACATTGGACGATTTGCAATATTTGATCACTTAGTAAAAATAAAAAGCATTTATATGTAAAATATGACAATTTCTACATCGTTCAAAATACAGTATTCATATCTTCCATGTATTTTATCAGAATTTAGACCTATACTATTTATTTGGCCATAAGATCTAGATTCATGTTTGATAATAGGTGAACTCGGACCATATGTTCGAATTTTCTAAAATACACTGTCATGTTTCATTTCTTATACCCTCTAGCATCCACGTTGTTCAATCGATCACAATTAAACTTGTACACAATATGAAACACCTTAGGACGAAACAAGTCCGGTAAGAAGAGATGCATGACCAATAATTATCAATAATTAATTGTTTGAAGGTTAATGCCTCCAGATAACCTCATCGTTGCAGCATTTTTCTTCGTTCGTGCGATAAGTTGACAGAAAGGCCCGAAACCATTTAACCTCTTCCCACCCATTTAACCTGCAGCAGACGACTTTGAAAACATCAAGGAAATATTTAAATAACATCAGCAAATAAGTAATATTATTGAAAAAAAGGATCACTGAAAACAGTGTTTCAAAATGCAAAAGTAGAATTTGTTAGTTACTGCCAAATGTTCTCAAAATCAGTCTGCTGCTTATGCAGAAGATATCGGGGGCTTGGCGTGAAACGGTTGTAACTAAAAACCTATTTTCAAAACCCTGGTTTAGGCACCTAAATTTCCATTGTTTACCAAAAAATATGTTTCACGCATATAATGACTTTATGGCGAGGTAAATAACCTTGGTAAAAAGATACAAATTGAGGTTACAACCGTTTCACGCCAAGCCCTCGATTTAATCTGTAAGAGGGAAAGGGGGAGTATCACTTGGTGCTCATTAACGTTGGTTACCTTACAATATATCTGACACACTATCTTAAGAAGCCTATTAAATATTCTTCACTTCCCCAAAGGAAGGATACTGAAGCCATATATGAATGAAATAAATGACACATATAGTTATACAAATGGGTTCCGTAAAGCAATTACATGATGCTTATTAGTTTCAGGACGTTTCATTTGTAGCTAGCTTGAGGACGATAGTTTGCTATCTTGAACATTGTAAGTTCTCAATTATTATATTTTCAATTATAGCGATTTTCTAAATTATTTCATAACGTTGCATCTTCCCATTAACATTAGACCGAAATACTTAGCTGGATCTAAGGTAAACGCATTAAAAGTCGTCTCGAATTGATCGTATATACATATGAGCCGTTCCAATATAAAACCAATAGTATGGACCTGCGTAATGTATCTACCCAGATCAGCCTGATCAGTCCGCGCAGGATAATCCTGGTTTCACTATAAATGCCGATGAACTTAACACTACACCAAGCAGACAATCGCAACTGTACCTGTAACTGAAGATGAAATAGGCTTCCCTTCGTGACGCCTATGGTGGGGGTATTGAATTCATACAATGTTATCAAAATATACTACTAGTTCGACAGATAATTGAAAGTCTGCGAAGAAACCGAAAAACGGGTGAAAACGGCGTGAAAAGTCATTTACAAAAACAAACATATCTGTCAATAAGTGATTGGTACGGTTAGTTACGTCCTTAACCCTCTCTCACGATAAATATCTAAACAAATGGAAACTCTCTATAAATATGACACATTCATTTTTGATAAAGTTGACAACTTTGTGTTAAATGGAAAATTCATAATGAGCAGTTACTCCATATGCCTACATGTTTTAAAAATATATTTGCTGCAGAGGCATCAGAAAGCATCTGCATGTGGTAAAAGCACACTGTATGTACTTAATGTTTAGTTCGTGCTTCCTTGTAAACCAAGTGACAGCAATTACCACGCCTGCATTACAGCTCGACTAGAATAACGAGGTCCCCGAATACCTTTTTGTCTATTTCACTTAGAGCACATTAGTGTTCATGACATAGCTTTGATGGAAAACGTTAGGCTTTTTCTCAATTGTTAGCAACAGAGTATTGTTTGCCTAACCCTTACCCTAATACATCAAATCCACAGCAGACGACTTTGAAAACATCTTTGCATGTTTTTTCAAAAATGTATGTAAATGAAAATATAATGATATAATAGATTTGAGAACTTTTGTGAAACGGAAGAAATTGCTCATTGTGAGCAATTTCTTCTTTTGCCACAATTATTTCAAATGTCATGTGCTGAAGTGTTGTCAGAACGTGTCTTAATGTGGAAAAGGGTTAAATGGTATTTTACGCCGTTTTCAAAAGTATTTCCGATATATCTCAAAGACCTGAGAAGTGTCGTAGATTAGCCGTCATGCTAACCCCACAATTTCAAGTGCCAATGATGAGAATACGGATCGAAGCCAAAGCCTTTATAAATGGTAGTAACGGCTAACCCTCCTTGTCGCTCAGGGTTGCGGGGTTAGCCTTACGACTGACTGGCTGGTGTCAGGATAAATGGACCAGTAGTTCTGGTAACTTAACAAGGAAACGCCGTGATATAACTGGAAAAGCGGCGTAAAACATCAAACAATCAAACACATGCGAGATGGGTAAAGAGGAAAGGCGCAGATGAAAGCATTTTTTTAAACATGACTGATACGCAAGAGGCCTTTTCGAATCCTGTAAAGTGAAGGATAAAAAAGAAAGTACTTGTAGGACGGTTATGTTGGTATTCGTAAATTAGGTCACCTTAAGTGCTTTGACCCACCAGTACTTTCAGTTCTTTGATCACATCATCTATTTGGCGTGAACATTACTCCGCTTAGAAATATTTGTTTTGGCGGAGCTGGCTTTGTTATAAGGAACGTAGTAACTCCGAAAAAACGTTTAAAAGGAAAAAAACGTTAAAAAAGGAACGTAGTTACTCCGAAAAAACGTTAATAAATTGTGTAGTTTGTTGACTCTGGAACGGATGTATGTTGACAACCGTCTTAAAACATACATACAGCTTTAATAAAAAATACATCGCAATGAACAGTTGTTCAGAAGCATTTTCAAAAGTCGTCTGCTACAGTTATACAATAAGTCAGCTGCATCAGAGAAAGATAAAAAGTTATGACGGCGTCCTTGATTCTACTTTAAACAATACTTAATTGTAGAAATAATGTCGTCGCCCGTGATTCTACATTAAACACTACTTAACTGTAGAAGTAATGTCGGCGGCCGTGATTCTACATTAAACACTACTTAACTGTAAAAGTAATGTCGTCGCCCGTGATTCTACATTAAACACTACTTAAGTGTAGAAGTAATGTCGGCGCCCGTGATTCTACATTGAACACTACTAAACTGTAGAAGTAATGTCGGCGCCCGTGATTCTACATTAAACACTTCTTAATTGTAGAAGTAATGTCGGCGCCCTTCATTCTACTTTAAACACTACTTAATTGTAGAAGTAATGTCGGCGCCCTTCATTCTACTTTAAACACTACTTTATTGTAGAAGTAATGTCGGCGCCCTTCATTCTACTTTAAACGCTACTTAATTGTAGAAGTAATGTCGGCGTTCTTCATTCTACCTTAAACGCTACTTAATTGTAGAAGTAATGTCGGCGCCCTTCATTCTACTTTAAACGCTACTTAATTGTAGAAGTAATGTCGGCGCCCTTCATTCTACTTTAAACGCTACTTAATTGTAGAAGTAATGTCGGCGCCCTTCATTCTACATTAAACACTACATAATTGTAGAAGTAATGTCGGCGCCCTTCATTCTACTTTAAACACTACTTTATTGTAGAAGTAATGTCGGCGCCCTTCATTCTACATTAAACACTACATAATTGTAGAAGTAATGTCGGCGCCCTTCATTCTACTTTAAACACTACTTTATTGTAGAAGTAATGTCGGCGTCCTTCATTCTACTTTAAACACTACTTTATTGTAGAAGTAATGTCGGCGCCCTTCATTCTACTTTAAACACTACTTTATTGTAGAAGTAATGTCGGCGCCCTTCATTCTACTTTAAACACTACTTTATTGTAGAAGTAATGTCGGCGCCCTTCATTCTACTTTAAACACTACTTAATTGTAGAAGTAATGTCGGCGCCCTTCATTCTGCTTTAAACACTACTTAATTGTAGAAGTAATGTCGGCGCCCTTCATTCTACTTTAAACACTACTTAATTGTAGAAGTAATGTCGGCGTCCTTCATTCTACTTTAAATACTACTTAATTGTAGAAGTAATGTCGGCGCCCTTCATTCTATTTTAAACATTACTTAATTGTAGAAGTAATGTCGGCGCCCTTCATTCTACTTTAAACACTACTTAATTGTAGAAGTAATGTCGCCGCCCTTCATTCTACATTAAACACTACTTAATTGTAGAAGTAATGTCGGCGCCCTTCATTCTACTTTAAACACTACTTAATTGTAGAAGTAATGTCGGCGCCCTTCATTCTACTTTAAACACTACTTAATTGTAGAAGTAATGTCGGCGCCCTTCATTCTACTTTAAACACTACTTAATTGTAGAATTAATGTCGGCGCTCTTCATTCTACTTTAAACACTACTTAATTGTAGAAGTAATGTCGGCGTCCTTCATTCTACTTTAAACACTACTTAATTGTAGAAGTAATGTCGGCGCCCTTCATTATACTTTAAACACTACTTAATTGTAGAAGTTATAATTGTGTCATTTATTTCAAAGCAATAAGACACCGGTTGCCAATTAACCTTTAAGTTGTTTAATCCTTTACCACGTACAACATATCTGCAGCACACGACTTTGAACACATCTCGGAAAATGTCCGACAATAACAGTTCAATCATTGGATAGGGATGAAAACATCGTGACAAAAGAAGGAATTGCTCATGATGAGCAATTTCTTCTTTTGTAACAATGTTATCAAAAGACTCCAGCTGCAAATGCGTCAAAATGCGTTGGAAAGGATGAACATTGTAATCCCTAAATTTGAACATCACAAACAATATATATATATATATATATCCATACGTCATAATAGACGGAAGCCATGACTTCCGGATATTATTTAAACCGTGCCGTACTCTCCAACCAAATTCGGTTACCTCCCTTGCATAACGGTATTGATGTTCAGCCGTACACTGGTTTCGCGTTGCCTAATCATTTATCATTCTGGCTGGATTTTAACGTATTCATCAATGTTTCATTCATATCTTGGAGGCCAGTTCATGATTTCTCAAAACAGTCTATCAAAGCAACTGGCTTCTTATCCACATTTACTTTTATAAGTCAATTGGTGGATGACGAATTACGCTTATCATTTTGACTTTTGTCAAGCGTCGGAAAACTCTTTTTCCAAGCTAGGGTTCGAACTAATGACAGCCCGCCTAGCTACCGAATACGCTACCGGGGCACTATTAATATCTATTAACGAGTACATTTTCAAAAATTGACTGCAAATAAAGTCTATGCTAATTGACATAATTGAGCCGTCCCAAGTGAAAACCAACATTATGGTCTCTACGTAATGTATCTACCCAGATGAGCCTGCGCAGTCCGCGCAGACTGATCCGGGCCGACACATTCCGTCTAAGTGGGATAGGGGTATAGAGTAATGATTCCTGAAACAGAAAATCCACAGGAGGCGAAACGTGTCTATCCGGGTAAGCCTGCGCGGCATGATTAGGCTGATCCCGGTCGATGCTTTACGCAAAGTCCACAATGTTGGTTTTCTCGTGGGACGGCTCATATATGTCTATAAAATACATCTCGGTACGAGGAAGTGTATCATGTTACTATCGTAGGGTAATACATCTCGGTACGAGGAAGTGTATCATGTTACTATCGTAGGGTAATACATCTCGGTACGAGGAAGTGTATCATGTTACTATCGTAGGGTAATACATCTCGGTACGAGGAAGTGTATCATGTTACTATCGTAGGGTAATACATCTCGGTACGAGGAAGTGTATCATGTTACTATCGTAGGGTAATACATCTCGGTACGAGGAAGTGTATCATGTTACTATCGTAGGGTAATACATCTCGGTACGAGGAAGTGTATCATGTTACTATCGTAGGGTAATATATCTCGGTACGAGGAAGTGTATCATGTTACTATCGTAGGGTAATACATCTCGGTACGAGGAAGTGTATCATGTTACTATCGTAGGGTAAAACATCTCGGTACGAGGAAGTGTATCATGTTACTATCGTAGGGTAATACATCTCGGTACGAGGAAGTGTATCATGTTACTATCGTAGGGTAATACATCTCGGTACGAGGAAGTGTATCATGTTACTATCGTAGGGTAATACATCTCGGTACGAGGAAGTGTATCATGTTACTATCGTAGGGTAATACATCTCGGTACGAGGAAGTGTATCATGTTACTATCGTAGGGTAATACATCTCGGTACGAGGAAGTGTATCATGTTACTATCGTAGGGTAATACATCTCGGTACGAGGAAGTGTATCATGTTACTATCGTAGGGTAATACATCTCGGTACGAGGAAGTGTATCATGTTACTATCGTAGGGTAATACATCTCGGTACGAGGAAGTGTATCATGTTACTATCGTAGGGTAATACATCTCGGTACGAGGAAGTGTATCATGTTACTATCGTAGGGTAATACATCTCGGTACGAGGAAGTGTATCATGTTACTATCGTAGGGTAATACATCTCGGTACGAGGAAGTGTATCATGTTACTATCGTAGGGTAATACATCTCGGTACGAGGAAGTGTATCATGTTACTATCGTAGGGTAAAACATTGAGATGACTTTGAATCTAATCATATTGTACGTGTGTATGGTATTTTCTGTATTTGCTGTTTTGGCGAAATCCTTTATATGTTGTTTCATTGTACTGATATCAGACGTTAACTCTTTCAGCGCCGAATTATTTAAATTAGACTCTTCATGTTCAAAATCGGGCGTCTCCATTTCTCATGTAATAACAGTTTTTAAATATTTTGATTACTTAAAGACAAACAATGCTGATTTCAAGTGAGACAGCTCGTTACGAGCTGCCTCACCTGAAATCAGCATTGTTTGTCAAAACATCAATATTGCCTTTGGCGCTGAAAGAGTTAGCAATCTTAGATATATGTCCGTGTCGTTTTCGTTCGTTTACAATCCAATTAGGCGAAATTAAGATACAAATGATTCATGATATGCAATCAGATATAGATTTATCCCGCCATAATAAAAGCAATAACGATTAATTTGCGAGGGACGTGTTTTATCTGGTGTTATTATGATCCGTTCTCTAGGGGCGAACAGCGGCGATGTTGATACGATTGTGTGGATTTCTATTACTTTGTGGACACTGGGGAATCCAAAATGTTGATTTTGGGCTATTACCGCGTATTGGTAACAGGAATATAAGGGATTGATTGGCGTAAAAAATGGGAATGGTTCTTAATCTTACTGTCGGATAAAGAAGATTTATGTCTACTTGTGCTGCAGACGAGCTGTGGAAACAATATGAAAACATGAGATTGTACAGGTTCGACGCAAAAGGGTCAACAATACCGCATGTCCATCTGTAAGGGTATACCGGACAGTCGTGTTGTTTTATAAATTCAGATATGAGGGTTTTCCACCGTGGAACATAAATCTGCATAAAAAAAATACTCAAATCTAATAGAAAGCTACCAGCTCAATATGAACTACTAGTCAAGCTGTTACTAACTGATAATATTAAACTAGCTGACCCCTCCCTTTGTTCAAAGAGTTATAAGCCGGGTCTTGCGATTTGATATCCTAGTAGTAATGGTCCGTAAATTGGCTACATTTCTAGTGTTGTTCTAAGATCTGCATCTAGGGCATCTATTTACATGTATACAGACAGGTGCTGGTCAGTCTGCACGAGCGTGTACATCGCCTCGTGTGAGTCTTCACTGTACGCAGGTACATTAACACGCTAGTTCTTAAATGTTTTCCTTAAACAAATCACGCTTTTGCTAAAAAACTAAAAGACAAAGAAACATGTGTCCATGAACTTAACAATGACTTATGTTTTTACACAAAGTTTCGGAGGAGGTCAATATTAAACTAATGTACCAAGCCCCTATATACGAACATTTCTCCCCTGCTGCGTAATAATTATTAACCCTTTTTTCGCATACAAACACTTTTTTATGGATCTGCAGCAGACCACATTAGGACAACATTGTGATAAAAGGAGACATTGTTCATTATGAGCAATTTCTCCTTTTGCCACAAGTTGTTTTTTTAGCTTTATCAAATCGTTATACTTCCACTTCCTCAGATTTTCCATATTTTTGTCCAGATGGTTTCAACGTTATCTTCTGTAAATATTGCTGTATGTGGGAAAGGGTTTACTTGAGAGCACGTATGATGCAATCTTATGAGTAATACGGATTAACGCCCTATTCCGCATTAAGTCCTACACCTATACCCATAATCCGTATATGGGTGTAGGAATGGCCCGCACGTCTCCGGACTTTACCTTCTCGAGACGAATAATAACCTTTAACGTTACGAAATATAACCCCATCACATTCCTTCTGCGCAATCCCGTGGCATAACAACATGTAGAGTTTAGGGTTAACACGTATTGCGGAGTGTAGAGTATTCTATATAACTATTTCAGCGCCAAAGGCAGGCAACATTGAGGTTATTCATTGCAAACACTACAGATTCATGTGATCCATTAAAACCAGATCTAAACTCGCACGCTCGTATACAGAAATGTTTTGGTCTGATTTTAATGAGATTGTGTTAGCTCATAATAAGCTGTCTCACTTTAAATTAGCATTGTTTGCCTTTTAGTTATCAACCTATAACAAAATTCTTATTACATGAAAATGGAGTCACCCGGTTTTAAACATGGAAGAGTCTACTTTATGGAATCCGGCGCTGTAAGAGTTGAAAGCTGTCGATACTGACGGATATACTGTTCCAAACATAATGGGAATACGACGATGTATATACTAGTTTATGTATAATATATATATTATATCTTTATTTAAGTCTCATCTATGTACAAACACATATATAAACATCTCAATAACACATACAATGTACATAGCCATTTAATATTAGAATTACAAGAGACTGCAATTATAAGACTAATTGACACAAAATAAATACATCTAACGCAGATTGTTTATGCATATTTAAACAAGCAGTATAGTATATCATTATATACACAGTACAAGTAAAAGTAAAAGTTGGGAAACCGGCGCTAATCTTGACTCTAGGCCTAAACATGTGTTAAAATAATGTAAGTCTCATTTCGTCGTGTTGTGACTGTATTCATGATGCACATAGCGTTACATTGATCGATACGAGATAACAAGGCCAATACATCGAACGGAATGTCTAGATATCTGTTCTACTAAAAGGATTGTGCATGACATTTATTTAGCCCTTTCCCACATAGAACAAAACTGCAACAAACGGCTAAGCAAACATTCAACTAGACTATAGACAATTTATACTAATGGCAATATTGTTATCTGCAACAGACGGCTAAGCAAACATTGCACTTAACTACATGTATAGACAATTTATACTAATGGATTATGGAAGTATTGTTATTGAATAGAGTTGCGAAAGAAAAGCGGCAACAGGAGAAATTACTCGTTTTGAACAAGTCATCCTTTTACCAAAATGTTTTCATAAGTCGTCTTCTGAAGGTGCGACCGAAAACGTCTGTATGTAGAAAAGGTTAAACGGTGAATTGAACACGAAAATCGTCATGATAAATGAACTCAGTAATCGAACATCTCTGTACGCGAATAACCCAGCGTTTTGTTCTATATATAAACATTGCTTATATAAGTTGATCGATGCTCTGCGAGAACCAACCTTTTAGTAAATGACTGTTCATTCCTGCTAACTAAGGATCCAAATTGATTCTGCTTTACATAGGTGTGTTGATCTCTTTAGGACTAGTTTGCGAACAGTGGAGAGCCGTATTAGACTGCGTGGATGCGCTTGCTCGTGTGCATCTACATTGATCGCAAATTCCTTACGGTTTGTTTTTGCAGAGCAACAGTCACATAAATATTTCTTCATGGTATGATACCGTCAGGATCGTAGCTCCCTTTAGGCACTGTAGGCACGTGCCTACACATTTTTCTCAAAATGCCCCCAAACTGCAGCTGCGGCGATAGACATCTGTGTAATGTAACGACCAGATCAGCCTGCGCTGTCCGCGCAGACTGATCCGGCCGACACATTCCGTCTTGAGGGGATAGATGTATAGAGTAATGATTCCTGAAACAGAAAATCCACAGGAGGCGAAACGTGTCTATCCGGGTAGGCCTGTGTGGCATGCTTAGGCTGATCCGAGTCGATACTTTACGCAGAGTCCACACTGTTGATTTTCTCACGAGACGGCCTACACATTGATTATTGTAAAGCTACGCCCCTGACCGTTCTTAGGTGCGCTTGATTGCAGACAGGGATCACTTGTCCTGATCGTGTTCTGCATTGTGTCGAACTGTTTATTGTGGTTTTCTTGACATTTTGAAAGTACACACTTTGCTAAATTATGGTGTATTAAGAAAGAAAACGTGCAATCAAAAGATCGTTTTGAACTTCAAGTAAAGTCATATAAATGCAAAGAGCACTTTCAAACCCAATTTCAAACCTTTACCTAAAATGACAAATCTGTTGAAGAAGACTTTGCATACGATTTTGAAAACATCTAGGCAAAACTATTGAACTTCTCTATAAAGAAACATATATTGTTGAATATAATTAAAACGATTTAGCAAAAGGAGAAATTGCTCAATTTAAACAATTACGTCTTTTGTCACAATGTTTTCAAATATGCAGATGCTTCAAAATGAGTGTTTTTGTTGCATGCGGATGAACTGAGGGCAGAAGATTGTTTCAAGTTGACATCGCAATTATAGTTTGAGACGGTTCAACAGTTTATTTTCATACTAAATGTTAACTATATCGTTGAAAAGTGTCACCAAATCATAAATACTAAGATACATGTTTGGTTATGGATTATTTTAAGTGTAAAGCATAACTATCTTTGGCATCGAATGATAGAAATATGATTGCAATATTTCTTTAAAAATAATATTATAGACAGGCTTGGTGAAATTGTATTGTTGTTTGAATAGCCGTTGAATATTTCCTAAAGATCGTTTGGACAAAGGTCGGTGATTTGGAGACTTCATTATCCGTGTAAAGCAAATATTAGGATGACCCTGTACATGCGTACAGTCTTCACCCGAGCGTGCACAATCCATCTATATGTTATATAGATCTGAATGCAAATTATAACAAAAAGTAGAAGATTGGACCTTTACTCTTTCCCACATAAAAACAAATCTGTATCACACAACTTTGGAAATATCTTGGCAAACATAAGGAAAAATTTGAATTTTTTAGGAGAACTACTATTGAATATATTTGTGAACATTGTAGCAAAAGAAGAGAATGATACTCATGAGCAATTTCTCCAAAGAAAGCATCTATATATCGGAACAGGTTAACTCTTTCTACGCCGGATAAGACTTTCCCATGTCAACAAAATCTACAAGTTTCACGTAATTATAGTTTTAAATATTTCGGTAACTAAAAGGCGAACAATGCTGATCGCAGGTGCGACAGCTCATTACGAGTTGCCTCATCTGAATCTATATTGTTTGCAAACACCTCACTATTGCCATCGACTCTGAACTATTTATACGAAATGATCTATTCTTGCTTACCCTGAACTATAAAATACACATGTGGCTATGCCAGAGGATTGGACACAAGCAATTTGACGGGGTTATCTTCTGTTACGTAACGAGCTGTCTCATCTAAATCTGTAATGTGTGAAAATCACTTAAGTATTACCAATGGCCGGACGCGGCTCGTATATGTTCTATTCGACATCAGAAATGTGACAAGTAGAAGTTTAAATGGGAGTCATAAAAACATAGTTCACATAATACAATAATTATCTCCCTTTTCAGCCGTTTTGATAGGCAAATTTACTATATATGTTGAATAGACAAATATCAAATATAATTAAATTAAACAATTAGTACTACATGTGCAAAAATAAATAAATAAAAAAGTCGTTATAATCAGATCATTCAAAGGTATCAACGAAATATGGTTGTCAAACTCAAATTCCTTGGTGTTTTTTCTAATTATCACAGTTTTTAAAAGATATTTTCTATTAATACTCATCATATATTTGCCTATCAAAATGGCAGACAAGGGAGATAACTATTGTAGTTGTGGGAACAATGTATTAAATATTCATCAAGTGTTATATCATAAAGACCAAGAAATTGAAACCTTGCACATTCATTGTTCGTATATGGCGCTAGACCACCCTGCCCTATTCCGAGCATTCATCATTATACAGTCGTGTGTTTCTTCAACAGAAATGAAAATAAAGCCCATCAGAAATAGACTAAATAGATACAATTTATTTTTAAGTATTGTTATATAACTGATTGTTTAATATTTTTTTCCGAAAAGTGATAAACTATCAAAACAGAACTCACCAAAGTATCCCCAAACGATACAGGCAATATACAAGTCAATACAGTACAATCTTTTTATAATGCATAACAACTACAAGTTTTATAGCAAGTTAAACAAACAAAGATCATAACATAGACAATATAAAGACGGTGTCTTTAAGAAAGAAAAATGGCATCTTCGATAACAATTGATTATACAAAAATGAAATATGTGAATTAAAATTCCTTGTATATATAAGAGTATATAGCTATATCCAAAATATGGGGCACTATTTGTTAGTTGAAGGTGAACCCTTAATATTAATAAAACACTTGCAATCAATTGCTGATAACCATGCTATCGATATTAACCCTTTACCTCATACGACAATTATACAGCAGACGACTTTGAACATATTTCTTTAAAAAATAGAAAATCTCTATAATTTAATGTATAACCTATGACTAAAAGTGGAAAACATTGCGGCAAAAGGAGAAATTGCTCGTTTTGAGCAATTTCTTCATTTGTCACTATGTTTTCAAAAAGACGTCTGCTGCAGAGGCATCAGAAAGCGTCTATATGAGGAAAAGGGTTAAGTTTCACTATTGGTCGAACCGTAGTTCAACTTCAATAAAGAGCTTGTCACTAAATATTGCCCAACTATCGATAAAAGATGTCATTCTTAGTTCAAGGTCAACTTTAGATCTATCGCGTTCGGTGATTTGGGGTCGCCCTTTCTTTTTAAGCATCACAAAGTTATCGTGGGGGTACAAATCGCGCTTAAAAGCTAACAGTTTGTGTCAGTAGTCACATATCTATGGAAGCGTCCTAGTGCCACAGTCTGTAATATTTTTTAGAGATTTAGAGATATCATCTCCTAATTAGGAAATACCAAGTCCTAATTAGTAGATACTAAGTCATAATTAGGAGATACTATCTCCTAATTAGGAGATACTAAGTCATTATTAGGAGACACTAAGTCCTTATTAGTAGATACTAAGTCATAATTAGGAGATACTACGTCCTAATTATGAGAGACTATCTCCTACTTAGGAGAAACTATTTCATAATTAGGAGACACTAAGTCCTAATTAGGAGATACTAAGTCATAATTAGGAGATACTAAGTCCTAATTAGGAGATACTATTTCCTAATTAGGACTTAGTAGATAGAGAATTAGCCCTGAACCTAGTATCTCCTAATTATGACGTAGTATCTCCTAATTAGGAGATATTATCTCCAAATTAGGACTTAGTATCTCCTAATAAGGATATATTATCTCCTTAGTATGACTTAATATTTCCTAATTAGGAGATAGTATCTCTTAATTAGGACTTAGCATCTCCTAATTAGGAGATAACATCTCTCAAAAATATTACAGACTGTGGCACTAGGTCGCTTTCATACATATCTATATGAGTCATAACACAAATTGAAACTTCGGGTATCGAGTACAGTAGCTCGGATCAAGATCAATCTCCGCCTCTGTCATCTCGTAAAACAGACCTCCATGAATCCGAGGGAAAACGATGTTGACATATAAACCGAGTCAACATGCATTTGATCACGTTTGTCTTTTATTTGAATTAATTTGAATGTCGGGTTTCGTTGTTCCCGACTCATATTATAGAATAAATGATGTAGGTGGACAATGGAGACCCTGACAAGACCATTTGAATGCACGAGCTCGTCTGAACCTTCCTTGTTTTGCATAGGCAATAACAAACGTTTACGCTGGAATGTTAACAATGCCATGACTCAATATTTGTTTAATGAATACTTATTATGGCTTGAGGTTAAAGGGACACTAAAGATGTTTCGAATATTTGTTGAAATGAGTATATATATATTCTAGAGATCGCGTTTCAAAATGAACATATAATATATCTATAGGTGCTACCTATTTACGAAAAAACGCAAGATAATTATAAACAAAAATTAAAGAGCATACTTTGGCCATAAAAAAAGAATTTATAAGGAATTGACTAGACAATAATAATGTTAATGTCATGTTTCTAACATTATCAAAACATATTTGGAATTCGTATTGCTGTCGTCTATTATTACGAACAGAAAATAATAAAGTAAAGACTTTAAGAAAATCAAGGAATACATTTATAATGAACGAGGTTAAAACATGAGGGCCAAGATGATCCTTAATCGATCACCTGCATTAGGGTAAAGAAGCAAATAGATCAGCCCTTTTCTGATGCCACCTGGCGACTGCCCTTTTCAACCAGTCAATATGACTGGAACAAATTATGTAAGGGGTCACATTTCTGCTAAACCCTTTCCCTATTAGAGACGGTTTCTGAGGCTATGCAACGGACGATTTAGGAAAAGATTGTCACCAAAAGAACAATTGCTCCTTATGAGAAAGTTATCCATTTGCCACAATGTTTGATAAATAATTATACTTTTAATGAGTGAGTCAATAGCTCATGTATAGGAATTTGGGGTCTTTCATCTTGATACCACTTTTTTGCGGAACGACGTCGCTCCATTGACGTTACGCCAAGATGAAGTGTAACGGAAATGACGTCACGTCCTTCTTTGGCTACGATACAGTCAAAATTTAGTTTCGGTCGTAGAAGGCTAATGCTGTCGGGTTTTTTTGACGAACGGGAAAACATATTTCTTACAGATTTCCATTTATTTTTAACTTTTCGTACAAATGTTAATTCCCACATAACACAGCACTTTAATGATCTTAAATATCGAATTTAAAAAAAAAATGATTAAAAAGACGACAATAATTTTCAATCCGTGTTTTTCTGCTCATACCCAAAATACCGATTTAAAAAAAAATGATTAAAAAGACGACAATAATTTTCAATCTGTGTTTTACGGTTGCTTTTTATACATATCCAAAATGGCGGCCCCCATGGATTTTTCCAGTTTCATTTCAGAAAGCTTCATGGGTTATTGAAAAAAAAAAAAAAAAAAAAAAAATCTCACACCTGTTAACTATAAGCGAAAAAACCCATTCATGTTTTTTTTTTCGTATTATCTTACTGTGAAGTAACGGTTTTCATTCATGCATTACATATATATAGTAATAATGATACCTTATAGACTAACTGTCTACTAAAATAGCCATGGCATATTGTAATTCTTCATCTGTATGTGTGTATCTTGTTCCAGTGTGACGTCACACAATTAACGGAAATGACGTTTGTGATCTTAAAATAAGGCGGGATAATCGCTATAATCCACTTAATCATTACAGGCGTATCCCAGTTTTGATACTAATTTGTGTTGGGAAAGATTGCATTCTGATGTTTTATGTACTTTAAAGCCTTTAATTATGTTTTGAACTTCAACAATCTTAAATAATATGAGTAAATGAAAACCTCCGTATATCACCTTTAAGGTTGATTTTTCACAGTTATAGCCGTTGCAAAATGATAATTCTAATTTGATGTAGAGTTACATCGGTATTGTTTTGTTAACTTTTGACTCTGGGGGATAATTGAAATAGTTTTCACTAAATGGAAATTATGACCCAAACCACGTGACACTATCCTACAATTAACCTTTTCAGCGCCTAATGTCACAGTGGTGCTTTTATGTAAGACAGCTCGTTGGGACCTGTCTAGCCAGAATCTGTGTTTTTGGCAAAAACCTCAATAATGTCAGTGTTACTGAGAGAGTTAACTAAGTATTGCCCAACTATCGATAGCAAATGTCATTCTTAGTTCAAGGTCAACTTTAGATATATCGTGTTCGTCGAGTACTGGTCTCACTTTCTTTTGAAGCATCACAAAGTTAACATGGGGTATACACCATGTAGATACGCGTTTTCTTTGTTCCCATACAAATCAATACAGTTTTCCGTCAGACCAATTTCAAAACTATCGACGCAGGAAATGTGCATTTGGTCACTTGCATCCTGCGTAGATCCAGATCAGACTTTGCATGGGAACAGTCTGATCGGGATCTGCAATAGTCGTGGCTTGGTCAAAGAGGCACTGGGATAAAACTGCCATAAAACCATTTTTTTGCGTTGTGCATATGGTAGAGTTTTAAATGCGAGGCTATAATAAACATTTTCCCTCTTGTAGACACAGTTTGGCGAATTTGAAATTGAAGGCTTGTTAACAAAACGTGACAAAAGGAGAAATCAACCATAATGATCAAACTCTCATTTAGCAACAATGTTTTAAACTATATTCAATAATTCTAAAGAGATTTTCCATATTTTCTAGACCCTTTCAAAACCGTCTGCTGCACATTTGCTGTATTTGGGAAAGGATTAAGCTGAGATAAGTATCTCGTGATGGACTGACCTTTACCTTGACTACATGACGAATCTATTTGTAGAGACACCGGGGTGTTGTCAACCTGACGACGGTGGAATGCGTGCAGGGTGAAGAAAGAACCACACATATCGGAAATGATAGGAAGGAGGACATTATCTTTACTAACCCTCGTCAACAGCTGGGACAAACAGGGGACGGACAAAGTTTGTAAACAATAATGTCAACCTCACCGAATTCATTAATTAACACGTTCCAACTTGCCTATTGCGTATTGCGTATTGACGCATCTGAACAGATGACTTTTGAAACATATATACAAAGATATTTAATATCTATGAATTATAATTTATTTATTGAAAAAGACTTGAAAACATTTTGACAAATGGCGAAATTGCTCTGGACGAGCTATTTCTCTTTTTGCCACAATGTATTCAAAAGTCGTCTACTGCAGAGGCGTCCGAAAGCGTCTGTATGTGGAATAGGGTTAACTTGTAGACGCAGTTTGTGGTATCTGCAGAAGACGACTTTTGAAATTATTGTAGCAAAAGGAGAAAATGCTCATCTTGAGCAACTTATCCTTCTGTCACAATTTTTCAATTTATTCAATCATATTTCTTTCATCCATATCGTTCGCATTTTTGACTAGATGTTTTCACTACATACTTGGCGTACAGGTATGTGACAAAAGGGTTACAAGTGGACTATCTACCGAAGTTTGTTCTAAAAACTATTATATACGTAGTCAATTATGCTATCATAGTTTCAAAGCACACATATTCGTTTGCCATATTGATTCCAACTATGTGTATTTTCAATAATATTTTATTTTTTTTAATTTAACCCTTTCCCTAATATAGACGCTTTCTGACGCCTCTGCAGCAGACGGCTTTTTGAAAACAGTGAAACGTGCAATTTCACCTTTTGCCACAATATTTTCCACTTTTTGTCATAGGTTATCCATTCAATTACGGAGATTTTCTATGTTTTAACAAAATAAGTTCAAAGTCGTCTGCTGCAGAATTGTCGTATGAGGGAAATGGTTAAGCCTTTGACTGCTTTGACGTTTGCATAGATGTTCTCAAAGTCGTCTATTGTAGATTTATTGTCTAAGGGAAATGATTAACTCTTTCAGCGCCACAGGTAATATCGAGGTTTTTGCAAACAATGCAGATTCAGGTGAGTCAGCTCGTAACGAGCTGTCTCACCTGAAATCAGCATTGTTTGCCTTTTAAGTTACCAAAATAGTCCAAAACCTTCATAAATTGAGAAATGGACACACCCGATTTTGAACATGGAAGAGTCTACTTTAAACAATTCGGCGCTGAAAGAGTTTAAGGTGAAATAAGATTAATTGATTAGGCATTTACCCTTTCCCTCATACGACAATTCTGCAGCAGACGACTTTGAACATATTTTGCCAAAATATAGAAAATCTCTATAATTAAATGGATAACCTATGACTAAAAGTGGAAAACATTGTGGCAAAAGGAGAAATTGCTCGTTTTGAGCAATTTCTTCTTTTGTCAATATGTTTTCAAAAAGCCGTCTGCTGTAGAGGCGTCAGAAAGCGTCTATATGAGGGAAAGGGTTAACACGTTCATATCACGTTCACCTACTCATGTGCTTTCCGGCTTTCTCACACCAGTACTCCACACAACATTATTTCAAAGCAACTGGCTGCTTTTCCACATTGTCGGAAGATGAATGACGCTTGTCACAGTGACTTTTTCCTAGCTGGGGTTTGAACTCACAACCCCCGGATTGACAGCTCGCGTCACTACCGACTACGTTACCGAGGCTAAGAGGAATAAGAAGATGAAGAGATGGCACGTTGTACAATGATTGTTCGCAGGAGGCTGTCTTTGATGTCTAGTACTTCTGAACTTGAATGGTATGTGATGTGTTTTGATATGGACACGTTGTTGCTGTGGCTTATATCAAGTTTAATACTTTGATTGAATCATGGACTTTGGACCTAGAATATTCCTACGCCCTACTGCCTGACCGATTTTCGATGTCCTTTTGCGATAAGGTGCATTAACTCTTTCCCACATATTACAAAATTGCAGCAGACGACTTTGAAAACATCTTGCCAAAAATGTGAAATATCTTCATAAATTAAAGTATTATTATTAGATAGAAAATACTGTGGCAAAAAGAGGAATTGCTCATTATGAGCAATTTCTCCTTTTGACACAATGTTTTCAAAAGTCGTTTGCAGCAAATGTGTCTACCAGTGGGGAAAGGGTATATCCTGGGTTTTTCAAATGCTTACTTATACGATAATCCTCATAATTATTATATGAGGTGAGCTCAAGGAAAACCAACTTCAATACATTTGAACACAGTCTAGTTTCAGATCGTTCTGCGCATCCACCCAGTTTAATCTTGGTCTGCGTCGTTAACCAGTTATACACTGACGGCTTCACGAGACGCCTAGCAAACAATGTGCGTTTAAATAAGATACCAGGAGTAAACGTGCAGATCTGTGTCCACTCTCGTCGCTGGTTTTCGAAGCACAGTGTTCCTATATTTCATCATGCCTTGGTGATCGAGGATGAATTGAATGCCTTTTTTATTTGTGAAAAGTGTAAGAGTATAAAGGATTTGTTTCTAAATACGTGGTTTAATGCTTTATCAAGCTTACATTATGTTTATGTTCTCCTCAAAATGAAAATCCAGTAGTTATTTTAAAAAAAAAAGCCTTTTATGTTTCAAAGCCTTTGAAGAAATTTGATTGTGCACATAACTACATAAGTTGAATGTAATATTATATGTATTTATTGTGGGCCGGCGGCCTAATGTCACAAATAAACTATTTTACTGTATTGTATTGTATTGTATCATTATGAAAAAGTTGATTTGAAATATAATTATAACTGACCTGGATGAAGTAAACAGCCTTATCAACCACAGCGCATATTGAGGTTTTTTTGCAAACAATGCAGACCCAGGTTAGTCTGTTCGTAATGAGCTGTATCACATGACAGGCGAAAAGTGTCTGTCCGGGTAAGCCTGCTTTACGCAGAGTCCACAATGTTGGATTTATCTCGGGACGTCTCATTTATGTATTGTCTTCCCTTTCTGTAAAGAAATTAAATCAATCCTTTCTCACATGCAGTCTATTATTAAAAACAGTGTGTAAAGTTTTCCTCTTTGCCATAATGTTTAAAATACTTTTCGATACTTATAGAAATGTTCATAGTTCTACCTAGACATGTTCAAAGAAATCAGATGCAGATGTGCTGTATCCAGGGAAAGAGATAACTCTGCAGACTGCAACCGAATCTAATGACTTTGGACAAATACAGTTGTTCGAATCTGCGTACTTGGTCTTCGTGCCATCTGTATAAACCGACTCTCTTTAATTTTATAACCGAAAATCGAACATCGCTAGAATACAAAGATTAGAACGCTTATCCGTGGCACACGAATTGGATGATATCTTTGAGAAAACTGTGTGCTCTTTCAAAGGTTATCTTTTTACACGATGATTTTTAAAGGCGTCTCCCCAGGCCTGCTGATCAGTCATGATCCATCCGTCTACACGTGGGAACGCAATACACGATACGACAATGGCTTTTATTTGTATATAAATGCAACACACGTTTCAGTTCAATAAAGGTGGTGTTTGTCTTTCATTTTGACCGAGATAAATAACCCGTGTCATTAATAAGGATGTTATTTAAATCCGTCCAAAGTCCATGTGATATTGCACTTTACCTGAGTTAATGATGTCTGAACTTACAGTATAAAGTCCATGTTCAATACATGACTCATGTTCAGTTGAATCGATGCTTGCAAATCTACAGACAGATATGATTAAGAAAAAAACATTACAAGTCTAGACGGACATACAGACAGTTATCGGGACAAATGAAACAACGAGTAAAGCAAATTGGCTTATCATAAATAATTGAAGTATCCAATATAGTTTTATAACCGTTTACTTGTTTTACCATATAAGGGTTGTTTGCTTTGAAAATGTTTTGGTACAATTAAATACACCTGAGCTAAGTTGAATTATATTTTTAATACATAGTTGTAAACAATGAAACAAAAGGAGAATTGCTTCAAAGTGATTTTTCTGCATGATGTTTAACGGCATTTTCAACAATATTTCAGTTATAACACTACGTTTCATTAGTAAATTACCAGAATTACCGGTGTTATTTAACCTGACATCGATGCACCAATCGTTTCGCTATCACAACAACTATGAGCGCCATGGGGGAAAGCCACTACAACCATTGTAATGTATCTAGTATGACTCGACCGGGGATCGAACCCTGGTCTCTTACCTTACGATATTGACGCTCTTATTACTACACCGTCGAGATGGTACGCCCAAAACAGAGCGCGTTTAAAGACGCCCGCTGAGTAAGCGTCAAAACTGACGTCTGTATAAGGGATATGGTGAGTACACAACACGGTTTTTCCTAAGGAATGTGGACTTTGAATCTACGTGCTGCATTTTAGATATAATCACGTTTGCACCGGATTATTTTCTGGACTTTGAACTGTCATTAGTCGTCACTCACATGCGCACGAATTTCACCGCGTTTGAAGCAAATTCACTGGGTAAACATTGTGGGGAAAGAAGAAATGACTTTGTTTGTGTTATATATTTTAAATCGTATTCAGATATAATTCCTATGCTTTTCATCTGAAGTCTCAAAGTTGTCTGCTAGCGAATCTCCCTATTTGGACACAAAGTGTTGAAGCAGATGCGAGGTAAAACCCGCACTGAATTATTTTGATCTTTAATTATTTTAGTGGTTTTATTACATTACATTACTGTATCGAATTGAATCAATTCGTCTGGCCAGTCAAACAGGACCTAATATTCCAGTAAATAACAAGACAGTGGTACAGAGGTAGAGCTGTCGTATCAAATGTTCTGGGTTAGAGTCCCATGATGAGCGGGTTCTGACTTTGGCTTTTTCCACACAAACGGCGCCATTATTGGTTAGGTTATAGAATGCGAAAGCTTGTTTCGCAATCGATGTAAAATAAATAAGTTTAAACTAACAATACATCGTATTCGAATTGAAAATAGATTGCAGTATCTCAACTAATACATTTAATAACATATTTTTTTTCAGGTGGAGCGTCCGCCTCTGGTGTGGGGGGTCGCGGGTTCGATCCCCGGCCGAGTTATACCGAATACTTAAAAAAGGGTAGTAATGGCTGCCCTCTTTGACGCCCAGGGTTGCGGGGTTAGCATTACGACTAAATGGCTGGTGTCAGGATAAAAGGACCAGTAGTACTGGTAACTTACCCAGGAATCGCCGTGATGTAATTGAAAATAGGTTGAAAACGGTGTGAAACACCAATCAATCAATATATTTCAGGTTACAACTCTCGCAATTATAATGTAATAATAGTTTTGGACTGTTTGTATTGCTAGAATCCAATGTATGCCTACTTTAGGTGAGGCAGATCGTTACGAGCTGATTCGCCTGAATCTGTAATGTTTGTAAGAACCTCAAGGTTGCTATTTGCGCTGATACAGTAAACATGGTCGGTATTTTAGGAAGTTCAAAGGATCGTAAATTATAAACATGTATTCATGCTAAGAACTAAAATGGATAATACTTGACAGAGTTTCTTGAAACCTTCATGATAAGTTGTCGGTGAGTGCTGATCTGTATCATAATTAACCGTAAGCCAATGCGACCAGCGACCAGTGTAGAACCAGATCCGCCAGCGTATCTTTGCAGGCTAAACTTAAAGTGTTCGCCGATTACTCGTAGAGGGTTTCAAGACAATTCTGTAGAGCAGTATCTATTTCCTTATTTAGCATCGAATCAGTCGAATGGCTTTGTAACCCACCTATGTGTTAGTAACTCTTTACATGGGTTAATTATGAAACTCTGGATTCTTGATTTATATTTCTAGTCATTATTTTGTTAAATTTCAAATTGCTTACGTCATTAATGATAAATGACATTTTCAACACGTCTAAGTGTCTTTACTTTTTCGCTCTAGAGTTGCAACACAAATAAACTCATCCAGAACTGTAGACCCGCAGTATAAGATAGCAATTGTGGATTGAACAGAAGGTTTAAGATGGAAAGGGAGATTCAAATACTGTTGTACGTTGTTTTGAATCTGCGTATTTGGTCTTCGTGCCATCTATTTAAACCGACTCACTTTAATTTAATATATGACAATCGGACATCGCTAGAATAAAACGATAAGAATGCTTATCCGTAGCACACGAATTGGATTATATCTTGAACAAACCTGTGTGCTCTTTCAAAAGTAAAACTTTTTAAAAGTCGTCTACTCAGTCCTGCAGATCAGTAATAATGCGTCTGCATATGGGGTCTGATTAAACAATAGGGCAATGGTGTTTATTTATTCAGGTTAACAATAATCTTTGCATAACTGACCGAGATGAATACCGTGTCCTTAATAAGGATGTTTTTTAAATCCGTCCAATTTCCATGTGATATTGCGTTTTACCTGATGTAATGATGTTTAGCTTGCAGGCTAAATATATACCTTACTTTCAATTGTATCGATGCTTGCAGTTCTACAGAAACCAATGATTAGGAAAACCCCATTAAACTACAAGTCTAGACCGACATACCGACAGTTAGGTGTTTAACTACAAGTCTAGACCGACATACCGACAGTTAGGTGTTTAACTACAAGTCTAGACCGACATACCGACAGTTAGGTGTTTAACTACAAGTCTAGACCGACATACCGACAGTTAGGTGTTCAACTACAAGTCTAGACCGACATACCGACAGTTAGGTGTTTAACTACAAGTCTAGACCGACATACCGACAGTTAGGTGTTTAACTACAAGTCTAGACCGACATACCGACAGTTAGGTGTTTAACTACAAGTCTAGACCGACATACCGACAGTTAGGTGTTTAACTACAAGTCTAGACCGACATACCGACAGTTAGGTGTTTAACTACAAGTCTAGACCGACATACCGACAGTTAGGTGTTTAACTACAAGTCTAGACCGACATACCGACAGTTAGGTGTTTAACTACAAGTCTAGACCGACATACCGACAGTTAGGTGTTTAACTACAAGTCTAGACCGACATACCGACAGTTAGGTGTTTAACTACAAGTCTAGACCGACATACCGACAGTTAGGTGTTTAACTACAAGTCTAGACCGACATACCGACAGTTAGGTGTTTAACTCTTTCAGCGCAGAACTGTTTAAAGTAGACTCTTCCTTGTTCAAAATCGGGCGTCTCCATTTCTCACGTAATTACAGTTTTGGATTATTTGTTATGAATAAAACGCAAACAATGCTGATTTCAGGTGAGACAGCTCGTTATGAACTGACTCACCTGAATCTGCATTGTTTGCAAAAACGTCAATATTGCCTTTGGCGCTGAAAAAGAGTTAATTACGATTTCCCAGCATGTTGCCTTTATGTCTTCTACAGATTTTGTTGAAGGTAGAAAAAGGAAAGAAAAATCATATATATATATAGTGTTTATCTCTTTGTTCCGTATCAATACATGACACGTTTCATCTTACAAGTTATCTCTAAGTCTTGACCGAATAAAACAGATAAATAACATGTGTCAGTAATAAGGATGGCATTTAAAGCAGATCAAAGTCCATGAAATATCAACACTTTCCCACTTATAGAAGTATTTTGACGACTCTGCAGCAGACGACCTTTAAAATAATATTGACAAAAGGAGGAGTTTCTCATCATAATTTTTTTCCTTGCCATAATGTTTTCAAAGTTGTCTACTGTAGATTTATTGTATTTGCGAAAGGGTTAATTTACCTGACATTTGAGCGTTTACATGGTAACCAGCTTAAAGTCCGATTTCCATACCCTAGAATTTGTCAATTATATAGATGTGTGCAGTGCTACAGATACCGACGATTAAACAAAAATGTATCGACCCGGATCAGCCTAAGCATGCCACACAGGCGTAACCGGATATACACTTTTCGCCTCCTGTGGATTTTCGGTTTCAGGAATCACTACTCTATCCCCTTAGACGGAATGTGTCGGCCGGATCAGCTTTGAAGATGTCTTGTTAAAACACAATCACACTAAAACCAGACATTAAACTTCGCTCGATCGTATATAGATCTAAGACTGTCTCGAACACGGTCGTCTCAGGTTGCCCCTTGTTCTTGTAAATCCACAAAATAAACAATCTAAGTTAAGTCAAATTGTACGCATTAATATTAATTACACTTTTCTCGAATATTATATATCACATGTCATCTATTGAAACTATACTATATGTATTGCTATACAATTGTTTAGTATGTATATGTTGCAAAAACATGTAAAATGTTATGCAAATAAAGAACTTGAACTTGACAATAAAAGTTTTGCCTATATAATCGTTAGGTATAAAACAAGGGAGATAACCCCTGTAAATAAACGAAATGGAGAAACGGTGATTATTGAATGTTACGGTTGTATATAATCGAGCGTAGGTTGTACCGTGTGATTTCATTGGACAGAAAAGTAGCACCTGCTCGTGAATGTTTAAGTGTAGGGGGGTCAATTCGAGACGACATTGTATGCGATATCGTCATATCCAATATACATGTAAGTACATGGCAGTATTTTTGTCTAATTTCAAGAATATTGGGTTAATCGGTACAGCTCCTGTGTATTTTGATTATAGTCTTTGATAAAGAGTTATCAATATGGTTTAGACGAACTTATCTAACATTGATCGTGTTATTCTACGTCCTTGGTACTTTGATTTTACAGATGTAACTGTTCCCCATAGATTTTTTTAATTTTTTGTTAGTAGAGGTGTGTTGATGTTCAACGGTTTGGGAGCAAGTTGTACACATTGATACCCAAATGTATTTTGTTTTATTTCCTTTATCAAATGATAACATTTGATAGAAAATATGAATTTCTGCAAAAATGTCTTTATTTATGCAAAAAACTGATTGAAAAAGTTAGTGAACTTCCTTATTAAATCATAACGATTCAATCAAATGAAAAAAACGTGAGCCTGTTGCTATGGCAACCAAAGTAGATAACAATGGTTTTTGTTTGCCATTTTTGGCTTCTTTCATCAAGTTGAGAAAAAGTGTGAAGTTTGAACAAAATCCGTGACCATGTGTGCGACACTCCCTATATGGGAGTGCAACGGCTATTAATTAATCAGTATTCATACTGAGTGTTGCGGAGGTCACACAGTATCGATCCGCTTTCACGTGAGCCGAACCCAGGGCAGCCTTTCTATCTCCGAGCAATTGTCAAAAACAAACATTGGCAATGTTGTGAGAAAATCAGAAATTCTCATACTGAGCACTTTTTCCTTTGTTTTCACAATGCTATCCAAAATCGTCAACTGTACATACCTCATTTGAAAAGGGGGAATGGAATGCATGACGTTATATTTTTGCTTAAAAATGTGGACTTTGAATCAACGATGATCACTTAAATATATATCATGTATGCAAAGGATTACTTACTGGACTTTGGACTGTCTTTACCATAAAGTAAGGGCAAAACCCCACACCCGTAATTACGTTCATTTTGTTCTCTCTCCAATATTTTGTTTTACTTTACATACAGTACCAAAATGCATATTTTTCCTGTCCAGTTTAAAGAGGGTTGTTACAGGTTTTGTAGATTAAACCCTTTTTCACATTGTGACGCCTATGAAACAAACGAAGTTTGAAATTATGGCCACAACTGTAGACATTGCTCATGATAATCAATTTCTCCTGGTAAAACAATGTTTGAAACTCTATTCAATCATTATACTTTCATTTGCATGTATCTGTTCACTTTGTTTGCCAACATATCTTGAAAGTCGTCTGCTGCATAGTTGCTGTATGAGGGACAGGGTTAAACTCTATTCAATCATTATACTTTCATTTGCATGTATCTGTTCACTTTGTTTGCCAACATATCTTGAAAGTCGTCTGCTGCATAGTTGCTGTATGAGGGACAGGGTTAAACTCTATTCAATCATTATACTTTCATTTGCATGTATCTGTTCACTTTGTTTGCCAACATATCTTGAAAGTCGTCTGCTGCATAGTTGCTGTATGAGGGACAGGGTTAAACTCTATTCAATCATTATACTTTCATTTGCATGTATCTGTTCACTTTGTTTGCCAACATATCTTGAAAGTCGTCTGCTGCATAGTTGCTGTATGAGGGACAGGGTTAAACTCTATTCAATCATTATACTTTCATTTGCATGTATCTGTTCACTTTGTTTGCCAACATATCTTGAAAGTCGTCTGCTGCATAGTTGCTGTATGAGGGACAGGGTTAAACTCTATTCAATCATAATACTTTCATTTGCATGTATCTGTTCACTTTGTTTGCCAACATATCTTGAAAGTCGTCTGCTGCATAGTTGCTGTATGAGGGACAGGGTTAAACTCTATTCAATCATAATGCTTTCATTTGCATGTATCTGTTCACTTCGTTTGCCAACATATTTTGAAAGTCGTCTGATGCATAGTTGCTGTATGAGGGGACAGGGTTAAACTCTATTCAATCATAATGCTTTCATTTGCATGTATCTGTTCACTTCGTTTGCCAACATATCTTGAAAGTCGTCTGATGCATAGTTGCTGTATGAGGGAAAGGGTTAAACTCTATTCAATCATAATGCTTTCATTTGCATGTATCTGTTCACTTCGTTTGCCAACATATCTTGAAAGTCGTCTGATGCATAGTTGCTGTATGAGGGACAGGGTTAAACTCTATTCAATCATTATACTTTCATTTGCATGTATCTGTTCACTTCGTTTGCCAACATATCTTGAAAGTCGTCTGCTGCATAGTTGCTGTATGAGGGACAGGGTTAAACTCTATTCAATCATTATACTTTCATTTGCATGTATCTGTTCACTTCGTTTGCCAACATATCTTGAAAGTCGTCTGCTGCATAGTTGCTGTATGAGGGAAAGGGTTAAACTCTATTCAATCATTATACTTTCATTTGCATGTATCTGTTCACTTCGTTTGCCAACATATCTTGAAAGTCGTCTGCTGCATAGTTGCTGTATGAGGGACAGGGTTAAACTCTATTCAATCATTATAATTTCATTTGCATGTATCTGTTCACTTCGTTTGCCAACATATCTTGAAAGTCGTCTGCTGCATAGTTGCTGTATGAGGGACAGGGTTAAACTCTATTCAATCATTATACTTTCATTTGCATGTATCTGTTCACTTCGTTTGCCAACATATCTTGAAAGTCGTCTGCTGCATAGTTGCTGTATGAGGGACAGGGTAAAACTCTATTCAATCATTATACTTTCATTTGCATGTATCTGTTCACTTCGTTTGCCAACATATCTTGAAAGTCGTCTGCTGCATAGTTGCTGTATGAGGGACAGGGTTAAACTCTATTCAATCATAATGCTTTCATTTGCATGTATCTGTTCACTTCGTTTGCCAACATATCTTGAAAGTCGTCTGATGCATAGTTGCTGTATGAGGGAAAGGGTAAAACTCTATTCAATCATAATACTTTCATTTGCATGTATCTGTTCACTTCGTTTGCCAACATATCTTGAAAGTCGTCTGCTGCATAGTTGCTGTATGAGGGACAGGGTTAAACTCTATTCAATCATAATACTTTCATTTGCATGTATCTGTTCACTTCGTTTGCCAACATATCTTGAAAGTCGTCTGATGCATAGTTGCTGTATGAGGGACAGGGTTAAACTCTATTCAATCATAATACTTTCATTTGCATGTATCTGTTCACTTCGTTTGCCAACATATCTTGAAAGTCGTCTGCTGCATAGTTGCTGTATGAGGGACAGGGTTAAACTCTATTCAATCATAATGCTTTCATTTGCATGTATCTGTTCACTTCGTTTGCCAACATATTTTGAAAGTCGTCTGATGCATAGTTGCTGTATGAGGGACAGGGTTAAACTCTATTCAATCATAATGCTTTCATTTGCATGTATCTGTTCACTTCGTTTGCCAACATATCTTGAAAGTCGTCTGATGCATAGTTGCTGTATGAGGGAAAGGGTAAAACTCTATTCAATCATAATGCTTTCATTTGCATGTATCTGTTCACTTCGTTTGCCAACATATCTTGAAAGTCCTCTGATGCATAGTTGCTGTATGAGGGAAAGGGTAAAACTCTATTCAATCATAATGCTTTCATTTGCATGTATCTGTTCACTTCGTTTGCCAACATATCTTGAAAGTCGTCTGATGCATAGTTGCTGTATGAGGGAAAGGGTTAAACTCTATTCAATCATAATGCTTTCATTTGCATGTATCTGTTCACTTCGTTTGCCAACATATCTTGAAAGTCGTCTGATGCATAGTTTCTGTATGAGGGAAAGGGTTAAACTCTATTCAATCATAATGCTTTCATTTGCATGTATCTGTTCACTTCGTTTGCCAACATATCTTGAAAGTCGTCTGATGCATAGTTGCTGTATGAGGGAAAGGGTTAAACTCTATTCAATCATAATGCTTTCATTTGCATGTATCTGTTCACTTCGTTTGCCAACATATCTTGAAAGTCGTCTGATGCATAGTTGCTGTATGAGGGAAAGGGTTGACACTGTCTGTAAATACGACCCCCGTGCTATAACCGATTATTTCAACCGTGAACTGTTTATGCTTGAGTAGAAAATAAAATATGAGCTGTCCCGCGAGAAAGCCAACATTGTGGACTCTGCGTAAAGTATCCACCCGGATCAGCCTAAAGCATGCCGCGCAGTCTAACCCGGACAGACACTTTTCGCATCCTGTGGATTTTCTGTTCCAGGAATCATTACTATATACCTCTATACCCCCTGAGACGGAATGTGTCGGCGGACTGCGCAGGCTGATCTAGATAGATACATTACGCAGATGCCATAATGATGGTTTTCTCGCGGGCAGTTCATATATGTTCTGTTCTGTTCAGATATTTGCGTCTGGCGGTTATGCCTTCTATTTATTTTATTTTTTTCTCCTATTAACGCATTGTGTTAAATAGTAGTATTCAGCAAGGGGGTCTTGTGTTGTATTTATAGGGAAAATGCTAAACCAAAGATAAACTTATCTTTCGATTAAATTAGCAATGTCTATTTTAACAGCTGTATATTGAAATCCGTTTGTAAACACATGAGGAATCATTATGTTCTGTAATTGTTTAACGACTGATAAAGCCTGATAAGGTTGATTCATTACATGGTACGTGTTTCACACATATTGAGCTCTTCTTTCAGCGCTGAATTGCCTAAAGCAGACTCTTGCGGCGATTCCAGTCTTCATGCAATAATAGTTTTGGACTATTTTGATTGCTTAAATGCAGTTTATGCTGATTTTAGGTGACGCAGCTCGTTACAATCTGTAAATGTTGCTATTGGCATTGATATAATTATATCAAGTATATTCTGGCTAAGAATAAAAATGGATACTCTGCTATACAGAAGTTTCTTAAAACCTTCATGATAAGATCTGTATGAGAATAACCATAACACAATATGACCAGAGTAGATCCAGGTCCAGCGTTATCTGTGCATTCCGAAATTGCGATATGATACGTTCCACGAGAAACCCAACAGTATGGCCTACGTAATGTATCGACCCAGATCCGCATGCGCAGGCTCATTGGGATATAAGTATGAAGTAATAAATCAACAGGAGGCGAAACGTGTCTGTCCGGGTTAGTCCACAATGTTATAAACTGCTCGGCTATTACTCATAGAAGGTTTAAAGAAACTACTGTTGAGCAGTTTCCATTCGGATTTTTGGCATCGAATCAGTCGTGTTAGTGGGACTTTTGAAAGCTAATGAAGAGGTGAATTCAGAGGACTAGAGTGAATAGGTCTTTTCCCCACAATATTTCTCTTTTCACTCCCACAATCCTATGTTGTGGGTACGCGTCTCGCTGAGATGATTCTTTTGAGTACCCACAACAAAGGGTTTGAATGTCAAATAAGGATTTTAGAACATGAAAAATGCTTCTTATCTAGAGCTGTGGGTGATATTTAGAAAACGAAACGTAAATTCCTTATTACTCATGTTATCATTGCACTAGATCATGAACTTCACCATGCATATGGCATGTTTGACTTCACGTGATCATGATTTTGCAGATATACGTACGTACAGTGCCTTGTATGTCTTTATATAACTAACACACAATATATATACTCGTGTTTCAGAAGTTCTTGAGCCTGAGCATTTTACATAATAAACACAATACCTTGTCAAGGACTAAGTACATATTTAGGCATAAGATTAAAGTTAAAGACCTCTCAGTTCATTGCGAGTTCAAGGTCACGCGGGAAAAGTGAGAAATATTACGTCAGGAACTTCGGATGAACATGAAGTAAGAACGATCGACGATCGTTTAATGGCTTTTTTTTCAAATATAAAAAACGTAAAATATACCAATACACCAATAAACAGGAGATTAGAATATTTATGTATTTCATATGATCCGTTGTGGGAGATTTGGATCCGGGCATTCCGGGTTCGACATCTTTTTCATGAATTTTCTAAAGCCGTGTTTGTAAAAAACAGCGTTTACTTTATGATAACTTGTGTAGCACCTTTTTAATTGTTTGATTTGTTTTTACAAATCATTGATTTCTCATTTGAGGGGATAACACTTTGACTGTTTGCTTGCTCATTTGCTGGGATAACACTTTGACCGTTTGCTTGCTCATTTGATGGGATAACACTTTGACTGTTCGCTTGTTTGTTTGAATTGTATCTTGGGCTGCTTACAACAGTAATTCCGTTATATCACGGCGTTTCCTCGTTTAATTACCAGTACTACCACTTTGTATCCTAAAAGATTATGTATCAACCGTAATGCTGTTCCCACAACCCCCCTGGTCGACATGGAGCGGGGGGGGGGGGGGGGGTGGGGGGGACATTTAATCAATATGTAAATATGTTGTAAAGCTGTAGCTAGATTGAAGCAATTACACTATGTTTGTGACAGAGCCAAGACTTAAAGCGACATCAAAACACCATGCAAACATCGACTGGAACAACTTTCTACTTTGGGCTCAATATGTACGCTTATATCTCAAGGTCAATACCCCATGTTGATATCAGGGTGGGCGAACAGCTGATCGTTGAGTGCACGTAACCCGGGACAGGAATGTTTCCTAACCCTTTTCCCATATTTTTAAGTAGTTGTTCTGCTGCAGAACTGTCACTTCTGCTTTCTATCTGTTTATACTGTTACGTTTAGATGTGTGTGTGTGTGTTTATATGTTTATGTTTATATGTTTATATGTATATGTTTATGTTTATATGTTTACGTTATATGTTTATATATTTATGTTTATATGTTTATGTTTATATGTTTATGTCAATTGACAAGACAGTTCATAACATTTTGGGTGGGATGGGGGACTAACTTAAGTGCATAATTAAGTCTTAATTCAATACACGTTATGTACTGAGTGGACTCGTATGTTCCCGCAATCTGACCAGTGATTCGCATCGCCACTATAAGATGCTTAAGTGATCGGTTGTTTGGTATTTTACGCCGGTTTCAGCATTTTTCTAGTTATATTACGTCGTTTCCTGGTTAAGATACCAATACTTCTGGTCCATTTATACTGACACCAGCCAGTCAGTCTTAATTCAATACACGTTATGTAACTGGACTCGTATGTTCCCGCAATCCGACCAGTGATTCGCATCGCCACTATAAGATGCTTTAGTGATCTGTTGTTTGGTATTTTACGCCGCATTCAGCATTTTCCTAGTTATATAACGTCGTTTCCTGGTTAATACTTCTGGTCAATTTATACTGACACCAGCCAGTCAGTCAGAATGCTAACCCCGCAACACGGAGCGTCAAGGAGGGTGGACATTACTACCATTTTGACGGTCTTTTGTATGACCCGGCCTGGTGATCGATCCTGCGACCTCCCTCACCCGAGGCGGACAATCTATATGTTCATACCCGACGCGGTGCTTGAGTGATCTTTATACTTGAAAGAGAACCGGGCAAATCTCTTATTACTAAACCAAACCCTATGTTGTGAGTACTCAAAATAATCATTTCAGTGAAATGGTTCCTTAGTACCCACAACACAGTGTTTGAGTGTCAAATAAGATTAAAAGAACGTTATAAAAACCTCTTATAGTTCTGATATGTATATCAGTTAATCTAATACCGTGTTCACCCACCATTCTAATTAATATTCTAAATTCACAAATAAATGAAATTTTTAATTAAGTAAACCATAATGCGTTAGCCAATCAGAAATAAGGTTGCTTTGTGATTTAGAATTGTTTTAGAACTTTTGTAATAAATTGAATTTAGTTGGTTTATGAGCACGGGACCTTGTTTTAACTCTTTCAACGCGAATGGCAATATTGAGCTTTTCACAAACAATACAGATTCAGGTGAGTCAGCTCGTAACGAGCTGTCTCACCTGAAATCAGCATTGTTTGCCTTTAAGTTATCAAAATATTCCAACACTCTTATAACATGATACATAGAGTCGACCGATTTTGAACTTGGAAGAGTCTACTTTAACAAATTCGGAAAGAGTTAAATTGTTCACACGGTGAGAAGTGTTTTCCTGTGTCCCGGTTCACAAGTTTATATAATATAAGCCGGGTACCCGTTGATAAAGTCCAGCTATATAGTTGGTATCTCACCAACGGTTGACACAACTGTGGCATCTCCTATCATAGGGTGGATATACTTAAACTGTTAGAATGTAAGGATTATTTTATTTATATTTAATTTCATTTATTTATATAAGAAAATCTGCGAAATGTCATTGAAATATTTTAAAAGAAAGTAGAGAAGAAAGAAAAAAAAACACGATTTTAATTTTGTATGTGTCTTTGTAATGTACTTAAGTTTTAGCAAGACTTTTATTCATTTTTAAAATTATATTCCTCTTATATACATATATTAATACAACTCTATAAAAAAAAGATCGAAAACTACATGCGCTGTTCCGATTTTCTTATCTTGTAAATGTAAACTTATATAAGTTCAACAATTAATATTTTTATAAACCATATTCAAAAGGCAATGTACTCTGTTTGATTGCGGTTTTATACCAGTTCAACGATATTATAGTTACAACAAGGGGACAGTCAACTTATCTCCGGGTGATTAACCAATGGAAGGATAGGAAATGTCCTTCACTTTGACTGCCTTTGTCAGAGGGATCGAACCCATCATGCTGTTCGAATTTTTCGTCAGCATCATCTTTGAGAAAACAAATATCCTGTCCGCGCAGGCTAATCCGGGCCGACACATTCCGTTTCAGGGGAATAGATGTATAGAGTAATGATTCCTGAAACAGAAAATCCACAGTATGCAAAAAGTGTCTGTCCGGGTTAGCCTGCGTGGCATGCTTAGACTGATCCTGGTCGATACTTTACGGAGAGTCCACAATGTTGCTTTCCTCGCGGGATGGCTCATATTATTGTAAAAAGACCAATTTACTCCTCCGTATCTAGTCCCCTGAAGCAAGACGGTGAAGTGATACCACTTCTTGTCAATGCAAGACATGCGACAAAAAATTATCTAAAATGTTTTCAATTATAATTTTCGTCCATTTTTATGCAGGGAAAAAAGAATCAACAGGGTTGAAACACTCAGAAAGAGATTAAGATGGCATCCTTTGAAAGTAGTAAAAAATAACTTAATCTTTGAAAAAGAAATATTGATGAAACAGATCCCAGCGTTCACTTTAACTTATTATATGTATGTACTTTGTAAAAGGGAACTAAAGCTATTTAATTGTAATTTTAAGGAAGCATACTATTATCGTTGTTTAACTCTTTCAGCGCCGAATTGTTTAAAGTAGACTCTTCCATGTTCGAACACGGACGACTCTACTTTCATGTTATAGGATTTTTGGAATATTTTTAAAACTTACAGCCAAACAATGCAGATTTCAGGTGAGACAGCTCGTTACGAGCTGACTCACCTGAATCTGTATTGTTTGCAAAAAGCTCACTATTGCCTTTGGCGCTGAAAGAGTTAATGGCAATGGGTATATCATTTCTTCGTCCATTTAACTACCGTGTTCACGCTGATTCCTCCGAAAAACTCGACGCGATCCCAGTGTAAACAAGTAGCTAAATTGATTCATTATCGAAGGACGGCCGTTTATTTCCGGGATGAACGGGACAGTAAAAACACCTGTTAAGATTATTAAATGATACCACACACGCAAAAAACCTCCATAGGGTATTAGAACTTGGACGAAACAATTACCACACACGAACAGGCCCGATAGATACAAGTAACAGGGCTTTAATTCAATTACCACCAGGAGCAGGGCTGCTTATCACTTTATTCCGGATTTGAAAGTCATTCGATCCTACCAAACCCCGGCAACTCAGTCGGTAGTGACAGGGTTATCAATCCAGGGGTTGGATTGATTGATTGATTGATTGATTGATTGATTGATTGATTGATTGATTGATTGATTGATTGATTGATTGGGGTTTAACGTCGTTTTTAACAATTTCTCAGTTATATCACGACGGCCAGTTCACCTTCTCATGCATTTCCTGGTTTTCTCACAACAGTACTACACACAACAATCTTCTCAAGCAACTGGCTGCTTTTCCACATAGACTGTGGAAGGCGAATGACGCATGTCGCATTGACTTTTGTCATTCGTCAGAAAGAAAGTTGGCCGAGCCGGGATTCGAACTCACAACCCCTGGATTGACAGCCCGCGTCGCTACCGACTGAGCTACCGGGGCTCGGCCCAGGGGTTGGTAGATCGAACCCAATCTCGGCCAATATTGTTTCACACGTTTAATAAAGGCAAATGCGGTAATCGTCATTCGTCTTCAACCAAAGAGCAAACAAGCCATGTGGGAAAGCAACCGATTGCTAGGAAAGACTGCGATGTGAAGAAATGGAGTTGGAAAATCAGGAAACACATGGGCATGAGAACTGGCCGCCGTGATATGACTGTAAAATTGATGGTCAATCAATTTAGAGTCAATCAATTGCAATGTTACAATTTTATTTATGATCAAATATTGGCTAAATATGGAAAATCTCTTTAACTGAAAGTATGTTAATTGAATAAAATGAAGACCTATGATCACAGGCGTCCGAATTTATATTACGGCAAAAAATGCATGAAATCACACAATACCTCGTTAAAATATCTCTATATTGTCTATTCAGTTTTGGGACTATGGCGCAGTAATGTCTAGGACAACTGTCCCATAATCTCCAACGTAATGACTTAAAGAGCTGCAGCTGGAAATTCCTACTTTCAGTTTTAATTGTCACTTGGGAATATACGTCCCATTAAACTAATATTTGAAAAAGATAACGCTTCAAAGGATGCCCTAGATCTGACAATCAGCGGTATATATCAGTCTGAAATAAACCAATCTGGTATTGTATCCTATTTGTGGTCGGTATTGGCATTACGATAAACTAGCGTCATTCGGCTTGTTTGAAGAAGTGTGCTTGTTTGAAGAATATACGTTAAAGCTGCAGTGCATAATAAGTAAAACATTACCAGTGAAAACAAGACGAATTTTGATGCTAAGCATCAAAGACGCCGCGCATGATTTTAAAGCATGACTTAAAGGGAAGCAGATGCAGTTCAATACATTTAAATAACCTGTGCAAACGGACAGGATGTAAATACTTTGAACAAGAAGGCCAAATGTACCTTTATCTTAAACAAGAAGGCCAATATGTTCCTTTATTGCTCACCTGGATACCATAGTCTATAATAAAATGTTATCAAGAGCAAAAAGGGTCCATTTTGACGTAGGGATTATACACTTTATATGCTAGGATCTATGTGATATTCAGCATGTAAAGTTTAGTCTTCAAACCATTTGGTTTACCGTTTGCTTAACATTGACTGCAACAATAAAGTGTCATACAAGCTGAAGTTTCTTAATTTTAAATCTGCTCTTACTAGATCAATTAGATAAACAAAAAACATAGATACTGAAATATTAACAGATATTAACTTAAGTGTTAATGCCTCTAGTTATAAGTTAAGTGTGACACAAGCTTTGGAAGGAGAGAGGGAAGTCTATTCTCCTTCCAGTTGAGCAGAAGTATGATAACAAAAGACGAGAGTATATAAACAAAAAATACAAATAATTCTAACGAGTTAAGATATTTAATATCAAAAATAAGCATTTATGAAATTAAAAGAAAAAGTTCTCTTGTATAGTCAACATATAGCGAGAATACAATGGTCTGAATGAACAACTGTATGGGGAGGAACGTTTTAAGTTTAGTAATACAACAGAAATAAATAGGAAAAAACATCACCCGAATCTTTTTTTTTAGCTTTGATGAATCGAGTCGTCAGAGCAGTAAACCAAACAATTTAAAAAGCGTGGCCTAGTGAACTCCGTAAACCAACTCATAAAAAAAGCTTTAGCCTAGTTAGTTGGGGAACAGTTATTAAAAACAATTTAAATGTGCCTAAAGTTTTGTAATAACGGTAAACGATGTACATATTTTGTATCTTGTTGGTTCTTAAATCAATCATAAAGGCTGTTTTTTCAAACATATTACAGAGTTTTTCTTTACAATAATATTTGTTGGTTTCTCCCTTTTCGATTACGTCACCCCATGGTACAAAATTAAAACCTATCCCATACTGACGCCGCGCTTCCACGCGGCGTCAACAATAAAACTCGATCCTGACAAATTAGTTTTGTATTATAAACGGCGACTTTATAATCAAGGGAAGTAACCGTCTTAAAAAATAAATTATTAGAGGGGGGGTAAAAAGGCGTCATTCGGCTTCCGAATGTTGTAAGTTACATGGTAAGAAGGGTGTTTGGGGTAATAATCGTGATTACAATCCAAGAACGATTGAAATTGATTGATTGATTGATTGATTGATTGATTGATTGATTGATTGATTTATTGATTTATTGATTTATTGATTGAGTGGGGTTGAAACAGGCGACTTTAAAAACCATGGTTAATGTCAAGAGAATGAAAGTAGTTATTGAATAAAGCATTAAACACTGTGGCAAAAGTGTGTTCGATTTCCTTTTTTCTTGTCACAGTGCTTTCTGAACATTTTTGGGTAAGATAGGTTTTACATAAAATCGGTAATTAGTGTTCATACATATTGTCTTTAGCCTTGTCATTTGAAGGTATATTGTATGTAAACTGGTCATTTAAAGGTATATTGTCTGTAACCTGGTCATTTAAAGGTATATTTCTGTAACCTGGTCATTTAAAGGTATATTGTCTGTAACCTGGTCATTTAAAGGTATATTGTCAGTAACCTGGTCATTTAAAGGTATATCGTCTGTAACCTGGTCATTTAAAGGTATATTGTCAGTAACCTGGTCATTTAAAGGTATATTGTCTGTAACATGGTCATTTGAAAGGTATATTGTCTGTAACATGGTCATTTGAAAGGTATATTGTCTGTAACATGGTCATTTAAAGGTATATTGTCTGTAACATGGTCATTTAAAGGTATATTGTCCGTAACATGGTCATTTAAAGGTATATTGTCCGTAACATGGTCATTTAAAGGTATATTGTCCGTAACATGGTCATTTAAAGGTATATTGTCCGTAACATGGTCATTTAAAGGTATATTGTCTGTAACATGGTCATTTAAAGGTATATTGTCTGTAACATGGTCATTTGAAAGGTATATTGTCTGTAACATGGTCATTTGAAAGGTATATTGTCTGTAACATGGTCATTTAAAGGTATATTGTCTGTAACATGGTCATTTAAAGGTATATTGTCAGTAACCTGGTCATTTAAAGGTATATTGTCTGTAACATGGTCATTTGAAAGGTATATTGTCTGTAACATGGTCATTTGAAAGGTATATTGTCTGTAACATGGTCATTTAAAGGTATATTGTCTGTAACATGGTCATTTAAAGGTATATTGTCCGTAACATGGTCATTTGAAAGGTATATTGTCAGTAACCTGGTCATTTAAAGGTATATTGTCTGTAACATGGTCATTTGAAAGGTATATTGTCTGTAACATGGTCATTTGAAAGGTATATTGTCTGTAACATGGTCATTTAAAGGTATATTGTCTGTAACATGGTCATTTAAAGGTATATTGTCCGTAACCTGGTCATTTAAAGGTATATTGTCCGTAACATGGTCATTTAAAGGTATATTGTCCGTAACATGGTCATTTAAAGGTATATTGTCTGTAACATGGACATTTAAAGGTATATTGTCTGTAACATGGTCATTTAAAGGTATATTGTCCGTAACATGGTCATTTAAAGGTATATTGTCTGTAACATGGTCATTTAAAGATATATTGTCTGTAACCTGGTCATTTAAAGATATATTGTCTGTAACATGGTCATTTGAAAGGTATATTGTCTGTAACATGGTCATTTAAAGGTATATTGTCTGTAACATGGTCATTTAAAGGTATATTGTCTGTAACATGGTCATTTAAAGGTATATTGTCAGTAACCTGGTCATTTAAAGGTATATTGTCTGTAACATGGTCATTTGAAAGGTATATTGTCTGTAACATGGTCATTTGAAAGGTATATTGTCTGTAACATGGTCATTTAAAGGTATATTGTCTGTAACATGGTCATTTAAAGGTATATTGTCCGTAACCTGGTCATTTAAAGGTATATTGTCCGTAACATGGTCATTTAAAGGTATATTGTCCGTAACATGGTCATTTAAAGGTATATTGTCTGTAACATGGTCATTTAAAGGTATATTGTCTGTAACCTGGTCATTTAAAGGTATATTGTCCGTAACATGGTCATTTAAAGGTATATTGTCTGTAACATGGTCATTTAAAGATATATTGTCTGTAACCTGGTCATTTAAAGGTATATTGTCTGTAACATGGTCATTTAAAGGTATATTGTCTGTAACCTGGTCATTTAAAGGTATATTGTCCGTAATATGGTCATTTAAAGGTATATTGTCTGTAACATGGTCATTTAAAGGTATATTGTCAGTAATATGGTGATTTAAAGGTATATTGTCTGTAACATGATCATTTGAAAGGTATATTGTCTGTAACATGGTCATTTAAAGATATATTGTCTGTAACATGGTCATTTAAAGGTATATTGTCCGTAACATGGTCATTTAAAGGTATATTGTCTCTGGCCTGGTCATTTAAAGATACATTGTCTGTAACTTGGTCATTTAAAGGTATATTGTCCGTAACATGGTCATTTAAAGATATATTGTCCGTAACATGGTCATTTAAAGATATATTATTTGTAACATGGTCATTTAAAGGTATATTGTCTGTAACATAGTCATTTAAAGGTATATTGTCTCTGGCCTGGTCATTTAAAGATACATTGTCTGTAACCTGGTCATTTAAAGGTATATTGTCTGTACCGTGGTCATTTAAAGGTATATTGTCCGTAACATGGTCATTTAAAGGTATATTGTCTGTAACATGGTTATTTAAAGGTATATTGTTCGTAACATGGTCATTTAAAGGTATATTGTCCGTAACATGGTTATTTAAAGATATATTGTCTGTAGCATGGTCATTTAAATGTATATTGTTCGTAGCATGGTTATTAAAAGGTATATTGTTCGTAACATGGTTATTTAAAGATATATTGTCTGTAGCATGGTCATTTAAAGATATATTCTTCGTAACATGGTCATTTAAAGATATATTGTCTGTAACATGGTCATTTAAAGGTATATTGTCTGTAACATGGTCATTTAAAGATATATTGTCTGTAACATGGTCATTTAAAGGTATATTGTCCGTAACATGGTCATTTAAAGGTATATTGTTCGTAGCATGGTCATTTAAAGGTATATTGTCTGTAACACAATTATTTAAAGGTATATTGTCTGTAAAATGATCATTGAAAGGTATATTGTTCGTAACATGGTCATTTAAATGTATCTTGTCCGTAACATGGTCAATTAAAGGTATATTGTCTGTAGCATGGTCATTTAAAGATATATTGTTCGTACATGGTTATTTAAAGATATTTTGTCTGTAACCTGGTCATTTAAAGGTTTATTGTCCGTAACATGGTCATTTAAAGGTATATTGTCTGTAACATGGTTATTTAAAGGTATATTGTCTGTAACATGGTCATTTAAAGGTTTATTGTCTGTAACATGGTCATTTAAAGGTTTATTGTCTGTAACATGGTCATTTAAAGGTATATTGTCTGTAACATGGTCATTTAAAGGTATATTGTCCGTAATATGGTCATTTAAAGGTATATTGTCCGTAACATGGTCATTTAAAGGTATATTGTCCGTAACATGGTCATTTAAAGGTATATTGTCTGTAACATGGTTATTTAAAGGTATATTGTCTGTAACATGGTTATTTAAAGGTATATTGTCTGTAACATGGTCATTTAAAGGTATATTGGCTGTAACATGGTTATTTAAAGGTATATTGTCTGTAACATGGTTATATAAAGGTATAATGTCTGTAACATGGTCATTTAAAGATATATTGTCCGTAACATGGTCATTTAAAGGTATATTGTCCGTAACATGGTTATTTAAAGGTATATTGTCTGTAACATGGTTATTTAAAGGTATATTGTCCGTAACATGGTCATTTGAAAGGTATATTGTCTGTAACATGGTCATTTGAAAGGTATATTGTCTGTAACATGGTCATTTAAAGGTATATTGTCTGTAACATGGTCATTTGAAAGGTATATTGGCTGTAACATGGTCATTTAAAGGTATATTGTCTGTAACATGGTCATTTGAAAGGTATATTGGCTGTAACATGGTCATTTAAAGGTATATTGTCTGTAACATGGTTATTAAAAGGTATATTGTCCGTAACATGGTCATTTAAAGGTATATTGTCCGTAACCTGGTTATTTAAAGGTATATTGTCCGTAATATGGTCATTTAAAGGTATATTGTTCGTAACATGGTCATTTAAATATCTATTGTCTGTAACATGGTTATTTAAAGGTATATTATCTGTAACATGGTCATTTAAAGGTATATTGTTCGTAACATGGTCATATAAGTGTATATGGGCGAATAGCCGAGCATGCTTTCTATTGACAAGCTCGTTTTACATTAAATTATTTATCTATCATACTTAAGTATAATATTGTTTGATAGGTAATTTCGGAACAAATTGCCACAGGCTGAAAAAGATGCGGTTGATAAATTGCAGCACTTTGTCCGTAAAGTATTTCCAAGGTTTCAAAACCAGAACGAGATATGTGCGAATCTATAGTCGGCACCTATCGGCTTTCATCTAAAATCTTAAAAAAAAGACTTTCGTGTATGCAACAGTTACTTAGTTTTAAAAAAAACGGATCATTGAGTAAAAGTGTGCTTCTCAAAATATCGTTGACATTTAATACAAAATCAGTCACAAGTCAAAAGTACCTGGTATTTTCAGAATATCGAATAAGCAAGGCCTTTGAATAAGTGAATTGCATATAAATTGTGTACACACACGGGATAGTGTTGACGCCTTACACTGGCTTGACATCATAGCTGTTAAGACATATGAAACTAACAACCGGAGATTGTGAATAGGTGTCAAACAACTGAATGCGTTAATTATTTACACATGTATCCTTTACAATGAATTTAAATATATGAATCAGAATATTGAAAGAACAATTGCTAAATTATGTGTTACAAAACCGGCGGTAGACACTATACTCGGGATTCACCACTGACAGTGTTAAACACGTTTTCTTTTGCGTGTCCATGATTAATGTAGCAGAAAACTTTCTTTAAACTAATTATACGTCATCAGTTTACGATGGTATTGCAGATGAACTAAGATTTGAATATTTTTGAAATACCCACGTTGAAAGGATCTAAGCTCGATATTGATAAAGCATGTACATTTGGAACGGCCTGATGCATATTTAAACACTCATTGGTGCACGCTTTTAGCTTCCTAGGAAATCACGTGTAATCGCTGTAATTAGACATCATGTGTTTGTACGAACTCACTGGTATGTACGGCTATCCGCCGTGAACTCAGACTATGCAAAATCATAAAACTTTCAAACAAAATAAAAATATTCAGATCTAATACTGAATACTTTTAAAAATGTTTATAAAAATAATATTTTGTTTGAAAGCTTTTAAGGTGATGAACTCCATATGACAAGATAGCGAGAGAAAAAAGAAAATTATAAAACATTGCTATTACGTTGATTTTTTTTTTTGTATGTAAGGCATTGGAATTTGCTGCTGGTGAACTTC
Source organism: Serripes groenlandicus (assembly GCA_031761405.1). Lineage (NCBI taxonomy): Eukaryota > Metazoa > Mollusca > Bivalvia > Cardiida > Cardiidae > Serripes > Serripes groenlandicus. The sequence continues at coordinate 60,625,498 of JASEVX010000011.1, read as the reverse complement.
ATTATATGCAAAGTATAAATTCGTCGTTTTGCTTCGTGAAATATACCGGTATAGTCGGAGATCACGGAATGATGTCGTACATACCACTGAGTGCTAATGAGTTTCATTGCATTACGATAATTCATTTTTTATAAATATCTTCATTATTTGTTTTAATTTCAGATGAGACGAAAACAAGTGAAGATGGTGTCGATTGTAATGTGTCTGATGAGCTTTTTTGCCTGTGTACACGTCGCTGAGGGTCAGGCTGCACCAGATTTGTCTCCTATTGAGAAACAAGCAGTGTTAGTGTTTCACAGCCTGTTCAAGGTTTGTTAGTTTGTTTGTAAGGTCTTTTACAACCGTTTTAACAATGTTTCCGTTATATAACACGGCGTTCCTGGTTGAGTAACCAGTACTAACCTGGCACCAGTGAGTTAGTCGTAATGGTAACCGCAACAATCCTGATTGCCAAGGAGGGAAAGCAATTACTACCATTTCTAAAGTATATATTCAATGTAAACACGTTTGAATATAAACGCCTGGTAACTTGCAATTTTGGGCCTTGCTGACTCTCAACAATGGCGATGAGGATGCGCGTATGCACAGACTTATCCGATTCTTCACAATACGCAGGTAAAACACCAAGACGCAAAATCGAGTCTGAAATATTACACATGGCCTGCCTTCTGCAATAGACAACATTAACGTACTTGATACACGTGTGTAAATACAATAATGCCATACAATACACTTAGTTTGCAATTTAAAGCCACCGGCCCATCATACGATATATAAAATATTATGCTGTGTCTTGCTCATGTATAATACTAAGTACATTACTGATGTTGGCTAAATTGATACTCTTTCATGTTCAAGGACTGCAATTTTTCTTATGGTCAATTCATCGGTACTGCTCATTAATGAATGAAAGCTATCATAATAATACCTTGCAAGATACCAACAATTCAAAAAGGTTTCCGAGGAAAGACATGTAAAGGATAACAATATCATGTTTCAAAATCGATACTGTTTTGTAGAAAGACTTATGTTGGTCTAATTGGCTAACCGTACAGATAATGTCAACGCGCGTGGGTGGTGCAGCAGCACGTTGATCTGGGTCTTCTCGTGTCGCACTTACTCCGTGATTGGTTTTCGTGTTAAACAGCAGATATTTACTTGTCACTATAATAACATATATACTGCCTCGTTTATTTACAGACTAGCCCGGACTTGGCGTCCAATTTCGAAGACCTCCTCAGAGCTAGTAACCAGTCCGATCAAGTCGTACAACAACTGACACAAGGGGTCACCGAAAATCCACTGACAGACTATTTCATAAAAGGTAAGTTAACTCTTTCAGCGCCGAATGTTTTAAAGTAGACTCTTCCATGTTTTAAATAGGGCGTGTCCATTCCCCATTTAATAAGTGTTTTGGAATATTTTGATAACTAAAATGCAAACAATGCTGATTTCAGGTAAGACAGCTCGTTACGAGCTGACTCACCTGAATCTGTATTGTTTGCAAAAACCTCGATATTGCCTTTGGCGCTGAGTTAAATCAGGATATTTGAAAATAAATTTGGGAACGAAGGCTGAACTAACCATTGTAACCATCTTCAAACAGTTGAATTGTGATCATTAAATTATATGCAACATATATTTACTGGTGATTTTTTTATAATTGCTGTATTTTAAATATCGTTTATAAGCATTTCATTTTAATTATGAACAACAGTTAAACTGCAAAGAAACGCAAATGAAACCTGTAAGTTATCTCGCATTTTCCTATCATGTTTGGCACGACATTAAACTACAATTGTGAACAACCAATGCCTCATTAGCGGACGACTTTCGAAAGCATTGAGACAAAAAGAAAAATTACTAAAATAGTTTCAGTTTGTTCAGTAACATTGCATGTATAGAGGTTTAGTAAATGTGTCTAAATAAGTCCTATGCAGTAGGTTTGTTACATGCGGGAAAGGGTTAAGGTAAATAGTAACATTATAACATAGGACATGACACGGTCTGAAATTTAAGTCTAAGAACCGGCTGGAGGACACGAATATTGACGTCGATCACAAGCATTCAAATGTCTGCTCATAAATGTCCGTGAAGTTGCCACGCTGCTCAGTTCGTGCTGCCAGTCTGCCACGCTGCTCAGTTCGTGCTGCCAGGCTTCCACACTGCTCAGTTCTTGCTGCCAGGCTGCCACCCTGTCAGACTGCTAACTTCACGCTGCCAGACTGCCACGCTGCTAACTTCACTCTGCCAGACTGCCACGCTGCCAGGCTGCTAAATTCACACTGCCAGGCTGCCAGACTGCCACTGCTAATTTCACGGACATTGCTCATAAGGGGTCACAATTCGATCATATGAGAGTTAGGATGGTGAAAGGTGAACATAACTCACACACACACTGGATTAATAGCCCGCGTCGCTACTAAATGCGTTCAAATGTGTGCACATAGGGCGTCATGATTTGATTATATCAGAGCTAGAATGGTGAAGGTTTAAAATAACATATGTTTACAAACAAATTAACTGTGTCACGTTATTGTTTTTGCACGTAGCTTTTCTACAAGGACTGGGTCAACTTCAGTCAGCCAATCTTACACAAGTCGGAAACCAGTCCACACAACAGCTGGATGTTAACGGTACAACAATGGCGACGCCGGTACCAGCAATACAGAACAATTATTTACAATCTCTACAAGACCAAATCTTTAGCACGTTCACACAAGGGCTTATACAGCAGGTACGATTTGATTTGTATTATAATTGTATTATTATCGTAGTAGAAAACTTCAGCAGGCGACGTTGAAAATGTCTTAACAAAAGTATGAAACATCTTTAAATGAACTTGCGCTTATTAAATAGAGTTGATATATAATAGTTACCAATAAAGGAATCGCTCGTTTCTGCTGCAGATTCGCCAAATTGCGTCCGCAAGTGGGAGAGGGTTAACTCTTTCAGCGCCAAAGGCAATATTGAGCTTTTTGCAAACAATGCAGATTCAGGTGAGTCAGCTCGTAACGAGCTGTCTCACCTGAAATCTGCATTGTTTGGCTGTGAGTTATAAAAATATTTCAAAAATCCTATAACATGAAAATAAAGTCATCCGAGTTTGAACATGGAAGAGTCTACTTTAAACAATTCGGTGCTGAAAGGGTTAGAAAGAAACGAACCATATAATCATTGTGAACGGTATAGAAATCAATTTTCATCTCTTCGCTTATTTGTGACACTTGCTGCTTAAGGATTTCGACGGAATGCAAACGATTGGATAGCGATCCCAAAAACCAACACTTAATCTTTTCTACAACAACAATATCTTATTTGTTCACAAGTTTTTTTAATCTTTCAGTATATTACCTTTATTTAGACAGGTTGCCGATGTGATTGGCTTGGTGTTGTATACATTGTCGGTCGTAAGTGTTGTATGTGGGAACTAATTGAGGTAGTTGCGACCATTGTAGGGCCAGTTAAACCCGCCAATCTGCGTCAACTCATGCGCGCTTTTCGCCATAAGCCGCATTGGCTCATAATAATCATTTTCCTTTTTTGTCACACTTAGTTCAACTTGTTTCTTAAAGATGTTCTTTGTTTTATACAGAGTTTCCAAATTGTATGCTTAATGTTTTCAAACTCATCTGCTGCAGATGTGTTGTATGTGGGGAAAGGGTTAAGTTGAGATGACGAAATATGTACTTTCAGGTAATGCAGGCTGCGAAGACAAACCCGGACATTCTGAAGAACGGTAAGATAGACCCGAATGCTCTACTGAGTTCCGTTGACCCCGTCATGTTGTTACAGAGAACCATAGCGCAGCTCGGATCGGTGGCCACGCTGTTGCCCGGCAACGAGAGTCTGGTCACACGGCAATGTCACGAGGATATTGTAGACACGATCGATTCAGCTGTAGCAAGGAAGGGATGGGCTATAGAAAGTAAGTATAGTGGTTTGGTGGTATATCGAAACTTATTTCCAAACTATTTCTTCAGTTTTAATTTGTCTCGTGATAACTAGATGTCGAACTGGATCAAGAAATATACTCGAATATTGTCGCAATAACTCGAATATTGTCTCAATAACTCGAATATTGCCGCAATAACTCGAAGTAATTTGTGGAGCTTTCCTTAACTCTTAAAGCGCCGAATTGTTTAAAGTTGACTCTTCCATAATTAATATCGGGCGTCCCCATTTCTCATGTAATACAATTTTGGACTATTTTGATAACTGAAAGGCAAACAATGCTGATTTCAGGTGAGACAGCTAGTTACGAGCTGACTCACCTGAATCAGTATTGTTTGCAAAAACCTGAATATTGACTTTGGCGCTGGAAGAGTTAAATATTCTTTGTATTATCAGCCTCGTAAATTATCTAAACCTGCATTGTATTATTAAAAGCAAGCAAGTGATAACATTATATCAAGACAAATTGTTTATTGTATTAAACAAACATAACTATGTTTATAGCTATATAATGTACAAAATGGTACCGAAATGTATGGTTTACAGGAGCAAACTGAATTAGGAACATTATAAATTATTGTATAGTTATATAACATCATAATTATATAGTTCACTTTCAATTAATAGTGTTAATCTTACGCTCGTAATCACGTTCTATCTAATGATATACATGTTTCAATTTTCAAAATTGGTTGCTTTTCATATATTTCATCAACCAATTTTGAAAATTGGAACATGAATATCATTAGATAGAACGTGATTACGAGTAAGATTAACACTTTTTTTGATAAAGTTCATATCCTATAGTGTACTAACAAGATTAGTATGTGTTATAATTGGAGCTCCCTCCAAATCATAGGTTGCTCTGATTCATTGAATTCGAGCTCATTCATTTATTAAAAAAAATATTTGTTTTAATTAATGAGAGCAACAAATGAATTGTTGCTTACAATAATTACATAATGATATCAGCAAATAATAAGAGAGCTCATAACAACAATTGAAAAGCTTTTCAATGAACTTGAAGATCTCATCAACTGATCTGAAGAGATCTCTAAATATTTGAAGTGATCTTCAAGTATTTGAGACAGTCTCGGTGGTGTAGTGGTAATGTTGCGGGAGGTCGTGGATTCGATCCCCGCTGGGTCATATCGAGGACTCAAACAGTGGTATTACTGGCTGCATATCGTAGCAGTCACACTGACTTGCTGGTGTCAGAATAATCGGAACAAACGTACTGGTAAATTACCCAGGAAACGCAGTGATATAACTGAACAATTATTGAAAAAGGCGTAGAACGACAAACGAGCAGTCAATCAATCAAATAGTTGAGTTGATGTAGATTTGGAGTTCCATAACAGTGAAGACTATTATCACTTATACCGAGATCTAACACACAGCGTTATTCATCATTTCAGTGATCGATGCTCTCGGTAAGCCCAACTCGGGGCTCGAGCGGGGATCCCTCTACTTCACGGGTGCCTATGACGAATGTTACATGGTGAAACCGCGAATAGAGAAAGGGGAAACTGTTGGTTTGAGAAACGCAACGAAATCAAAATCGTTTGGAACCAGATTTTGCCGATCGAGTTTCAATATTGATAGTTTCGTCAACGGCCTTGGAGTGGTGAGTCTTCATACATTTACCCTTTCCCGCATACAGTCGATTTATATCGCCTCTTCAGCCGACGAGTTTTATAAACATTGTAGTGAAAGGTAAAACAATGCTCATAATGACCAATTTCATCGTTTGCCACAATGTTTACAACACTATGTTTAAGGTTGATGTTAAGCATTGATAGTTCAATACTAGTGTAAATTAGTTATAACCCGAGTAGTCAGTAATTGTCTTTGTTTGTATGTTATTATATTTGTTCTTTTTCTTCTATTGAAATTGTATAATTTATTTGTGTAGTTCAAAACTTATTCCACGATATCTCCAAACATAGAGGCAAAAAAGAATTGTATTGTATTGTATTGTATTGTATTGGGTATGTTTCCAAAGTCGTCTGGTGCAGATTTGATAATTGCGAGCAAGGGTTAATCCCGGTTGGTTTCATTTTTACTAAGCCCAATTTAAACATTGGCAGCCATTTAAATATTGGTCATTTAAATGTTTCCGGTTATGTGACAGATTAAAATAGGTCCGAGGTTATTGTGACAAAATATCAGAAGCCGCCTACGTGAACTACATCAATACGTCGTGTTATATACAAAAGCAATAGGAACATTGCGTGGTACTATTCTCGGTCTATTTCTAACAACAATTGAGACCCAATTGGCTCAAATTATACACGCACCCAGTAAGGATTTGCCTTCATGGATTCGTCACAGGATTTGCATTTGCGTCATTTATCATAGGTATCCGTATTTTTTGTTGCAAATAAAATACATTTAAGAAAAGAAACAGCGTAATGTTCTAAAAATAGCACTGCTAATTTATTGAAAGACAAATTTAAAAGGTTCAGGCGCCTGTACAGTTATTCGGTCCCGGTTCGATCCTCAGTCAATGCGGTCATGGTAAAAAGCCCTTGGGCAGAGCACATTTCCTAGCCTAGTACTGGTTTGTTTACCCAGGGATCTGCCGCCGCGATATAACTCAAATAATGCAGAAGACGAATCAAAACCCAATACAAGAAAACACTTACACGGACAATACAGACTCAGACTTACTATACCCGGATCTTCTCTGTTTGTATAGGAATAAGACGCATCGATGATTGTTTTGTTTCAGGATACGCGTGGTTTCAAAATGAAGTTGATATGGGGAATGTGTGTCCCAGACTCCTGTCATAAGAACGACATACAGAACCTATTCAAACTTGGTAAGAAACTTTATTCAGTACTAATGGAAGCACTTAACAGTGCACAAACCAGTCCAAATAAAGGATGAATTGATTTATTCACTCTTTGATTACCGACGTTATCAGTGGTATTTTATGAACCATTCGTGAGAAAAACCAACATTGTGGACTCTGCGTAAAGTATCGACCCGGATCAGCATAAGCATGACACGCAGCATAATCCGGACAGACACTTTTCGCCTCCTGTGCATTTTTTGTTTCAAGAATCATTACTCCATACCTCTATCTCCCTGAGACGAAATGAATCGGCCTGGATTAGCCTGCACGGACTGCGCAGGCTGATCTGGATCGATTCATTACGCAGAGCCCATAATGTTGGTTTTCTCACGCAACAGCTCATATTATGTCCTACATGTATCTCAGCGACTAGTCTGGAGTTACCTGCCACTACCATTACAGTATAGGGGTTAGGCATACATCAATAATAGCGGCGTCCTTTGGAAATGATGTAAAAAGCAACAAGCTAAAGACACACCCTTTATGTGGACCGAACCGATTTTACCCACGAAATGAAAATGTAGATGTCTTCAAAGATATGCAAAACATCTAAAGATGAAAGTCTGACCACTAAAAATAATTGAAAACACTGTTTCAAACGGAGAAATTGCTCATTGTGAGCAATTTCTCCTTTTGTCTCAATGTTTCCAATAATGGTCAGCTGCAGGGGGTTAAATGCATCTGCATTAGGGAAAGGATTAAATCATAAGGGTATTTCTATATTGCGCTGTTGGTTGGTTGGTCTGCTTAAAACCATATTTCTTTAAAAGGAAGCGATTGTTATGCCTTCTAATAATAATGCACCTGTCAATCGGCAAGAGGTTTTGGATGAATTTATTACAGCATCCATCGGTCTTAATCTGTCAGTCAAGTCAAAGCTTCGACATTAACATAAACCAACCGTAACATAATCCTCACACTTTTGGATGGAGACCTGCCGGCGCTCCCACGCTCCCACGCTAAAGGATTGAATTGGACACTGATTTATAACATGTTCTTTAAACATTCCATGGCTAAATCGATAACAGTGAAGAACCAGATCAGACTGCTCTTGTGCGCTGCTTTACGCTGCTCATTAATTCTACTGAATTCCGACAGTTAGTCATTCTTAATTGCTCACAGGTTCTAACATATGTATGAAATCTGCTACCAAAAACCTCAATATATTGACATTTGTGTTGAAAGATTCAAATAAGGGTAATCATGTGAAAAAAGCATTATTCATCATTGTAAACATGAACATTTTCAGTTAGTGTAAGTACATTTTAAAAGCACAATTATGTTGCAGAAACGAAACGAGGCTTCATAATTTGCTACTCGGAGCGTGCGACCATTGATACGGTCTCCCGAGATATTAACGTTAATATATTCTACGCCACCCGTAGTAAAATACAAATGCAAGTATCGCTACTACAAACGTAACATTCCCTATTGAAACATTTTAACTCTACAACTTCTGTTAAAATTTTCATGAATAATTTTAAAACATTCACAATTCTGTTCTTAATACTGTTGTTAGTTCATGGTTACATTTGTACGAATAAAAAATGGATGACATAAATGGTAATGATTGATGGCAGCTCGAAGCAAGGCAGAAACAATCACGGCCTGCGAAGGTGATTTATATACGATGAAATGCACTTTTAACTGAACCGTAATAATCGGCTAAATAACGGTTCGTGCACAACAATAACACACGACATGGCGTGCATAATAAGAACAACGCAATTACATGTACCACTTTAAGCCAGATTTTGAATTGCGTGCAAAACAAACTAGAGCACTGCTGGTTTAAACTTTCTCTAACATCAAGACTTCAAAACTTCTGTTAACATTCACATCTGAATGAATAATGATTCGCATGCAATTCCTTACAAGCAGAACACATTTGATGCATGTGTTGCAAAAAATAATTGACAGCAGTGTAGAGAAAGGAGAAATTGGTCATTATGAAAAATACACATTTTGTCGCATTGTTTTCAACTATATGCCATAATAATTCTCTCATTTATAGTGGGTTTTTTAATTTTGTCTAGATATGTTCGTAGTTGTCTGCAGCAGATATGTGTATAATGGGTATTTAGAACTACGTTGGTCGTCATGGGATATATACGATATGAGCTTGGACGAACATTCAGACTGTACTATTAACAAATAATTCGACTAGGGCACCTGAACGGAACTTAAGTTCCTCGCTTCATGAAATCACGGAACCCAGGGGGCCTGATGACAAAGTTCCATAAAATGACGCAGCAACGTAATTTATCTCTCTCGATAATAACAGTTCGGAACTGAAGTAGCCTTTTACGGAATGTCTGTGTTGCCCCTACGTGACTTCATCTTTGTGTAACTATATAAAGTTATGCTACACTGAAACCTTTTTTCCACATACACTCGCTTTTTGACGCATCTGCAGCATAAGACTTTTGAAAAGATTGTGGCAAAAAGATGCATTGCTCATAACGAGCAAATTCACCTTTTGCCACATTGTTTTCAACTCAATTTAATAATTTTACTCTCGTTTATGGAGATTATTAACAATTTGCCTACAGGTTTTCAAAGTCGCCTGCTTCAGATTAGTTTAACGTTAGAAAAAGTAAAGTACCATTTGCAGTAAACTTATACCTTTCCATTTGGTTTTAATCCGTTTTTCGCGCGACCAACCTCATGTTAACCCGTCAATGGTACAAATTGGCTTCCGTTTTCGTCTGAAGGCCACCGGCCCAAAATACATTACCTACAATATAAATAAGACACAAAACAAGGTTTTGTCACGGGAAGGTATCTAGATAAACTTTGTAAAAAGAGTCCATCCAGCATAGTCTGACCAATATCTACACAGTTCACATATAACTCGCATTAACCTGTTGGAGAGGTTCCTGTCAAGTGTTGTAGGTTCTGATAAGACTGTGCACATGAGAACGGGAAATGAATTCTTTTGATTTTAAGTCTGTATTGAGATATTGCGCATTTAACTTCAGAACTCGTCTGCATTCATTAGAGAGAATTAAAACGTGAAAGAAAATGTGAATCATCACGGGAATATTCATTGCGTTTCCGTTTTAATTGAAATGACGTAATCATGCGTTAATATTAATGACGTTCCTTCAGAGGAATTCAGGAGTATAATGTCATGAAATTATCCATTTTCCGCATTTAAAACTAGTTCGGCACATTTAAAGCAGACGACAATTGAAAACATTGTAACAAAAGGAGATATTGCTCATCCCAAGCAATGTCTCCGTGTGTTACAACGTTTTCAAATCTTTCTAATAATAAAACTTTCATTTATAGAGATTGTGCACCTGTTTGGCAAGAGGTTTTTAAACTCGTCTGATTCAGATTTGTTCAGAGTTGCACGCATGATGCAATGTAATTAAGGAGTCTCGAGACACACATGATGAAATTCTATAAAGGTTTTGTGAACATTGGTGTCACATGTCGTCTGTATCAGGGAGAGAGCTGAAGGATTGATTGCTCATTAACTCATCAATCCAACCATTGTTCGATCTGTTTCTTGAAATAACATATACGCAATAGACAGGGGCGTAGCTTGGCAATAATCAATGTGTAGGCCGTCTCGTGAGAAAATCAACATTGTGGACTCTGCGTAAAGTATCGACCCGGATCAGCCTAAGCATGCCACACAGGCCTACCCGGATAGACACTTTTCGCCTCCTGTGGATTTTCTGTTTCAGGAATAACTACTCTATACATCTATCCCCTTAAGACGGGATGTGTCGGCCGGATCGGTCTGCGCGGACAGCGCAGGCTGATCTGGTCGATACATTACGCAGATGTCTATCGCCGCAGCTGTATTTTCGGGCATTTTTAGAAAAAATGTGTAGGCACGTGCCTACAGTGTCTAAAGGGAGCTACGCCCATAACAGACGACTAGAAAAACATATAATATTCTTCATATATCTCATAGAGATTATTCAACTTATTTTTTGAAAGATAAGAATATAATTCACGAGCCGTCTCGTGAATGGGAGTGACTTCACGAGTGACGTAGTCACGAGTGCCTCCTCCCATTCGCAAGACGGCGAGTGAATTATATTCTAATCTTTGAAAAAATGAGTTGAATAATCTGTTTATTACATTTCATTGTTGACGCCGCGTGGGAGCGCGGCGTCAGTATGGGATAGGTTTTAATTTTGTACCATGGGGTGACGTAATCGAAAAGGGAGAAACCAATGTTATTATTGTTAAAAAAACCTCTGTTGTTTGATTGAAAAAAAACAACCTTTATGAATCAATAAATTGTATTAACTGATTTAAGAAACAACAAGATACAAAATACGTTTGTCTTCTACCGTTATTACAAAACTTTATACACATTTAATTTGTATTTAATAACTTTTCCCCAACTGTCTAGGCTACGCTGTTTTTGATTGTTTGGTTTACGGCCCTGACCCAATTCATCAAAGCTCAGAGAAAAAGTTCACTTTTCCCAAACTTTCTAGGCTACGCGTTTTTAATTGTTTAGTTTACGGGCCCAAAATTCGCCGGATGTTTTTGCCTATTTATAAAAGTGTGTGAAGTTGGCAGAGCATTAGACGTTAGACATTAGACATTCCAAAAAAATATTCGAATGTCTAATTAGACGTTAGACATTCGATTAGACATTCGCTAATTTTGATTATCGAATGTCTAATTAGACATTAGACATTCGATTAGACATTCGCAAATTACAAGATCTATAACCCAAATTCGTCGGAGGGCATTGTACATTCAAAAAACGAATGTCTAATTGGTCAGACATTAGACATTCGATTAGACATTCGCAAATTAAGGGATTTAGGTACCAAATTCGTCGGAGGTCATTGTACATGCAAAAAACGAATGTCTAATTTGTCAGTTAGACATTAGACATTCGATTAGACATTCGCGAATTACGATATTTAGGTTCCAAATTCGTCGTAGGTCAACGTACAATCAAAAAACGAATGTCTAATTGGTCAGTTAGACATTAGACATTCGATTAGACATTCGCAAATTAAGAGATTTAGGTACCAAATTCGTCGGAGGTCATTGTACGTGCAACAAACGAATGTCTAATTGGTCAGTTAGACATTAGACATTCGATTAGACATTCGCAAATTACTATACGTAGGTTCCAAATTCGTCATTCGCAAATTAAGGGATTTAGGTACTAAATTCGTCGGAGGTCATTATACATGCAAAAAACGAATGTCTAATTGATCAGTTAGACATTAGACATTCGATTAGACATTCGCAAATTAAGAGATTTAGGTACCAAATTAATCAGAGATCAATGTACATTAAAAAAACGAATGTCTAATTGGTCAATTAGACATTAGACATTCGATTAGACATTCGCAAATTAAGAGATTTATGTACCAAATTCATCAGAGATCAATGTACATTAAAAAAACGAATGTCTAATTGATCAGTTAGACATTAGACATTCGCAAATTAAGAGGTTTAGGTACGAAATTTGTCTGAGGTCATTGTACACGCAAAAAACGAATGTCTTATTGGTCAAATATCTTGAACATATTGATAACTCGAACATATCGATATCTCGAACATACCGATGACTCGAACACATCGATATCTCGAATACATTGATAAAACGAATGTTTTTAACTTGAACATTTATTGACAAATCGAACATATCGATATCTCGAAACTTTTGATATCTCGAACTTTCCAATATCTCGAACTTTCGATATCTCGAACTTTCCGATATCTCGGAATTTTTTTTTTTTTTTTTTCTCTTCTCGATATCTCGAACTTTCCAATAACTTTTCGATATCTTTAAAAAAAAATTACGTACGAGATATCGACAAGTTCGAGATACCGAAAATTTTCGAGATATCGGAAAGTTCGAGATATCGAAAAAAATATGGTAAGTTCGAGATATCGAAAAAAAAAAAATTCTTTTTCGAAAAGTTCGAGATATCGGGGGGAAAAAAAAAGAAAAAAAAAAAAGATATCAATTTATTTAATGCCTATCGATGGATTATAGAGATATCTCAGTGAAATAGAAACTGGTAATCCACTTTTTCAAACAGTGAAATTACCATTTTCAAACAGTGAAATTACCACTTTTCAAGCAGTGAAATTACCATTTTTTGCCGGAACTACTTTCTTTCATGATTTATATTTGTTTAATTATGGAGTTTACTTATATTTTCTTTCATGCCCACTGATGAATTATAGAAATTTCTCATAAAATAATAATCCTATAATTTCACTTGTGAAACCAGTGAGATTATGACTTTTTAATTGACGGAACAACATTTTTTCTCCATGTTGTTGACATAATTTATGAAAAAAATGAGTCTCAAAACGAGTGGAAATTAATTTGTCGACACAATAAAGATGGTCTGTGCATCTAAATATGTGATAACACATTGAATATGCCCCATAAGGCCTACATTTAATGACGTGAATCAACACAAGTCACTGTTTATATGTAAATGATAGTTGTAGCAGGAACGTATATAAGATATCTTATCTACGTTCCGGGTGGTAGTGATTTTAAAATCGTATTGTGTCACTGGTATTAGAATAAGTATGTCATATCTAAAAGAGTTACACATAATACAACAAGGGAAACAAGATATGATTGAAAGTACGTAGATTGGCAAGCTTTACTTCCCTTTACCAGTGACGTCATTCAATGAATACACACATTGACATATTCTTCTACATGTATGCAAGAACCTGTACCTTATACTGTAGATCAATTGTTGCTTAGATAGTGTATGCAATATAGTTCCGTAGCTCAAATGGTTTTGATATTAATTACTATTGTGGATAGTTGTACTTAGATGGCTATAATGAGGAGTGTTTCAATAAGGTTTACACGGGAGGAACACGGGAATGAAGCTAGATTTTCATATTTACACATCGTCCTATTTGCGTTTATATGTTTACAGGCATAGTATAAACATATATGCGAAATATAACGAGTAACAGGCATCGAATAAATAGAGCTTTAGAGCTTTAGAGTAGGCATATTCCTATGATATATGAATAATGAACGTCGCTTGTTTTCACTATCAATAAAGATCTAGCCATCTTGGTCGATCGAGTCGACCCGTTTTGACTTGGGTTTTTTTCTTCGCCGATAAGCGATATAAAAACATAATTTCCTTCGCAAAAGACTTCCATCCAAGAAATCTCCGTGATTATTTGACAATTGAAATAATTAATATCCTTTACATTTAAAAGAAATGGTTAAAATAGACACTTTTTTTTTTTAGCGAGACCTGCTTAACAATTTCAATGGCCGCCGCATTGTTTTTAATTCTGCACCTGGAGATTACTACGCTAGTGTAAATCGGTTTGGGGCTCTCAACGGGGAATGCATTACCAAGTCATCGACTTTTTACACCTCCGTACTTTCAAAAATCTTTATTTGAAGCATAAAATAAATAGAATAATTATTTGTTTCAGTGTATTATCGAAATTTCTTTCATCTCGTGAAAAGCAAAGGGTTATATTTTCACTCGTGGCTACGCCACTCTTGAAAATATCACCAATGCTTTTCACTCGATGAAAGAAATTTCGATAATACACTGAAACAAACAATTATCCTCTATATGTTCGAACATTTCGATTTCTCGATTATTTTTTTTGATATTTTTTTTCTCGTTATCTCAGAAATTTGCGATATCTTGATTTTTTTTTTTTTTTTTTTTTTTTTTTTTTCCTCGAACATTTTGAGATATCGATTTGAAACCGTGTATTGGTAAAAAATTAAGAAACTTCATGTTGTATGGTAACCTTTTATTATAGGCTATGGTAGCCAGGTGAGCAATATAGGCACATCTTGGCCTTTTTGGTTATGATAAAGGGACATTTGGCCTTCTTGTTCGAAATATTTACATCCTGTCTGTTTTTAACACGTTATTTAAATGTACTGAACTACATCTGCTTCCTTTAAGTCATGCTTCAAAATCATGCGCGGCGTCCTTTGATGCTCTGCATCAAAATTCGTCTTGTTATTTGTTGTAATACATTAAATTTTTAAATACGTGTCTTCAACCATAGTTTATATTTACTGTGGAATATTGTTTGTCGTTTTACCTACTTTGCGCATTATTTTCGGATGAGGCGTGGCCATGGAAAAAAGGGAGGGGCACGCATGCGCAATTGTGTAGTAGATTATAAAAAATTAATACACTAGTGTAATAACAATAAATCACAGGCGTCCGAATTTCTATTACAGCAAAAAATGCGAAAAATCACACAATACCATGTTAAAATACTCAAAATGTCTCTCTATATTGTCTATACGCTTTGATAAAAATGATCATAATGGTAATTTGGGGAATCCCACACTTGTTACTATAAATAGCCCCTCTATACGTCCATATTGTGTAATAATAATGACAAGGTGTGCAACGGCATTTTACCCCCTCTGTCGATTCGGGCTATAATTTCCGCAGAAAAACGTCTAAAACGACCCGGTCCCAGGTAGAGACAGGTTCATAAATGATTTTTCTCCTGATCCACCACATCAATATTTGCCAACCGACAAATGCGCCGGCGTTTTTAAGCTTAATGTTCATTATATTTGGAAATTTGCAGTTGTCCTTACCGCCATGCGCTGACGTCACAATTTGCAACATTCCGCAGCGACAGATTAATCAAACAACGATTTAAAACACGGTCTAAAAATTATTTTTTATACTTCTTTCGAAAACGTACAAATAAATACCGTATTATTTATGAATAATATTATTTTTGGAAGAAAAATGATTAAATGCCAACCCTAACAAACATTGCTCAGGTACAATATTCAAAAAAAGCGCGTCATTTCGCGTTAAATATTCGCTGCGGAACGTGATTATTGTGACGTCAGCGCATGGCGGTAAGGACAACTGCAATTTTCCAAATATAATGAACATTAAGCTTAAAAACGCCGGCGCATTTGTCGGTTGGCAAATATTGATGTGGTGGATCACGAGAAAAATCATTTATGAACCTGTCTCTACCTGGGACCAGGTCGTTTTAGACGTTTTTCTGCGGAAATTATAGCCCGAATCGAGCGAGGGGGTAAAATGCCGTTGCACACCTTGTCATTATTATTACACTTTATGGACGTATAGAGGGGCTATTTATAGTAACACATGCGGGATTCCCCAAATTACCATTACGATCATTTTTATCAAAGCGTATAGACAATATAGAGAGACTTTTTGTGAATTTTAACGAGGTATTGTGAGATTTTCCGCATTTTTTGCTGTAATAGAAATTCGGACGCCTGTGAATAAATCTACGATTATGAATTTTCTTTCACCGAGATATCCTTATCTTTGATGGATAGAAATGTAATAAATAGAGAATAACTAACTGCATGTTTTTGATATAGAATTTATGTCACAAGGAAAAAAAGGGGTAATTTGGTTAAAATCACGAAACCGTAGGTTGAGTGATTTTACACCAAATTACCCCTTTGTTCCCGAGTGACATAAATTCGATATCAAAAACACGCAGTTAGTTATTCTATTTATTATATATCTGGAATAAATCTCCCCTTTATTTTAAAGAAACATATAAAAAAAAAATGCCTTGGCCTTAGGCGTATGAATGTTACGTAACCAAATACTGCTGCTTCTATTTGGCTCCAAATGACTAGCGTTATGACGTCAAAACCGCTGACGTGACGTCATTTTCCTAGTATTCGGTCTCAGGTTTTTTTTAAATTCCTAGTATTAAACCCACTTTAAATTCCAAAGATGTTCCAAATCTAAAAAAAGTAGTTCCGGCAAAAATGATATCATCACTAGTGATGATATAAAAAAAAATAAAAGTGTTATCGTCACAGTGTAAATTAGTTATCATTTTTTTAAAAATTGATATTGATTTTATGTCACTTAAATTTCAATGCAAAATTTGGATAGGTATGTAATAAATTGCATTAACACCTGCTGTACTGCGAATACACCAAGATTAACCTAACTAAGCAATTATGGATTAAAAGAAGAGAATAACGTAAACATAAGCAAAATATAGAATTACACCATGGCAGTTATTGCAGTTCCTCCTTGAGGCCCAGTATGGTGGTGTTATCATTACGACTGACTTGCTGGTGTAAGGTTGGATAGACAAGTAGTACTGGCAACTTACCAATGAAGCAACCTAATATAAATGAACACATGTTGAAAGCGGCGTAAAACAATTAACAAACAAACGAAAGACATGTTTAGGGATATCATTACGACTGACTCGCTAAATTGACCAAACATATTGGTAAATTACCCAGGAAACGTCGTGATATAACCGAACAATCACGCGGCGTAAAGCACCAAACAAACAAATAAACAAAATAACAAACAAAATAAATTATCTACCTTACAATGTGTTTATCTGGAAAAGTGGAAAGATGCTATTGATACATAAAATAATTACATTGAGAGAAAAAAAAGGAACTTGAGCAATTTCTCATGGTATCGCAATATTTTCGGAAAACGTCGCATGCTGCAAAGACTTCTAATGTTGCCAGTATCAGACTCGAGTGATACCCACTGTCACTGAAGATAATGGTCACTGTGAGCAATGGCTCTTCAAACCTTTTGTACAAATAGATCAGCAATGCAAATCATCTAGACCTCTTCAAAGTTAGTATTGATACTTAAACCAGTGCTAATATGTTATATTTATAACAACCTAAGACTTATTAGCATATACTCCAATTAGCTTACTAATGATGCTGAAAATTCCCCTGATTACAAAGATCATTAATTTAACATTTAATCTGCATTATCATATTTGATGTTTAATGTTTATATAAATTGATTGATTGATTGATTGAGGTTTAACGCCGTTTTTAACAATTTCTCAGTCATATTACGGCGGCAAGTTCACCTACTCATATGTTTCCTGGTTTTCGCACACCAGTTCTCTACACAGAGAGCATTACTTTAACATTTAATCAGCGTTATCATATTTGCTGTTTAATGTTTATATAAAACACCAAACTGTAAATGTCTTGAATCATACACCTCCATGTGTAATGTAACCATTACTGTAAATGTCTTGAATCATACACCTCCATGTGTAATGTAACCATTACTGTAAATGTCTTGAATCATACACCTCCATGTGTAATGTAACCATTACTGTAAATGTCTTGAATCATACACCTCCATGTGTAATGTAACCATTACTGGGTGAATAAAGTGTATGTTATGTTATGTTTTTAAAAATGAAATTACATCTGAGGCGTCCCACGAGAAATCCAACATTATGGTCTCTTCGTAATGTATCGACCCAGATCAGCCTGCGCAGACTGATCCGGGCCGACACATTCCGTCTCAGTGTGATATAGGTATAGAGTAATGATTTCTTGAAACAGAAAATCCACAGGAGGCTAAAATTGTCTGTCCGGATTAGCCTGCGCATCATGCTTAGGCTGATCCGGGTCGATAATTCATGTAGAGTCCACAATGTTGGTTTTCTTTCGGGACGGCTCGATTCTATCAATAAATGTGTGTACCTCTACATACCCAGACATTACATTGCTTTATTTTGTTCACAGACAGATTTTGCCAGTTAAGATCAGAATAATATTGCAGTATTCCATTTAAATCAGATTGTGTTGGCGAATTAAGATAGCATGAATTAGAATTATCGCACAATTATTGTAAAAGCGAAGCCTCAGAGCAACTTAAGAACCACCGTCATGCAATCAAAGGACCTAGAGGACCATATTACAAAGTTCCATAAAATGTCGCAGGTAATTAATGGATCCCTTGATAGTGTTTGAGATCGACTAAAATATAATTTATTTTGTAAGAAATGCCACTGCGTCTTTGATAAAGCCTAGTATTTAACACAAGTAAGCCGTCCCGCTAGAAAACCAACATTATGGCCTCTACGTAATGTATCGACCTAGTTCAGCCAGCGCAATCCGCGCAGACTGATCCGGACCGACACATTCCGTCTCAGGTGAATAGAGTTATAGAGCTATGATTGCTGAAACACAACATCCACAGGAGGTGAAAAGTGTATGTCCGGGTTAGCCTACGAGCCATGGCTTTAGCTGATCCGGGTCGATACTTTAACTCAATGTTGGTTTTCTCGCGGGACGGCTCAAATGTTGTTAGAGAGGTTTTTATATATTGATTCGAAGTCAATTATTCAAATAGCATCCCGTCTTGAATCCACTTAAATCCATAACCCCTTCGAACAAATAACAAAACTACATCCGACGACTAAATATATTAGCAAAATATGGGATGTATCTATAAAGAAAATACTATTGAAAAGAGTTTGAGCAAGTTCTCCTTTTGTTACAACGTTTAAAAATGTCATAAACACGCGTCTGCATGTGGAAAAAGATTTCGAAAGAAGGTAAAACAGATGAGTATTGAATAATGTTTAAACAACAACTACAAACTATACCATTATAAGTCCATCTTTTAAAAGAAAAAACTTAAAGTAAAATCATTTATGTAAACTAAACTTTGCTGAGCTGAATTAAACTAAAATTTCCTTCAATATAATGACGTAATTTCTGTAAATTCAACGAAAACTCAACTAAAACATTCATTAAATAATAATTATACGTTTTTATACTTTTTGTAGTTTTGCATATACATTGTCATGTAATGAGGAAAGTACAACCTACTGACTCTGATTAGAGTACTTTGAACAATTTACAGAGCTTTGCTTTAAAAGGTTTACTGTATCTACAATCAGAGATCTAGATGACTGGCATATTCCACTTCCTCAGTGAGTCATAAGAGCGATGTTGTTGGGAAAAGAACAGTTTATGTCAAATAACGCAAAATGATCCCTTAAACAAACTTTGTTTGGAAAGTGAAAGTAGAGAATGCTAGACACCGGTTTTGTCCGTGCCCGATTTGGTCCAAAATGACATTAACCATTTTCGCCAGGTGAATTCTGTCATGCAAGATGCATGACACCCCATTTTCTTTAGATTGTTTTAAAGCCTATTTTCTATTCAATGATATATGATGTTCTACATGAGAAACGCTTAGAAAGTATGACAATTGAGGACTGAAACTGGTCGATTTGCTTGGAAACAAAGAAGGAATTTATATGATGTATTGTGACCTTTAGTGCTCTTCATCTAGTCCCCTGTCCATAAAACTAATGAAGTGTCGACTCTCTGTAACTTCTGTGTCTTTAATTCAGAAATGCATATATTCAGACATAGTTTTGCTACATGTTCTTCAAAGTAACGCGACGAAGTTCCTATCAATCATACTAAAACTCCTTTTAATTGTCAATTAATGTCATTTATCTCTTTTACTGTGTAGGTGTATTGGAACAAGCTAGCATCCAAGTAGACGATGTGTATTGTGATGAAGATATGAAGTTGTCAGATGACGGCGGTGCCATAACAGCCATGTACGTAAATAATAGATCTGTCAAGTTTCGGTCTTCTCCCACGAAAAACCTTATGTTCCGGACTCAGCAATGATCCAAATCGGTCAGGGCATCCAAAAAACATAATAATAGATCGGTCAAGTTTCACTCTTGTCCCACGAAAAACCTTGAGTTCGGGACTCAGCAATGATCCAGATCGATCAGGGCATCCGAAAAACATAATAATATATCGGTCAAGTTTCAGTTTTGTCCCAACGAAAGACCTTGAGTTCGGGACTCAGCAATGATCCAGATCGGTCAGGGCATTCAAAAAAATAATAATAGATCGGTCAAGTTTCAGTCTTGTTCCACGAAAAACCTTGAGTTCGGGACTCTGTGATTAACAATGATCAAGATTGGTCAGGGCATCCGCAAGATATAATCATAATTTGTTCCTGTCCATCATCTTATAGTCGCACTACGAAAATCCACAAATAATGCAATTGGCACCATTGTAGAACCAGATCATCCAGCGCATCCGACTAATCTGCTCTGATTATGTATATTTTTCAAAATTATCTGCTGCTAATGTGTCGTATTTAAGAAAAGGTGTGTAAGTAACCAACTTATGGGCCTGTTAGTAGGCACAAAGCTGATATGGGTCTTCAATTGACGTAATGTGTCGATGGTCTTATTTAACACTTCGTCTAACTGAAACAATTTTATGAGGCCGGTATCAACAGAATAGAACCAGGTCGGTCGGCACATTTGCGTCGTTTTGTCAGACTCCATGATGTTGACTTCTCGACCAAATATTGTTATCTTTATATTCCCCCAAAAACTGGTTATGGAATATTTCTTCCCAATATTAAGATGGACAAGTAATTTAAAAAGAAATCACCCTTGAACGCCTTTTGGCTTCCGCTCTGACCGAGTTCTCCTGATTTCGATCCCACTAAAAGTGGTCACGGTTTTCAGAGTATCATTGGTCGAGGTACATATCCTTGCCTTGTGCTGTCACTAACTTAAATAGCATTGATGCACGACAATATCGTTATCTTCATTTGTAATGAATGATGTATCACCGTATTACTGATGAAAATGGTCACGGTTTTCAGAGTATCATTGGTCGAGGTACATATCTTTGCCTTGTGCTGTCACTAACTTAAATAGCATTGATGCACGAAAATATCGTTATCTTCATTTGTATTGAATCACGGATAAGCACACTGTCGCGGTTGTATCACCGTATTACTGATGAAAGTGGTCACGGTTTTCAGAGTATCATTGGTCGAGGTACATATCTTTGCCTTGTGCTGTCACTAACTTAAATAGCATTAATGCACGGAAATTTCTTTATCTTCATTTGTAATGAATGATGTATAAGCACACTGTCGCGGTTGTATCACCGTAGTCCTGATGAAAATGGCGAAAATCCCCAATACAACAGTTCAAGTGTCTCATTTATTACAACATTTTTATCCACAGAGTTATCTTGGGATTCTTTGCCTTCTTCATCACCATTGGAACACTTTATGATGCGAGTAGGGCGGTAAGGACGAAGAAACATGTGGAAGATCAAAGTACTTCAAGTATTGAAGAGAACAAACCCCGAATAACGGAATTTAAACATCCTGTGGCGAATGGCAAAGGTTGGTAGTTTTTTCAACATTATATATAGACTATATATCGAGCGCTTGGCGTGAAACAGTTGTAACTAAAAACCTATTTTGAAAACCCTGGTTTAGGGGCAATTTTGACCCCTTTGTAAACAATGCAAATTTAGGTGCCATTGCTCAGAACGAGCAATGTCACCTAAATTTCCATTGTTTACCAAGAAAAATGATTTAACGCTTATAAAGACTTTATGACGAGGTGATAAAACTTGGTAAAAAAAATACGATTTTAGTTACAACTGTTTCACACCAAGCCCTCGATATGTCCCTTACTAATACGTAACTGAGCCAGTGGGTATTCAGATTGTTCTAAGACTATGCACTCGGCTGTGTGATAGTTAAAGTGTGTTATCTGATTGGTTGATTCGGCTACCAACCTCTTAACACGTTTGTGTTTAGTAAATGTTGGATTTGCAATCAGTGAATATCCAAAGCAGAAGTCTGACCAGGAGATTCACTACTCGTCCTTTTTAAAATGCAAACGTCATTCAAACATCTGGTGAACACTAAGGGCAGAAGACAGACTAATACATGTGGTTGTAACTACAATTAACACACAACCCTTGATGACGAGTTACGCAAATGATCTGCTACAGATGAGTACAAAAGTACGGAGATAATTTGCAAGTCAGCTACGCCGGGATACAATCAAAGGTTCGCTAAAGAATGCCTCAGTTACTATTTAAATAACACAAAAGATCTATCCATGAAACATCATAAGAGCGGCATATAGGAAAACCAGTCATAAATCAGTTGATACTAATACAGACAAATCCACTGTGTACATCAGCGCTGTCTGATCAGGCTCTGCACGTTTCACCAATTAACCGCAGAAGCTTTTAAAAAGATAGTGACAAAAAGTGTAAACCTCGATTATTAGTTAATAGAAATGAAAATAAATATGTATCTACGTTTGTCTCAAATAGCGTACAAATGGCTTACCATGAGCAAAATATTTCATATCGATCGTCAACTATTTTCAGAATACGAAAATGTGGCAATCACCCTGCCTTCCGGATATATGCCCCATCGAGAGTACGACAAAGAGTTCCCAATCCCTGCCACTAACGGCACGCACGTTGTGGTCCAAACACAGAAGGAACATCACGTCAATGGTATCCAAGACCCTGAAATACAGAGGACAACACGGCCTAAGAGTAAACCAGAAGGTATACTGATTTGAAACGGTGGTGTGGGTAGCTTCTATTTCAGTTTGCACATTACTAGCATGATACTTTACAGAAACTGCCAGTCTATTTATCCTATCATGGATGAATGAATAGCATTGTTATCCCGGCAAATCCCAGTGGCAAGGAGTGAACACATAACTTCCGTTTATTCTACTGCTTCAAAGAGACCAAAATCATTTGTCAAGTACAATGTTTTCATAAACCCAATGCAATGATTCATTCTAATGTGTGTATAGGCACACTATATCAATACTGCATCTCTTTAATGTTTGTTTACCGAGTGAATGTGTTTCTTGATTGTTTGCAATAGACAATTGTTTCTTTTATTGTTCTATATATCAAATGCATGTGTCTTTTTAGCTCGTCTGTATTTCGAAGCAAATAAGTCCAGGTATTCTGATACCCTTGGCGTCGTCGTCAACATCTGCATCTGCGTCTGCGTCAGCGTCGCCACAAAGCGTTAACCTTACCTCATAACTCAAAAACAGTTCAACATTTTTAAATGAAACTTGGTACACATGTTCCTAGGAACAATACGCTTGCCTTTACCAAGTCACATACCTCTGGCCTTAAATAATTATTCAGTAATGCCCCTTTTTCGATTTAGAAAAAATCACAGACAAGTGTTGCCGTTCGCTCCGCGGCGCTCTTGTTTAAGACTAACGATGGTCATCGTTTGTTCTCACAATGTAAAATTCCGTATATAATCATTGTCTTTACCCTTTTCCACATACAACACAATTGCTGCAGACGACTTTGAAAACAGCTGGGAAAACATATGGATACTGTCTATAACATAAAATGATTGTATAAGCATCGAACAGAGTTGAACAATTTGTGGCAAAATGAAAAAGTGCTCATGATGAGCAGTTTCTCTTTTGGCAACAATGTTTTCAAAAATCGTCTGGCAACAATTTGTCAAAATGCATCCATATGAGGAAGAAGGTTAAACCATTATATTATAGATCGACATAAAAACTCTCTATAATTCAATATTTAGGCTATAGGCCTTCTTCAGGTTAAATTTAACAAAGATCACAATCACACATTATGTTGCGTCCATCGTGAAAGTATTGAACATGAAGAATCATGACTAGAATTTGTAAACACATTATACTTATTGCATTTATATCTTCTTCGTGTATATTACTTCATATAAAGTAATATTATTTGGTATTCAATAAAAACCAATGAATCTGATTCTTCTATTTATTCTCTAGACTCGGTGTATGATTCTGATATGATTATTCCTTAGAACTAATGCATTCGTCTTTTCTATATAAATTAGTCCCAATGATAGACCGATTGATACTGAGCTTTTCCGCTTACACGAACGTACCAAAGCTGCTGAATGCCAAGTCCAATAAAGGAGCTATAGGTTGTATCAATGGTATACGATTTCTCAGTCTGACCTGGGTCGTTCTCGGACACACGTACAACTACGGAATCATCAACATACAGGAAACTGTTACAGCAAGTCAGTACCACGAGTAATACACAATGTAATATTAACTCTTTCTCTGCCCAATTTCACAGAGTCGAAACTTCCATGTTGATAAAAGGGCCACTCCATTTTTCGTCCAACAGGAAATTTTGTATAATTGTATGTAAATGCTGATTTCAGGAGAGACAACTCGTGACGGAAAAAGCTCGTCACGAGTTTTCTCACATGAATCTGCATTGTTTGCAAAAGCCTTTATTTGCATTAGGCAGCAAAAGGGTTAATGCAACTTTAATAGTAAACTTACTCACTTTTACAGTTAAATAAATACAATAAGCTCTTTTTTACTATTTACACATTTAATAATATGAAGTCACAACGATACAGTGTCATAGGGTATAAGAGAGAGGGAATAATGGCAATTGTTTCATGATTTTTTCTTTTTCAATTATTTATTTATGTTTCCCTTCTTTCAAAGGATGCCAGTCTCTCAGGATGATACATTTTTGAAGTTTTAGGACATCTTATGTGGCTTGCATGCCGGATAGTAATTAAAATAATTATTAAACATGTTTTGGCACATATTTACTCTTTATTGGTGCCACAACCTCTCTAACATATATTTTGTCTATTATGCAAACCAGGTAATCTTTTGGACTTTGAGGCAGTACTCCAGAGATTTACGTTCCAGACCGTCGTGGGCGGTGGATACGCTGTCGATACATTCTTCGTGTTAAGGTAAGATACGTTTACCAATTAAAGGACTATATCACGTGTGGTGGTTGTCTCCTACCCATAGATCGAACCTAGCCTCGGTCATTTAGATTGACGACAATTTGCATATTCTTCTAGTTGAAACTGTTTAAACTTAAAAAAAAAATCCTGCAGTTTTCTGTAACCACATTCAATCTCTATGCAGCAAACTGGTTATCTAATTCACATTCCTATCATATAGCCTTAGGCTGTTACTATGTATAGGTCCACAATGACATTCAGAGGTCATGACATCCAATAATTCTCGGTGTTTATTCAAGTAAGCATTTTCTTTCACATTTCAGTACATAATCTAATTAAGAAGACTCTGATATGTTCACACTTGGGCGCCCCCACCCCATGTTTCATATAACAAGAGTTTTTGAGTAATTTAATAACTAAAATGCAGACAATGCTGATTTCAGGTGAGACAGCACATGTACGAGCTGTCTCACTGAATTTGTATTGTTTGCAAAACCCTCAATAGACGCTTACAAAATTAACATTTCAGATTTCAAAATAAACTCATATACAAATAATAATAAGAAAGAATGGAAATGTTTCTGTTTAAGGAAATGTATTTAAAATGTGTAGTTGTTGTTTGTTAAAAAACTGAGAGCCGACAATCACAAGTTAATATTAAGCTTATATAATATAAGATTGCAATTCACATGCATTTTACAAGGGGAATAATATGATAGATTTGACTAAAGCATCCTCATTCTATTCACCAGCGAATAAAATGACAGTATAGTGAAAAGTAATCGAACGCGGACAAAATGCATACATTAATCGAAGATACGTAGACACGGTGTTCCTTCGTAAATGTTCGGGGGCTGGTAAACATTAATCTAAAGTACGTAAATGTTCGGGGGCTGGTAAACATTTATCGAAAGTACGTAAATGTTCAGGGGCTGGTAAACATTAATCGAAAATACGTGGAGGTTCGGGGGTTGGTATGTAGTAATCGAAAATACGTAGATGTTTAGGGGTTGGTATACATTGCTATCCTTGGATAAACCAACATTCGTAGAGGTAGCCTGTCTACCTATTTTCTCGAATGCAGTGGGATTCAATGATGTTTACATACGTTTATATGCAGTCAATTAATTACCACGATGTACACAGTAGAATTTCGATTTGTTTCTTATTTACAAATTTAATAATCTTTAGCTCATTTATAGGTGCACTATCGCTGTTATAAGGAAATTTAAGCCGCACCTTGCAAATTGGAGTATCATTGACCTTTCCATCATTCAAGCTCAAATAAGAGGGGTTACAATTCTAGTATTTTGTCAGCATATACATTCATGCCATTATAACACATATTGTCTAACTCTAAACAGGCTCTGCTGGGACTGCACATAATGAGCAAGCTCACATGAGACTTCACTGTTCCAAAGCCAAGCTACGGTAGCTTAGTCGGTAGCAACACGGGTTGTCAATTCAGGGGTTGTGAGTTCTAACCCCAACTCGGTCAACACTATTACCGACGTTTAACAAAGGGCAATGCGTCATTCTTATCCCACCCAAAGGCTAATTGTCTATGTGAACATCAGAAAGACTGTCGTATGACATACTGGTGTGAGAATGCAAAAAAACACGTGGAAAGGAAAAATGGCCGCCGTGATATGAGTGAACAATGTTGAAAACGACGTTAAAACCCCAATCAATTAAGGACTTGTTTCGCAGGTGCAACAAGAACCCGGCTCATTTGTTGTTTGGACAACATCATCACAATGACTAAAAATTCGAAAAGCTATCTTATAAATCGGAAAATTATGGTAAACGTGTAAACATTGATATCCTGCCGTCAAATACACTAGTGATCTGACTTTGATTTCCCATTACAAAGCAATAATGATGTATCACTCTGTGTGCAGTTCGTGTTGGCATCGTTGTTATTTGAACAAATATCAATAATAAAACAAGGCATGCAGAAACTTAAAAAGAAAAACAAGCCAACTCGTTCACGTTCCTTGTAAACTATTTTCATTTAACTACCAGCATCGAAAACGCACATTAACATCACAGTTCTTTCAAACGAAAGACTTTAAAACATAGGTTTAGAGGGTTCGAGGGTCAAATAAGGATGTTAGAACATGCAAAACGCCCCTTATACAAAGCTCTGAACTACGAGTTTGCTTTTTAGAACAGTGTAAGTTCAGTTTTAATTCGTCTCATTAGAGTATATACATGTACCAATAGAAAGAAGCCTCTTACAAAATTAGTTTTAATGTGAACAGTGTAAATCTTGTTGAGATTGTGTGGATTCACAGGCAGATCGAGATCGAATATGTTCTTAAAAAACCCAACTAGTTCCCTTCCCATTTATAACTAAAGAAAACATAAAGTTTCAAAAACCCGAAACATTAATTTAACGCAGATGACATATCTCACTAAAAACCTAAATTGATATTGTCTATTGTCAAAAGTAGTCAGGATTTTTAAGTATTGTCGTAAAGTGGGCGATAAAAAAGCACCAAATTGGACAATTAAACATGTAAAACGTCTTCCTTTATTGCCATTCGATCTAAACAAAAGTAACACTACATTGGAAGCAGACGGAATAAAGACAGTTTCAATATCCGCGTGGTAGGCACTTTATGACAACTTGTCTTCATGATTCAAACAAATGCGTTTAATTGATTATGACATCGATTTAAATCATTCATCACATTAAATACAGAATATTGTAATAGTAATATAACGAAGATGTAAGTGTGGTGAGGCAGCCACTATGTATCCGTTTGAAGCAATATTGGTATCATTAAAAGAGAATGTTATCCTGTTATCCATTTATTCTTCTTGTACACTAAGCTGTCACTAACATATAACTGTTCGTTTATTGATCAATGTCTTCTGAATTGTATGTGAATTTGCAATAGATGGAACTTGAGTTATAGCCCATCTTTATCACCTATTAGTATTTTAGAAGATTAGAAAAAACGCCATCATAAAACTATGTTTATTTACATTGGCAAGACGTCTTCTGTGTGATAGTTAATATATTAACCCTTTCCCACATGAAACAAATGTTGAGCAGACGACTTTAAAAACCTCGTTTTAAATAATATACATACATATGAGCCGTTCCAAGAGAAAACCAACATTGTTGACTCTGCGTAAAGTGTCGCCCCGGATCAGCCTAAGCATGCCGCGCAGGCTAACCCGGACAGACACTTTTCGCTTTCTCTGAATTTTCTGTATCTGGAATCATTACTCCATACCTCTATCCCCCTGAGACGGACTATGTCGGACCTGATCAGTCTGCGCGGACTGCGCAGGCTGATCTGGGTCGATACATTACGCATATCCAATAATGTTGGTTTTCTCGTGGAACGGCTCATATATAATAATATATATTGAAAAATAAGACAATGTGCATATTGGCAATGAAAACAGAAATGCTCATGGTGAAATTAATTCTTCTTTTGCCACAATGTTTTCAAAGGTCGTCTTCTGTAGATGCGTCAACATGCGTCTGTATGTGAGAAAGGATTAAATAAGCTCATGGCGTAAGCAGAAGCGAATCAAAACTATTCGATGACACCATATAGTTATGACTTGTAAATGTTGCGCTGAAAAGGAGCATAAGCGTTAGTGTTCGTGTTGCTTTTCCAAGGAAATATTTAGTAACATTTTTCACTTCAGTGCTTTTCTAATGACATGGCTGCAGTTGAAAGCAACGGCCAATAGACGAAACAAATGTGCGTTAGGAGACTGGGTGATGTTCTATTTCCATCGGTTTTGGAGGTAAGCGTAACTTCAGAGATGTTTATTAACTGACTCCTTTGGGACTTTATAATGTGTGTGGTAAGCCAGTTTCACTTGAAGAAGAATGTTCGATTAAAGACATTAAAGTACAAACACTTTAAAGCGTCTAAATATCCAACATGGAATTTAGGATTCGGAGTTCGATCCTTGCTCGCAGCAGATATTGTTTAGTGCCCCCGGGATAGACTCGATGTTTGCTCGCAGTAGTTATTGTTCAGTCTAGATGTCTAGACAGGTAAACTGCTTACTTTCCTAGAACTTATACAAATCACTAATGTACTGGATCAACCTATTTTCGAGTGCCAAGCCAAACTAATGTGTTCAGTTGTCCGATAATTGTTACCCACAATACAATGTTTCGTTTTGACTTCAGGTTGACCCCTATTTACATGATAGTTATGATGACGTTTGCCTGTCTCTATCGGTACTTCATATCCGGTCCATTCGCACCAAGTGTTATCCAGACGGCCGAAAATTGTAAGTCTGTTTGGTGGACGAATCTACTCTACATCAACAACCTGGCGGAGGTTGACAGACAGGTAAGGTAGCCGTGTAAACCATTATTCCTCTGAATTTCAACAAATTGTGTGTTTGTTTTGCTCGTTTGTATGGTGTTTCAACAATTGTTCAGTTATATTTCGTGGTTTCCTGGGTAAGTCACACAAACTACTGGTGCGATTATTCTGACATCAGCGAGTTAGCCTTACATCATTAGTTAGCGTAATGCTAACCCCATACTCCAGAACGTAATTGGGGGGTAAGCAACCAAAACACTGATATACAATTTTAACAGTCCTTTTATCGCATTTTTTGTTGAAAAACTGATATATGCTTATCACTTGAAATTGATATTTATTCATGAAACCTTTAAAACACCTTATGTTCCCGATGACATTACACGGTTTTTCTAGGGTATGTTTATCAAGGAAACGTGCATTTGTATGAATTACGACAATTGTAATTCAGTCTAGTAATTCCATATTCAAAGAGAATAATGTTATGCTCACGATGAATATATATATTATTCATTGTATACTTTGATATTGCTCACTCTATTTTCCATATGATAAAAAGATGCAGTATCTGTTGATATTTCACGCTTTGATATTGCATGCTGTGATATATCACTCAGATATTTCTCACGTGCTGTTAATGATATAGCTATTACATACAGTTACGTTACAAAGTGCTCCAACCTTTGGTGAGTTTAAAGACCAGCTAACAATGTTACATCGTTTGTAGATGACACGCATTGAAAAATCGATAGGAATACCAAAAAAACATCAAATGAAGTATATTGATAACGCTAGCTGTGTGTAAATACATACGTATTTTCTGATGTTATAATTAGACGTGTAATCATTGACATCGGTATTTTTAGTATCGCTATTGCACACATTTCCATACGCTATAGTTGTTCTGGATTGTAGTTGACGATCTATATAAGTTTATCTCAATCACACATGACTAACACATTTATCAGGGATTAAAAAAACGATAGGATGAATAAGCGAAGTATAATTGTAAAGATAGGTATTCTGATTAGTATTTTCATTCTCATATGTGAAATGTTTTCAATGGAAAATAGGATATGTGTGTTCGCTTTACTGAACATACTGAGGTCATAAGGAACATCTAAATCAGTATAACCCTTTCCCTCATACGACAATTATACAGCAGACGACTTTGAACATATTTTGTCAAAAAATAGAAAATCTCTATAATTGAATGGATAACCTATGACTAAAAGTGGAAAACATTGTGGCAAAAGGAGAAATTGCTCGTTTTGAGCAATTTCTTCTTTTGTCACTATGTTTTCAAAAAGCCGTCTGCTGCAGAGGCGTCAGAAAGCGTCTATATGAGGGAAAGGGTTAAAGGAC
This sequence comes from Serripes groenlandicus, assembly GCA_031761405.1. Lineage (NCBI taxonomy): Eukaryota > Metazoa > Mollusca > Bivalvia > Cardiida > Cardiidae > Serripes > Serripes groenlandicus. The sequence goes on along the minus strand of JASEVX010000011.1, from coordinate 60,594,649 downwards.
ACAAATACTTTGATGTAGCATTGCGGTTTCCTCGGATCCAAACACCACATTTCACTCAGTATGGGGAAAATGATTACATAACACAGAAGTGAATTGAAAACGGGCATTTCATTTTTTAATGCCAGGTAGATAAAATGTTATATAATGTTTAACATATCTGGGTAGACTTGTATATACCAGAATAAGACAAAAACATAATTTTCTAAATTTAAACCACTGTTAGAAAAGTCGTTACACGTTTATGGTATAATTTTGTCGACGATTTATTTTCGAGTCGAAACTTTAAGAGCCAAAATGGCGTCGCCGTATATTTAAATTCCATTACCCTAGCAACCATAGGAAAGGATACTAATTGCGTGATAAATCGTAGAGTTAATATAACAAAACAACTGTTAGTTTTCTAAATGCTCGAAGGGTTTAAACACATAAAAAGATTATTTTTTAGAAATGTCAAATTATACGACGAAATGGTTACATGTATTGCATGAATATGAGAAACTATTGTGTCGGGACGCGTTTCTTCGGCGGAGTTCTGTCCTTGCAAGATTGAGCAACTCAGCCGAAGGAACTCGTCCGACACAAGAGTTTCCAATACCGATGCAATTACCTACAATTACTGCGCTTATTCCGTATGTGACTATAGTTTTACGTCATTAAAATGTCATTCACACACATTCTGTTATTTTAAAATGTAGCATTATCATGGCTTAAAAGTAAATGCATGATATAATAAAAAGATTACTATGTAGCAGTAGATACAGCTTGGACTGTTTTGTATCAGTCGGAGCATGGGACAATTGACATCTCATTCGACCCTTGCTCTCGGGAGATATACATTTTATCACGCTACTCGAAGTACATTACAAATTGACCGATCGCTACTGCAACATTAGATTCGAGCATGAATACCAACGTACATGTAAGATACGCACATACCGACACAAATATAAATTGTTAAAACATGGTGTTAAAACTTATTGCAAGATAAGGATTATAACATTTGGAAATGTCAGGTGAATCCTTTCATTATCAATTGTAGTTTCGACAGTTTTCAACTGCATCGCGGTAAACTTGCAGTGCTAAAAGTGATAATTCGATGAAATATGACACATTGTCAAAGCTTTTCTTATGAATGTCGTATAATCTGTCGAGGGATCGTCTGGAAAGGAATTTCGAAAGTTCGTCGTTAGATTCATATAGACATGTTAATATAAATCCTACAGTACACACTGGGGTGAACACCAGAACACGATAACAATATAACCGGGACGTGTACATCATAAAGACGAACACAAATGACAAAATAGTTTTTATATCTGTCTCTACCTACATGTACTTTTCCACAGAGGTCGTTAATTCTTAAAGATTTAAAAGAATACATGCCTTTAAATCACTTATTCATAAGCAAAGAGCCCAACATAATATTTATTGTCACTAAACTACAAAGCTCTGAAAACTTTATTTGGCCTACAGACGACAAAGCAAGTCGGGCATATGAGGAACATTAGACTACTAAATAAACATTTACACTTAAGTACATAATTCAGAGAAAGGTAAAGTGTCTCGTCAAGCACGGAAAATAAAAAAATAAAAAGATTGTTTAAAATATTTTTCTTTTTTGAGGTAAAAAATGCAAACTTAAGTGAAATGTATTACATGTATGTAAAATGTATATATTGTGCAATATTTAGCACAATCATATTACTTTAAAGATTTTAAAATTCTCTAATGTAGCGAATACAGGAACACAAAACAATTTTAATACGTGAAAATGAACAGGCGTGATAGTTTTCCTAAACACAGATAACTGTCGAAATATTATCTAGTTTTAATTATAAGGTTTTCGTTTGACTATATTGTTAAAGTTCGGGACACAACTTTTTCGCAATCATAATTTTAAAAATCTTGATCTCATCTCCGGAAACTTTTCCCGGGAAAACAGCACGCGAATATTATATATGATAGATGTGAATATCAAAAATGTACTTCTGACTGTTACATCTGATACAACGTGTTTGTATGTTTTGTATTGATTGTGACGCTATATTTGAAATACTGTTAAACAATTGATCAACTAATTTAAACCATATTTACCTATGTTTTGTAAAGTAACATTTGATATATAATACTTTACATTCGTTTCTAAAACTGAATTATCAAGGACTAACTTTGTCCTATTGGTAGGTGCATTTCACGTTGTTGAACAGATACTTATCAGTTACCGCTTTCAATTAACCCGTTTCCCATATACATCAAATCTCCATCAGACGACTTTGAAAACATCTAGGCAAAATATGAAAACTCTCTATGATTGAAATTTAAATCATTGAAAAGAGTTTACAATATTGTGTCAAAAATGAAAACTAAACGACCGAGCTCTTTTTAATGGCACGCTGGTAAACAATGGCGTTCAGTCAAATGTGTTTAATAAGTTAACGAATTTAAAAGTCGGGAACGAGAAGACAGTCTGAAGGGGACCGTCTGGAAAGGACCACGACAACAGTCCTTTAAATCATTTAGACAATTTAACTATAAATCGTGTACTCACTGGGGAGAACGCGAACAACTACAAAATGACATAACTCTGACTGGTACATCATATCTGGGGAAACTAATACGTATTGGTTGTCCCATATCATATCGACACAACATAAATTACCAATTGTGGCTTGGACGTTTCTTGAGATAGGGTTTTTCCGCCCCTATCCCATTCCTAGCATGCTTTTCGAAAGTCAACTTACGGTTGCAACCGTGCCAGCATTTGTATAAATCTGCGAAAATCGAGTGTTTAATTGGTTTCTAGGAAACTTGAACAAAAATATTAATAACAAGAAAGGTGCTCGTCATTCTGTTTAAGGTCCGGACTGAACTACAATCCTCGCTTATCGTCGACACATGAATGTGACGTAGTACACATGAATGTGACGTAGTCTTATAAGTATAGTAAATACGTTATAGATGCGACACGGTTACTCATTGCGGGATGTTGACGCTAATGTACAACACGTTTTATCACATTTATACAGATATCTGTAACATATTTCCATCTAGTTTTGTTTCAACACTTTAAGATATTTGACCAATGATTGCAGATGCTGAATCGTGTTTTAAATGATGACAGATTTAACGTTTTGTTTTTTCTACTTATACAATTATATATTTGTATCAAATATATGCTGCCTTGTTGTTTGTTTTGCAAATACCGTATGCTACATAATTTCGCCAAATTCCTACTATAAACAATTCAAGAACTCGACTGTGTCTGCACTCCCCGTAGTTTGAGTCCTAAAAATGAATCGTATTATTAATAACGTTCTTGAACTATTTAAGTTTGTGTCTAGACGATCCTTTGGGGGAAAAGAAAAACAAACACACACGAAAACTTACCTTCAGCGGTCTTGACAGTTATGACATCGCGTCACGTAGGATGTTACGGCAGCTCTAAAGGGACACACACACATTTTTAACGAATTATTTTTTCTCAAAAAATAATACAGTTAACGCGATCGTGTTGGTTTGCGGAAGTCACGGTTAAACTACACTTCCGCCTAGAATACACATTCGCTGCACCTAAATAGTCCTAGTATTTTTTCGATATTAAAATGACTTCTACGTGTTTTTTCAATACAGCGAAGTCATATTTATACTATCGAATCATCATAGATAATCAATTTTTTCTAGAAAATATCAAATTAACAGTACGCGCATATATATTTCATTTGTCGGCAGGTACGTATAAGGCACGGCACGAGTATGAATTTTAGTCGTATGCCCATTCACTAGATTCACTTGTTGTTTAATTTTTATTTTATGCGATATGTTAAACATTATAGGTTTATAATAATTAATTCACTCACATGAAACATAGTTATAATATAAGCCGAAATCCTGGATCCGCCCCTGGTGACGAAAACAAGTCGAACTAACGCTGTATAGAACATTGTAAATCTCACAAATATGCCATGGGTGTTTTGACAGACTTTACGCAGAGCTCATTGAAAGAGTTAGTGTGCATGTTAAACGCTCGCATCGCCGTTGAAATGCTACATTTACTAAACCTGTCAACTGATAAAAAAAATCTCTGGACAAAAATATTAATAATAATAAAATAGACTAAATTGTGCAATAGCATGATCAATTGCATTCATAAATTAGATTTTACAATACATGTTCAAAATAATTCGTTACCTGTACTTTCAGTACTTTGATTATAAATTACATACGAATTTTTTTTTATCTCGTGCGCACGAGATAGTATCTCGTTCGCACGACTTAGTATCTCGTGCGCACAATATAAGTATCTCGTTCGCACGACTTAGTATCTCGTTCGCCCGACATAGTATGTAATTTATAAAAAGGTGTGTGTCCCTTTAGAGCTGCCGTACGATGTTGGTGTTCAATTAAGAAAAAGCACCACTGGACGACATGCAATCTTTAATGACATTTGATACAATAGGAGTTAAAATTTAGACTTAATATAAGGCAAAGAATCTGAATTGTTGCAAATTATAAGTATATTGTACTTGAAATGCACGGACGTCGCACATTTGTCTGCGTTGTAAAAACACAAGTATGTTCAAATTACAAAGTGTATAGTTTGTTTTATGTCAATACTTTTCCCCAGATAATTTTGAGTAATTTTGAGTATGCGTGTACGACTTTATGAGTGAACATGCAACTTTTTTTTAGCCAACGATTTTTGAAAGCATGTTTGCAAAAAAATAAAAGAAAACTCTCTGTAAATAACAGTAGTATGCTTAAATAGACTCGGAAACATTGTGGCTAAAGGAGCAATGAGCAATTTCTTGCCACAATGTTAACAAAAAACGTCTCCTGCAGAAACGTGAGAATATGTATACAATACAATACAATACAATACAATACCTTCAGCGGTCTTGACATTTATGACGTCGCGTCACGTAGGATGTTGGTGTTCAATTAAGAAAAAAACCACACACGAAAACTTACCTTCAGCGGTCATGATATTTATGACGTCGCGTCTAAGTATGTTCAAATTACAAAGTGTATAGTTTGTTTTATGTCAATACTTTCCCCAAGATAATTTTGAGTAAGCGTGTACGACTTTATGACTTAACCATTTCGAACATGCAACTTTTATGTAGCAAACGACTTTTGAAAACATGTTTGCAAAAAATAAAAGAAAACTCTCTGTAAATAAAAGTAGTTTCGAGAACATTGTGGCGAAAGGAGCAATAAGCAAATTCTTGTCACAATGTTAACAAAAAGCGTCTGCTACAGAAACGTGAGAATGTGTATACAATACAATACAATCAAATACAATACAATACAATACATTAAATAATTTGTAAATAGAGGCCACCGGCCCAAAATACAGCAAATATACATATACAGTTCACATAGAGTAAGTATGGAAATGGAGATCCTGGGCAGGTTGTGCTGAGTCAGCGGCTACCTTCACTGGTACCAAAGGTTGGTTGTTGTGTGACGTGCCGCCACTGTGACGCATTTATCAATTGATTTGTGTCTGTAAGTTGGTTGCTATTTACGTAACATGATCAGTCTGTTCTGAGGTTTCCCAGGGTGATCAGTGACGTCTTACTATGATGTGTTCTTATACCTTGGATAATACAATCCGTCTTAACCCTTTCCCCCATACGACAATTCTGCAGCAGACGACTTTGAACATATTTTGTCAAAAAGTAGAAAATCTCTATAATTGAATGGATAACCTATGTTTAAAACTTTAAAACATTGTGGCAAAAGGAGAAATTGCACATTTTGTGCAATTTCTTCTTTTGTCACTATATTTCTCAAATAGCTGTCTGCTGCAGAGGCGTCAGAAAGCGTCTATATGAGGGAAAGGGTAAATCTTAAACTCTTTTTTGAAAGAGATATCTTTCAAAACAGAGAAATGTTTCACACTTAAGGAATGTAACGATGTAAAAAGATATATATCCCAAATAGTGGAGTATGGGGTTTGCATAACGACTGAGTCGATTTTGTCAGGATTAATGGACTAGTAGTACTGGTATCTTACAAAGGAAAAACCATAACATAAATATTGTTGAAATTGGCGTAATACACCAAACAAAATAAAACAAAAGCAGACGTTCTGGCAACTTATGTTTCTAAATGTGTTCGACGAGCATGGATGCAGATCAGTTTACACACAGTCTGATCAGTGCTCATACTCGGACCGTCTGCGTGGTGTAGTGGTTAGAGCGTCCGTATTGGGTTCGAACCCCGGTTTGATTCCTAATAGCAAAGGCTTTAAAATTGATAGTTATGGCTTATACGAACATTCACGAAGGTTATACGAACATTCACGAAGGTTAAATGAACATTCACGAAGGTTATACGAACATTCACGATGAAACCGTACATACCAACAAACCTATATTTCTTGTTTCTATGTATAGTGTATTACTTTGTTCGACTGAGACCACAGTGGTCAATATATATATTGATAATAACCTATATGTGTTATTTCTATTTAAAGCGTATAACTTTATTCGACTGAGACCACAGTGGTCAATATATATATTGATAATCACCTATATGTGTTGTTTCTATTTATAGCGTATTACTTCGTTCGACTGAGACCGCACTGTTCAAAAGATATATTGATAATAACCTATATGTGTTGTTTCTATTTATAGCGTATTACTTCGTTCGATTGAGACCAGAGTGGTCAATATATATATTGATAATAACCTATAGGTTTTGTTTCTATTTATAGCGTATTACTTTGTTCGACTGAGACCACAGAGGTTAATATATATTGATACTAACCTATATGTGTTGTTTCTATTTATAGTGTTTGGGATGGACGTGGTATCTCGCAAATGACATGCAGTTCTACGTTATATCACCGATATTTCTAGTACTAATGTACTTGTGAGTATTTGTTTGTTTTATTGGGGGACAGCCATTTTCAACATTAGTAAAATTATATCATGGCAGCTTATTCATGATCCCTGGGTAAATAAACTAAAAACCAGGTTAAGAAATGTGCATTGCCTAAGTGCCCTCCACCATGACCGACGCTTACCACTTGGCATCGGCAGATAAACTGTAGGATAAATAACGTTAAGTTAATTTTGATGAAAATACATACATGCCGTCATACTATGAATAAGTTTGGGTGTCTTCAAGCATTCGAACAGTCTCATAAAGAACACTTATTGTTTGTCTTTACGCAATTAACTATTCACTAAACATCAGCTTTAAAATATTTTAATTTGATATTGCCTATTTATAGAAAGTTATTTAGACCCCAAATTGTCAGATATATTACTGCGCAGAAAGATCAGGATCCGGTTAATTATGTTCGAAAATATAACATATAGCAAGTTCTACCTTGAACAGTTCAATGAGTGCTCGTTTACCAATAACCTGATGGTTTAGAGTCACCTGGAGTGAGAATATCTTACAAAAGAATGCACCATCTCGAAATAGTGTTATGCTTATTTAGATTCAGAGGTCGGTGTGGTCATTGCTGCACTGTAGGAAATGGATATGTGTTACTCATTTTGATCATTTTACCCATATTCAAAAGATTTATTTAAAATCGTCTGCTGTAAAGGTACATGTATCAACACTTATTTATTTTCCGTTACAGTCAACCGATCTTTGGGGCCATTTCCACCGTAGCTCTCATGTCTCTCGGGATTGGTATGGCATTCTGGAAAGAACACACAGTTAATGGTAATTTTTTCGCGTAAGTATTTCACCTTTTTCTCTCTCGAAAAGTATGAAACCAATATGCTTATTTTGAAGCACGTTATTACAATTTATGTCCATTTCGTAGTCTGCTTCCAGGATATCAGTATTCGCGTCAAAAGTGTCCCGAATTGTTGCCCCGATTTCACGCGAGTTGAGCCCGGGACTTCGGCTCATGAGGCAATTGCTTGATACTGTCTCCATGTGGAAGTTTGACCGCCTCGGTGGTGTAGGGTTAGAACGTCCGCCTCGAGTGCGGGAGGTCGCGGGTTCGATCCCCAGTCGGATCATACCAATGAATTTAAGAGTGATAGTAATGGCTGCTCTCCTTGTCGCTCAGGGTTGCAGGGTTTAGCATTAAGACTGACTACCTTGCGTCTGGATAAATGGACCAACAGTACTGGTAACTTACCAATGAAACGCCGTTATATAACTGAAAAAAATCTTGATAGCGGAGTAAAACACAAAACAAGCAATCAACCCTCTTGAAGTTAGTGTAAAGGCTTTAACTTCAAATCACGTAATAAACAATGCAAACCTAAGTTATTTGCAATCAGTAAAGACACATATAATCCTGCGCCTCTGCGCAGTTTAATCAGGGTATTAACATTTCGCGAAAGAGAAACAGAAACGTACAAACAACCTTTGATAAGCAGTATAAATTCGATTCGGATATAATGTAGCATGAACACGCAAGCAGATATTGTCCAAAGTTATCAAAATGCCCTATCCAAAATACCTAAACAGTTATGTAATTATAAGGATCACATAGTGAAATGTTGTTCATGTGCTGTGATGTTGCTATTTAGTCCCAATTCATATTACAGAATGTTATCAGACGGAGGAGAATGGTGGCAAAACGTTTACACCGTACCTTGGTGCCGTGTGCACTGCTGGGCTATCGGCATGATTCTTGGATTCATTGTGTATAAACGAGGAAGAAAACCTTTAAGTTCAAAGGTCAGTATGCAAATGAGGTCAACCCTCATCCTCCTTTACGTTAAACATACGAATTGTGTTTAAGTAAGGACTAGTTCAGAAATCAACAAGAACCTTGTTACATGTTAAAGGAAATCAGCTGGAGTACTGTTAACATATCCAGGCAAAGTATTGACTGAGTTGAAAACAATGTGGCAAAAGCGGAAATTGCTCGACATGAGCAATTTCCCCTTTTGTCACAATGTTTTTAAAAAGTCCTCTGCTTAAGAAGCGTCATAATGGTCTGCAGGTGTAAACTGAAGTTATACATGTAACCGTCTCTTGTTTCGAATCTATTCTCGTATTTCGTTATCAGAACCAAAGGAATCCGCGGTAAATGGCGGTAAGCGTGGTGGACATGAGATCGTACGTCCCATGTTCTACTATGCCTACTACTATGTCGAGTGCCCATGGACATGAGGTCGTACGTCCCATGTTCTACTATGCCTACTACTATGTCGAGTGCCCATGTACATGACACATTTCAGAGTATAGTACTGGTTTATCTCACATGGATCCTTCATTGCATGACACCTGTGACCTTTGGGGTAATAAGTTATAGATTGAAAAGGTGTGTGTTCTTACCTCTGCCGATCTTTATAACCATGTAAGGGTATTTTTGGTCTCTAATTTTGACTAGTTCATTCACTATTCTCAAGTATTAGCCAACACAAGTCAAACAAAGGGGACTTCACCAAACGACATTGACCTCCAACGCTCTAGGCATGCCGCATCTCAAAATAGTCATGCAATATATACAATTAGATCCATATAAAGTATACAGAAATGCTAAAACTGAAGCAAATCAAAGAATTATACCTCTCTAAACTCCTCATATCAATGTATCAGCTTATGAGATGCTACTTCAATGGTTCAAACGTAACTACTTTAGGGTACTACGTACGACCCGGAACGTACAACGACGCAGAGCCAATTCCGTTGTGGTGGTACACCTATATAATTGTGATGTTACCGTTATATAACTAAAACACGGTTAAATCAGAGTAAAACCCCAATATAATTGAAGATCAGGACCAAAAGTAGCATTGATAATATTCAAATTGGTTTAAGAAATGCATTATCATCTAACTTTAATATTAAGTCTTTATTCAAACAAAACTATTTAAGCCTTTTCTACATACAAACACATTCTGACACCTCTGCAGCAGACTACCTTTTAAACCTTTGTAACAAAATGAGAAATTGCTTATAATGATTATTATCACAATTTGTCTGTTTTCAAATCGATCAAATAAATATACTTTTAATTCCTGAGCTTTTCCACATTTACGCCTCGATGTGTTAATAAAACTCCCACTGATTTTCAACTCTATCTAATTAGTATACCTTCATATATGGAGATATTTAAGGAGTTTGTCAATATGTTTTCAAAGTCGTGTGCTACAAATTTGTCTCATTTTGGAAAGGGTGAACCCCATTGATATGCACACCTTTACGTCAATACTGAAACTGACTTAATTTAAATTCAGAGCCAAAGGAGATAATAACACTGTTTTATATATTGATGACTAGATCAATAAGTAAATTTAAATTTAAATTTAAACTTATTTATTTTACATCGATTGCGAAACAAGCTTTAAGCTTATATTAATCATGTTTCGATGTCTGCATCCTGGAAACTTAACCAGTACAATAAGTAAGTAAGTAAGTAAATGGTTAATTAAAGTGAAATATGTATAACGAAACATACATATAACCAATTCGAATTATAAGTGATACGCGGCACCACAGGCCTATATATCATTGTTAAGACAAATTGAATTTATAAAGAGAGTAAATTCACTGTTACTAAAGGTGTATTCTCAGAACGTAGGCTTTGGGTTAAATATAACTTTTGTTAACTGGTCAAGTAAGGTTAGACATATCTTTCGGAATGCAAGATTTCATTACATTTGGCTGCATCCAGTGTCTGCCAATTACTATAAATACTTTTCGATGTATTAAATTAACATCGGGAACAGATTAGCTATTTAGATATTTTATGCTTTTCGAAATATAGAAATATGTTGGTTATGTTTAGGCTTTTTCGAACAAAGTAAGTGCATACTAAAACAGATATATTTTTAAAATTATATTTAGGTGTAATTAAAAACTATTTCTCCAGAATTATAATTATCTTACCCATTTATGTATGTAGTGTAGGTGATGGCTTTCCCTACTTGGCGCACATTGTTGTGTATTAAGAATAACGACGGACTCGCTGATGTCAGGATTCATAGACAAGTAGTACTGGTAACGCTGTGATATAAATGAAAACGTGTTGAAAGCGGCCATACACACCATACATACAACCACACATGAGCCGTCCCGCGAGAAAACCAACATATTGGCCTTTGCGTAATATATCGAACCAGATCAACCTGCGCAGTCCGCGCAGACTGATCCGGACCGACATATTCCGTCTCAGGGGGATAGAGGTATAGAGTAATGATTCCTGAAACAGAAAATCCACAGGTGGCGAAAAGTGTCTGTCCGGGTTAGGTTGCGCGACATGCTTAGGCTGATCCGGGTCGATACTTTACGCAGAGTCTACAATGTTTGTTTCCTCGCTGGACGACTCATATGTGTGTGTTTCAACCGTGAGCTATGTACATAGATGTTTGAGATGAATAGAAAACTATATTCTCCTCTGTTCTGTTAAAATGTCGAAGAATGATAAATTGTATTTCGGGGAAATTATTTAATTTACGAAACCAAACTTCCCCAATGAGAAATAAAATCAAATTATCCTTATTGCGTTAATTGAAGATTCTCAGAAGACCGATATAGCCAGTTGATATGTGAAGTTTTATGGTGAAAAAAAAATCGTTTCTTTGTTGCAAAAATTGTTAACTTGTCTTTTTTATATTTACACTTTCCGGCATAAATCTAATTAAGTATATTTTGTTACTAAAATAAACCATTTAATGAATTTCTTATTACTTATAACGGATTTTGTTGTATACTTAATGATCAAAACAATACTTAACCGTATACGTCTGGTGTTTTATATACATAATTAGTTTCATCATCGTGGAAAAACCTTGACAAAACCCTTTCGTTTAAATGTTTATAGGTTTTACTTTTCTCTATTCTAAAACTTTACGAAAACTATGTAAGTCTTATCACAAATAGTGCCATTTATGCGTTGGACTTTTAACTAAATAGAGGATATGTCATGAGTGCTCATTTATTATTCCTTTTAATAAACTAGTTTACTAAGAAAATATGCTGCGAGCTCTTGGCGAGCGTCATATTCAGCTTAGTTAAAGAGTTTATTAAAAGTGATAATACATAAACACGAATGAGATATTCTTTTTATTACATAAAGTGATTAATGAGGCGTATTTCGAAAGAATGTCCATGAAATTTGCAAATTTTAGCGCCAAAGTGACTAACTTTATAACGGTAAATCGCTGACGTGACTTTATTTTCCTAGTTTGGGAGCGCGTTGTAACAAAGACTTGAGCGTAAGACTGGAACCCAAACTAGTAGTGTCATATGAGTTTATGCAATGGGATTTTGACACTCCCAGAGAGGGCTTTATGTGATACAGTAATATATACCACGGTGTATAAGATTAACCATCAGGCGTCAACGCTTATAGACTCATTTTATATTTAATTATATTACAAGATTATGAACGATTTCAAATCACGACGGTTTTAACCCTCTGACTGCTGGTACCGAGTTAATGACGCTTGTGTCACCAGCATGGAACCAGGCCAGGACGTTACGTCTACGCCAGGCTCTTTAATGTTGACTTCACAGCTCAACATTTCTATCTTGATTTTCCTACAATTGGTTAAATTCTGAATTAAAAGAGTTAACCCTTTCCCACATAAAGAAGCATTCTGAAACAGCTGAAGCAGACGTCTTTAAAAAATACTATCGTGACAAAATGAAACAATTCTCACAATGGTTTCGTCTCTATTTAGTTACCATATTTTTAATTACATAGAGTTTCCATAGTTTTGCTTGGACGCTTTTAAAGCCTTCTTATGCAGATTTACTGTATGTGGGAAAGGGTTAAGATTAAAATCTTCCGAATAGCAATTCTCGTGGGGAATTCCTGTTGCCGGCGATACGTTCCCACACTGTGTTAACCCTTTACCACATATAGACGCTTTATGACGCCTCTGCAGCAGACGGTTTTTTGAAAACATAGTGACAAAAGAAGAAATTGCACAAAACGTGCAATTTCTCCTTTTGCCACAATGTTTTCCACTTTTTGTCATAGGTTATCCATTCAATCATGGAGATTTTCTTTTTTTTTACAAAATATGTTCAAAGTCGTCTGCTGCAGAGTTGTTGTATGAGGGAAAGGGTTAATTGAATACTGACTGCGCTGCAGGACTAACCGGATTAGATTGTCATACAAATTAATTTGAAAAGTAAATGTTTTCTAATCTAAACGCTTTCCCACATACAGCAAATATTCAGCCAGACGACTTTGAAAACATCTATGTATACATAGAACTGAAACATCTCTATGAAAGAAAGTTACTTTGAGCAATTTCTTCTCTTGTCACAATGTTTTGAAAATTCGTCTGCCTCATTGGCGACCCATTTCTTCTGTATGTGAGAAGTGGGTGAGAACCTAGACAGTTAAACGTTGAAGTTAATGTACACTAAAATACATCGGCCAATAAGTCCCCAAAATACCTTTGTTTGCGTAGAATTGGGTATATACCTTCACCAACATGCATTGCAAATATGACAGCGAGTGTAAATGCATTTCAAATATGTAAAACATGTTTGGAACGGTTTTACTTGGTAATTTTAAGTAGTTTGACTTTGTGAAAGTGAAAGAAAAGTATGTAGAAAAATAGTTTTTGCCAATATCCCGAGTGTTTCTAAATGACGGTAACCATCTTCGCGGGATCATTTCCTTCTTGCATAATAAATGACCCTCAGTTTTTTTTTTAGATTATTTTAAAGCTTAGAGCAAACTCTTTTTAATGATATAGGGTGTTCTACCTGAAAACGTTCAGAAAGTGTGACAATTGAGGATGCAAACTTGTTGATTTAATGGAAACAAAGAAGGAATTATATTAGTGTAATATAACCGGCTTGACATCGCATGGTAGACGAACAATAACAGTGGGTCGGTTTGTGTGTGAACAAACGGGTGCCATTTCGTTGGCATTATTACTATTTATAGTATCTCATTTGCATATAAAACATGCGCGGCGGCCATTTTAAACGTCACGTAACTACTAAAAAATACAGTGGACTTGCGATAACTCTAATGAAATACAGAGAGTTATTGACGACGAGTTCGAGAGAGCCCTCTATGTATGATATATTAAATTGTATATACTTTTAGCGCTGTGTAATTCATATACAGTCAAACCTGTAAAAAATGAGCTTTGTTATGCAACTCCCTATCTATAGCAATGAATCTTTTAATTTTACAATTACTTATGTTCTGAATAAATGACCTTGTAATTAAAGACCAACTCTAAACAAAAAAAAAGGTTGTTCTTTTCCCATATGTGGTCTTTAAACAAATTAAACCACTTTTAAAACCATCTAAATACTTAAGAAAGAGTTCAGGGCCTTGTTTAGATATTTAAATTTCAGGAACAATTCTTTAAGACCTCACTGCCTTATCAAACCTAAGCCTATCTCTCATAAAAACGCATGTTTACGACTATTAAAACAGTGCGGAAAATGGAAAAGTTGCTGATAATTAGCAAGTTCGCATTTTGTCACGATGCTTCAACACTATTCTTTCATTATACTTTCATTAACAGGGTTTGTCTATATGTTTCCGTCATCTGCAGCATATTTGTTGTTTGTGCGAAAGGAATAAACTTCTACAAGCAGTTTAAAGCCTATATTACAATAGTCGGAAAATGGATTCATCGAAGATGTTTTCATCTGTCGAAGTTTAGGAGAGTTCAGCAGTATACTCATGTGATAAAATGGCGGCGTATTCAGCTTGTCCTAACACACTGTTCAATCGGACATGTGTTAGCAGAATCAACCAATCAAATTACATCTGTTGACTAGCACTCGCCTAGCACTCGCCTAGTACTCGGTGTATTAGACACTATGAATACTAACTTGGTGCACATTGTCCTGTTACAGATACTAAACGCAGGAGGATGGTTACTGGCCTTTGGTGTTGCGTTGTTTTTGGTATACATACCGTACACGGAGAACCAAAAAGATGGTACACATTGGACCAGAACGGAGAGAGCTTTCTATGAGAGTTTCGGACGGGCTGCCTGGGGTACATGTATCGCATGGGTTATTTTCGCCTGCTATACCGGGAAAGGAGGTATGTACTTTCATTAACCCTTCCCCACAAACAGACGCTATCAAAAGTCGTCTGCAGCAGACAACTTTTGAAACAGTCTCCAACCCTATTCAATGACTATAATGTTGTGTGTGAGAAAGGTTTAATACTTTCTAATGTGCACCAAGTAATCTGCAGTAAACGAAATTGAAAACACTTTTGCAAAAAATTGTGGAAAAATGTCTATGAATATGGGAAAAATACAAACATTTTTGAAAAAGAACAAAGATCTCGTTGCGTATTGTAGATGTGATCAATGAGTTACGAAGCTGGCAATACATAAACGAATTTATCATAAATCGAGGGATTACTGGAACACGTTATCAACTCGAGGTAATTGATGAATCCCCGACATCGATTTCGAGTTATCGCGAGTCCACTGTATAACAATACTTGTTTATTGTCTATCCAACGATCCCAAAGTAGGCGATTTACTATTCCATTTGTCATTCTGTTCTTGGCATATTTTCGTGGAATGGGTTCATCCCTCTTTCAGGATGGACGTACGCTATGTGATTTACTAATCCGTTTATCATTCTCTTCTAGGTATAATAAATGCGATATTTTCGTGGAATGGGTTCATCCCTCTGTCCAGATGGACGTACGCTATGTGATTTACTAATTCGTTTATCATTCTCTTCTAGGCATATGTTCGTGAAATGGGTTCATACCTCTGTCCAGATGGACGTACGCTATGCGATTTACTAATCCGTTTATCATTCTCTTCTAGGTATAATAAATACGATATTTTTGTGGAATGGGTTCATCCTTCTGTCTAGATGGAATTACGCTATGCGATTTACTAATCCGTTTATCATTCTCTTCTAGGAATAGTAAATTCGATATTATCGTGGAATGGCTTCATCCCTCTGTCCAGATTGGCGTACGCGACATACCTCGTGCACCCAATGTGTATGATGGTGTACTCCTTCAACAGGCGGAACCTGCAGTTTATCCAAGATTATAACATGGTAAGTAATCAACCATGGTCCGGATGTAGACGATATTTGACATCTTTTGCAGCAGACGATATTTGACAACTTTTGCAGCAAACGACTTATGACATCTTTTGCAGCAGACGACTTATGACATCTTTTGCAGCAGACTATTTTTAACGTCTTTTGCAGCAGACTATTTTTAACGTCTTTTGCAGCAGACGATATTTGACAACTTTTGCAGCAGACGACTTTTGACTTTTTTTGCCGCAGACGACAGACATAATACTTTACGTCTTTTGCAGCAATCGACTTTTGACAACAGACGATGTTTGACGTCTTTCCGAACTTACAAATTGTGACGCCTTTTGCAGACGATTGTAACGTCCTTTGCAGTGCATCACTTTCCACGAATTGTACAGCAGACGACATTAGACGTCTTTTGCATATAAACGTTTCACATTGTGTGTAGCATACGACTGTTTACGTCTTTCGCAGCAGACGACTTTTGAAGTATTTTTTGAAAAAGAAGATATAGCGCTTAAATAGCAATATCTCATTTGTCTCACACTCTTGCAACTGAAAACGCTTTCATTCAATTGTAATCCATTTCTTCATTGAAAAGAGGATGTAGTAAACATCGTAGATGAAGATAAGACTGCACGATCTAGGTCGTTATTGTTCTTATATTGTTAAATAGAAAAACAAGAGATACACTTTCAAACAAACAATTGTTTGTCATTTCAGATATATCTGTTCCTGGGACATTTGGCAATATCACATATGGTGGCTTTCGTGTGTTCGATCGCTTTCGAGGCTCCCTTCATGAATCTCGAGAAAGTGTTGTTTCGGACTGAAAGAAAGAAGCAAAAGTGATCACAGCACCGCGTTACCATATCTAAAACTATTCTGTGATATATAGATAATTCACTATAGATCTGATTGAACTTGGGAAAACAGTGTTGTTTCGATCTGAGAAAAAGAAAGGAAACAAGAGTGAACACAGCAATATATTTTTTAATGACTATACTTTTGTGATATAATGTACTAATGTACTGTTATGCTCTAATCCGTTTGGTACAGGGGTATCTCGATAATTACATTCTAGTGACGTCTTATGGGAATGTAGCAATGAGAGCCCATTGTGTGTGTTTTATTACGATGTGTGGTCACCTTGAGAGTCATCTTAAATATATAATTACGATTTGTGACTTTGCCTCAAAAGATTATATGTAACCATTTCCCATGTGCAGATAAATTATGAAGAACATTTAGCAGACGGCTTTTGAGAAAATTATGACTAAAGGTGGAAATTCTCATATTGAGAAATTTCCCGTTTTGCAAAAATATTTTTAATTGTGTTCAAATATTATACTTTTATTCGAATGATTTTTCTATAGTATTGCCATGATAATTTCAATTTATCTGCTGCAAATGAGTTTTTTGTGGGAAATGTTACATGTACATGTACTTGCGGATTTATACCTAACTGGTATTGTAAATACATACGACATGACTTACACAGAAAATGATCCTATACTTGCTGCAACTGTAGCATACACTTTTCGAAAGCAATTTAGCAAAATGAGAAATTACTAAGGATTAGCAATTTCTTTTTTTGTCACAATGTTTTCAATAATTTTCGATGATGATGGTTTTACCTTTTATGATTATCTTAGTTGTTGTATAAATGTATAAAATACTGTCTGTTGTATTTGTGTTGTCTTTGGGGAGTGGTAACAGTAAGTCTCAGAACAACCAACATCAGTGACTTGAAAACAAGCACATGCTCGGGTTATACAAAATACTTTAAAATTGGTAGTAATGCTTTGCGACTGAGTCTTTGTAGCACTCTGGCCAGCGACATCAAATTGTCCACGAGGAAAACACAGGTAAATAAATGAAATCGTATAGTGGTACTTTTCGTAAGCTTTATTGTGAAGATATAATTCGAAGGTTAACCCTAGAGAGAGTCCCAAGACTCTCTTCCAGACTCCATGCATCTCCTCCCTCTATCTCTGCATGTCTCTCCCGCTTCCTCAAAACATACATTTATATACTACAGGGCTGGCGCCGTATACACGTGATATCCCATATATAGTTATACCCTCATGGATCTAATATCTCACGTGTATACCTCTATACCTCTACCCTCATTGTGTTACATTTTAACTTACCCAGGAAACGCCGTGATATAAATGATTTCGTGACGAGCTGTCTCACTTGAAATCAACAGTATTTTCCTTTTATTCATCGAAATATTCCAAAACTATTAATACATGAAAAATGTACTCGCCCGATTTTGAACATGGAAGAGTCGACTTTAGGAAACACAGCACATCTGCGTAAAGTGAAGGTTCAAGCGAGACTGTACATTCACACTGTCTTATCAGGTTCTTCACTGTCCGTCTTCGTGTATTGTAATCATAATTATAACTTTGGACAAAGCAGTATAACTGTAGACCCATTAGCACCTCCATGTCATACCGTTACGGAGAGACACAAAAGATGCTGCTCAAAGTACTGGAAAAGTCACTGTGACAAGCGTCATTTGTCTTCCACCAATGGGCTAATAGTCTATATCGAAAAGACGCCAGTTGCTTGGAAAGTATGTTGTTTGGAGAACTGGTGTGAGATAGCCAGGAAACACATAAGTATGTGAACTGGCTGCCGTGAAATGAATGAAAAATGGTTTGAAAACTGCGTTAAACCCCAATCATTCATTAACTCAATCTAGTTAATGGCAATGCTATAAACTAAAATATACATGCCCTGTTTCTACACATTCGTTGCTCAACCATGTCTGTTATACAGACGCATTGTGAGGCATCTGCAATAGACGATGTTGTCAACATTGTGACAAGATATGAAATTGCTCGATAATGAGCAATTTTCCCATTGCCGCCAAGTTTCATCCAAATGTTGGTTTAAGTTTTTTCTAAGATAATAGTTGCATTATGAGATCGTCAAAGGATTTTTTAAAAATCGACTTTCAACGATGATGTTACGACTAAGCAGGTATTCTTCATTTATGAATCACAATTAACACTGACTAGAAAAAGAACAATGAAAAAGGATAGAGTGGAATGATCCAAGACAACGAACATTAGTGTGTTACTCAAAACTATCGATGATGGTCGATTTGTTCATCCATGCTATCAAGATACAGGATACAATATATGCATTTCCGTATATTGATCCGGATCTGTTCTTTTAACAAAATTAAGATTGTTTTGAATGTTATAGAGCATAACTATTGTTTGGCCTTTATACATGTTATAGAGCATAACTATTGTTTGGCCTTTATACATGTTATAGAGCATAACTATTGTTTGGCATTTATACATGTTATAGAGCATAACTATTGTTTGGCCTTTATACATGTTATAGAGCATAACTATTGTTTGGCCTTTATACATGTTATAGAGCATAACTATTGTTTGGCCTTTATACATGTTATTGAGCATAACTATTGTTTGGCCTTTATACATGTTATAGAGCATAACTATTGTTTGGCCTTTATACATGTTATAGAGCATAACTATTGTTTGGCCTTTATACATGTTATCTCACATCCAAACAAAACATCATCAGCAGAAGGCTTCGAAGACAATTATTCAAAAATATGGCAACTCTCTTTCAGTGAAAGAACACTTATTGAATAAAGTTGAAAACATTGCTCATTATGAGCCACGGTGTTTATCAAAGGTCGGCTGCCATCATGTTGGATAGGCAGAGGTAAAGGACAGATAACTCGTTGACGATTCTATACTTCCAAGATTATGTCCGTTTTATATTCCCAATTGTTTCTGAACATACTGCGATAGTAATTGACCGTGTACTCGAAATACGTCATTTGGTGATATCTACGTGTATGTTCGAAAGGTGCGTTAATGAGAAATCATTTTATTAAGCTTCTTCACTACCACAATGCGCCCGGGTTCAATCGCCACCGGCGACGTTCATGGTGGAGTGCCTTTGGGCAAGGCGCATTTTCCAGCCTTGTACTAATTGCTCACCTAAGAATCATGATGGAATGCCCATTGGCAAGGAATATTGCCTAGACTGGTACTAGTTAGTCACCCATAGATCATGGTGGAGTCAAGGGCAATGCACGTTTCTTAGCCTGGTACTAGTTACTCTCCCAGGGATCATGATTACGTAACCTGTCACCATGACATAATTAAGAATAAACTGTTTAACCGAACATTATCGATGATATCGTATCTACATGTACCTTTCTTCATGACCGATTGATGTATTCTGGGTACGTGGTCAATTAATTTGCAAACATTTGAAGTTTCCAATTACAGATAAAACAGTTTTAGAGAGTTGCGATCTGAGAATTCCTGTCTATGCGAGTTATCAACCAGCTTGGCAGAATGAATAGCGTCGGGGATTTGGAACCGAACGTCCCAGGTTCGATCGGCTGTCATTCAAAGCCGATTACTGGTTTAATTAACCAGGGATCATGAATAAGTAAACTGTCTCCTCGATATAACTAAAAATAATGTTGGAAACAGCGTAAAACCCCAAATGAAACAAAAACAAGGAGATAAGTCTTTTGTTGGTTAAAAAGTTTCATTTATTATTACAGTTATCTCCCATGCTATGGATGACGCTTTAAGTGTACACTTCCGCTACACACCAAACCATTACTAATAGCCATTCGCCCGTTAACCAACCCCTTGGACAAGTGCCGATCAGCGCATATGTACAATGTATATAAGCATGGGCACATAAAATCCGCCTAGTAAGCATGTGACTTATTAAAATCAGACCAAAATCATAAGCAGAACGTATATTGGGGCTGACGACACCGTATAAATGGTCGTCTCGAATCGACGTTATTCACTTCAATATTCATGAAACAAATCGCACGAAAAAAACAACGTTTTTAATACAAATGAAACACTCGACGATCAGCATTTTTCAATCTCGTTTATGCATATGGGTAATCATCCTTGGTTTATACCTAAGCAATTGTTGGCAACAATTTGATTGACTGACGAAAAGGTCAATTGGGGACGACTTCATCATATCTAAACACTAGCGAGCGAAGATAAGTTGTTGTTTAAGTGAGACTGTCTCGTCATTAACATCCTTGAACTATTTTGAGGACATTTGTATCCTAAATACACGGTGCATTAAAGAAATCTGAGCACATTAAACGTTTCCGTCATACAAAAAGAAATGCAGCAGAATGCTTGAAATTTATCCAAGTACAATTGTGGAAAATATCTCTCCCACAAAATGTAAATAATGCATGAAGTTAAAATTATTGTTGCAAATGGAGAAATTGTTCATTATGAAAATTACATATTATACATTTCTGAAAAGATAAAAGGTAACCGTTGAAGTTCAGTTTCGAATGGCCTCTTAAGTTTTTTTTTTTAAAGCAATCATCTTCAATGAGTTCGTCCAGGTGAAAACGAGTGTATTAGCGTTTGTGAACAGCGAGGCTGATCTGGATCTACACCGGTCACAAAAAAAAAAACTGGATCCTTTTCCCATGGAAAAGATAAGACGTGGATATGTACCGTATTTTATTGAATTAGATATGCCACTAGTACATCTAAAGCACCTATATTTATAAGGAGTGAGTTTCCTTTAAAATAAAAGAACATCAATAATATGTTTGGATGTTTTGTAAAGTCTTCCCAACGGTCCTCACGTGTACTACTTTTCGTTGCTTGTCGCTCGTTCCTTTTTGTAAGACAGTTCTAAACTGTTTTACCATTAAACTAAACCATCTTTGGAAACTACAATAACTATATGGGTGTTACCACCAAATAGTTTATACATGCTAGTAGACGTATAGATCATTGAAAGGAAAGAATAAAAGCTGCAGTAGACATTCCAACCCATTATTGTGATGGATTTATTGGAGTACTTGATACATAAATATTTTCTATGTTCCTATCCTTAGTCTGTTAAATGCAACAAAAACGTAACTATTGCATTAGGCAAGTTATGGATATAGTGTTCTATTTCATTCAGCGACCGATAAAACGGAAAACCCCACACCAAGACTTCTTGAGAGGCAGTCCATGAGAGAAGATACAAGTTGTTTTTTTTATGAACATTATCGATCCGGGTCAGCCCGTACAAGATGTACACTGTTCACATATTACTAACACGATTCTGTCAACTAGTATATATTATGATGAGACAGAGTAAATAAAACAGGTGATCTAATCCTACACTGTTCAGAAATACCAGCTTTTACTCTTGTGCATGCACAGGCTCATAATGCCTTTCGGGATATTGCTTTTTTTCTTCGGAATATGTATAATACTAGTAATTTATTTAGATGGAACAGCATTTACCTTTACCTCTTCTCAGATGCACACTTATTTTGACGCATCTGGCGGAGATAAATTGTTAAAAATTGTGAAGCAAATGTTTTGTAGCAGTAAAAGAAGAAATAGTAGCAGTAGCATGAGAAGTAGTAGTAGCAGAAGTAGTAGTTGTATTAGTAGTAGAAGTATTAGTATTAGTAGTAGTTGTAGTATAGTAGTAGTAGTAGTAGTAGTAGTAGTAGTAGTAGAAATAGTAGTAGTAGTAGTAGTAGTAGTAGAAGTAGTAGTACTAGTAGTAATTGTAGTATAGTAGAATTATTATTATTATTAGTAGTAGTAGTAGTAGAAGTAGAAGTAGAAGTAGAAGTAGAAGTAGAAGTAGAAGTAGAGGTAGTAGTAGTAGTAGTAGTAGTAGTAGTAGTAGTAGTAGTAGTAGTAGTAGTAGTAGTAGTAGTAGTAGTAGTAGTAGTCGTTGTAGTAGTAGTATAAGTGATAGTAGTTATTTGAACACATTGTGACAAAAGAGGAAATTCTCATTGGCAAATTCTACGTTTGCCACAATGTTTTAAAAAGTAGTGTTACAGCTTCGTATGATGTCGGATAACATTACCATAACGGTTTATACGCTAAAGTCAGCAATTAACTTTTCTGCGTAGGTTTTACTACATAACTAAAATCACAAATAAACATCTTCCCCCGTTCAGACCTATATTTTTGAACTTATAAATCATCAAAAACGGTGACGTGTAAATTGTTCGGAGGGACGATAAAACATGTCTTTTGATATTATAACTCGCTTGGCGATGTATTTAATCAAAGAGGACATACATAAATCCGTTGGGGCTCCTATATATGTCCGCCTACACTTCAAATCGGTTTTTCTAAATACATAGCACAAGATCAAGTATAGCTGATTTATTGGTTCGACCTAATATTAGCTCTGTAAAACGGCAAGAAAGCGGCGCTGCATGAGTTTCCATGCTGTACAACATGTCTATATATATGGTGTCGCTGACGTCACTGATAAAGCCTCAAATGCAGCTAAATATTTAAAACTTGCAACGACTGTGACATTGATAACCTGCCCATGACCTTGGCTAAATATATGACACACCGCCTGGATTTCAACAACTGTTGTGTAGATTTATTAATGCCGAAGGTTTAAATCATCATAGACCTGATTAGAATTCATTTAATGTAATGCCTATGACCTTGACTTTAAGTCATGGAACACCATTACGTCATATAGGACGTGTGTGTCAAGTTTGAGTTTCGTAATGTCCAAGGTTAAGAAAAGTACATGTGGGCCCTTGACCTATGACATATGACCTTTTGGGCTAGTGGTTATAGCACATCGTCTAGCCATAGGTATCGTTTGTGTTGATTATAACTTTTAAATATCAAAGAGATAACAAGTAACAGGCCAGACAAACATTAAGTTAGTGCAATTCCTGTAACATTAACATTAAGAATAAAAACATTGGGTCAAGTTCATGGCACACCTTTCCCTGTACAATATGTTTACACTTAACTATCAATATTTAACATTTTCCCATATAAAATCGCTTTCTGATATGTCTACAGCAGACGACCTTTGAAACTATTGTGGCAGAAGGACAAAATTGCTAAAAATGGTTTCAACTATATTCAATATATTTCACTTGCAGAAACAATTAAATGTGATACATAAATATTGTCTTTCAGTTGGAATGAAATTAAATCTAAACAAAACGAAAGTAATAGTTTTCCGAAATGGTGGTGTTTTAAAAAAGAACGAAAAATGGTATTATGATGGCAATAAATTGAAACTGTATCATATTATAAATATTTAGGTTCCATGTTAGCGTCTCGGCTTTGGTGGACAACAAGTGAAACGAACCAAGCAAACCAAGCTAAAGAAGCTTGTTTTATCATATATAGATCGCAAATTTGGATAGTTTAATCCGAAAGATGCTTTTAAATTATTTGATTCTATGATAAAACCTATTCTCTGTTTTAATTCTGATATTTGGGGTTATGAATATAGTCACGCCATTGAAAAAATGGCACATGGATTTTTGTAAACGCATATGTTGTCTTTATCAAAATACCGCTGATTTCTTCACCTTAAGTGAATGCGGTAGATACCTTCTTTCGGTTACATATATGACACAGTGTATTAAGTACTGGTTAAAACTTACAAAAATGCCTACAACAAGATATCCTAAACAATGCTACCACATGCTTAGAAGGCTAGATGAAAATGGCAAAAAGACATGGGCATCTAAAATTAAATATGTGTTATATGAGTATGGTTTTGGATACGTATGGATAAACGACGGTGTTGGAAATTGTAGTCAATTTTTAAAGTGCTTTAAACAACGTCTTATAGATTGCTCTCTCCAAAATCTTCAGCAAAAGATCAGAGATTCACCTAAGTCAAAATATTATCAACACTTTAAATCTCTATTAAATGTAGAAATGTATCTTTCCATGGATAGTTCCTATTATTGTCGTCGCATGTTGTCAAATTTTAGATGATCTAGTCATTGTTTAAATGTAGAAAAAGGTGGACACTAAAATATTGATTATTGCTTTAGATTCTGTAATATTTGTCTTGATAGAAACTGCTATGTTGTTGAGGATGAATTTCACTTTGTGTTAGTATGTCCAGTTTACAATGAACTTCGTCTTCTTTATTTCCAAGAAGTCTGGACAAATTCAGACCCAACTACAAGGTTGTTTTATGACATAATGAGTGAATGTAGACCAACTTATGTAAACTCACTGATAAAATATCTAATCGAGGCCTTTAAAACCAGAAAAATACTTTTAGACGAACTGGTCTCAAATTAAATAATAAAACATGTGCCGTATACTAATTATTTCTATAATTGAATATCTTCAAAAATGTTTATGAAATCACTCATTTGAATTTATTATGTAAATGTAAATTATGTATAATGAGCCGGAGGCCTTACATTACTGTATAGCATATTTGTATTTGTATTTGTAATAGGTATACATTCAAAGGGAAAGGGTTAAAATGAATAGTGTATATTGTTAGAAATTAAAGAATGTCCCAACAATTCGCAAACGCATAACTAAATTGTTTAAGCAAATTTAAACACACATTCGGAGTATAAATATTTCATTTAACCCTTTCCCACATACAACAGCAGAGGACATTGACTAAGTTTGTAAATCAAAGTACTGGAAGTACTGAAGGTAAAATTGCGATTTTGTTAAGCCGAGATGGAGGAAAATGAATAACATGAAGTGCATATAGACTGTTGTACTTAACCTCGTCCGTATATACCTTTCCATGAATGATGTTTTAATTCTACCTGATCCCATACCAAATCAAATCTATGATATATTCTCAGACTTTGTGTCTCGAAATTGGCCAATCAGAGGTCCTACCTAGAGCTTAGAGTTCCATATCCAACAATCTGTCTTCTCCGGTTTCACTCAATAACTTTTATCGATATTTCACCTAAACGATCGCCGGAGTTTCTTATCTTTCGGCAGTTTACGAAGATCACCGACGCAATTCGTAGGGGTCATAAATCATAAATCATCAGGGTAATTCAAACGGATTTAGCAGTTTTAATCTTGGTAGGTTAACGGTTTTATTATAGGGATATGCTATATTTAAAAGAGCATACTTGCAAAATTTGTGTTTTACGTTTTAATATAAAATCAAGTTTAAAATTGATTTTTCATAAAAAAAATAACCATTAATTTAATTTAAAAAAAGCCGAAGCATGAATTAATAATAAAGTGTTTAATTAAATAGTATAATCCGAGCAGTTTTACTTTGGTCATTAAAAAACAAAGAGATTCACTTAGGGCTGACTTCAACCACCAATATAAAACTGAAAATCGCTATATATATAAAAATAAATAATCAAAAATGATAATGTAAGATTTTTAACTTCTCAGCTTAATATGCAGATTTTAGCTATTTTGTATACGAAAATCAGAACCCATACTTCATAAGTTCAAATTATATTTGGATTTGCTTTGAAAATAAAATCAATCCAACCTGTATCAAAATAAACAATACAGAAAATTCATTATTCAGAAATGATATTAAATATTTTCATGAAGCTGATAACAATAATAATAAATATTATGTCGTAACTTTTAATTTAACACAAGTACATCTATATTAAGTCACGCTGATAATAACAAATGGCAGAAAATGTAAATCCTGGTTTTTATGACCCAATTAACTTATAAAACGCCCGAGGCAGTGTCTATTAGAGCATTCAAGATTAACCTGAATACACACATTTGACACTTATAATAATACATTAAAATTGAGATGATGTTTTGAAAAACAGCAGCAAAATTACAAAAACGGTATCCATTGAGAGTTGTCATAAACAGTATTAAAAAAAAGAAAATACATTTTGTAGTTTTAATTAACTTGGGTAGAAATAATAGTGTGTTAATAACAAAAGGGTTATCTTAATAACACAAATTGTGTTTCCTTAATTCTTTTCACATTTTATATAAAAATTACAAGAAGCTGGCATATTTTTATTGCAAAAAGGTAGCAATTAAAATGTTTTTATTTGTATATTATGAAAACAGTTTTTATAATATCAGGAATAGTGTATACTGCATTTCCGTTTGCACAGAAATATTGTCAACATACATTAACACTTTGTGAACAATAAAGTGTATTAATCTTAGATGATTTTAGTAAAGTTAATATCATTTGTGTAGATTACATGATTTATTTTTTGATTTTTTATTACGCATCAAACGTATGTATTTAACAGTTTTTGGTCAGTATTATTTCCATAACCAACATCGGATAATCAATCCTAGTGAGATTGACAACGTATCATGTATACTTTATTTTCGCTGATACTCAAAATTAATTATTATTCCTATTCTTTTAACCCATTTAAATATGACAAATACATAATTGGCCTTAATTTACAGGTAATATTTATGTCAATGGCGGGCTATTATTTAATAATATTCCTATTGTTATTGCGCGAGGATAAAAAATATTTGATTTCAATTCAACTCTTAATTCAATTCTTAATTATCCAGATATTTAAAACCTGCCCTGAAGGAGTAAGATTTTATTGCCCTGCAATAAAACATCGAAGTCATAAAACCAGTAGCGGTGAAATCCGATTAACTTCGTAAGTTTCCGCTACTGATTGACGGACTCCACCGAACACAAAAAATACTTACATGTTGTTTGACAAAAGCATTAATTCCCCCGCCTAAATTTTTCTTAATTTCATGAAAAATGATATCCTTCTTTAAACAAATGAATATACTTTACGAATGTGAATGCGAACTTATAAAAAGTTTAAAGAAAAACAAGTTATAACTAATTAACCAACGAAATTTGATGGCAATTTCTGTGTAATTATCAAAAATCATATGTAATTCAATAGGAATATAGGGTCACCTAATGTTTATATAAATTCCCCCACCTAAATTTTATTTCTAATTAAAACAAATTACATATTTGAAATCGAGAGATTTTGTTCTTCCCAAATATGAATGCGAACTTAAAATATAATAAACATTAAGAAAGTTATGCCCACATTTGTTACACTGCCCTTCTTATTTCTATATAGCCGATTATCGATTTTTGACTGATCGGTAGAAGACAAATTGTTGCATATGATTTCTGAGCACATAAAACTCTTTCATATTCCTTCCCCCACACCCCCCCACCCCCGCCTTTCCCACATACCCCATATACGACATATCTGCAGCAGACGACGAAATGCGTCTGCCTGTTTGAATAGATTAATAGTTTTGGGCAACGTATTAGTCTGGAACCAAAGTAGCACCGTATTCGAAAATATGTTTCCTTTTAAACAATCGATGAAATATTCAGTAACCAAGGACGGAGATGACCGACTTTCTAAAACAGAAAGCAAAAATACGCGAATGAGAAATTTAACGAAATATGACAATACACGACAATACACGAGGGGGGTCTGGCGATTTAAAGTACAATCCAATGTGTCGAAGGTTGCACGCTATCCCTCTGGATTCTTGTTAATCGTATAACTAATTCTTAATTACAATGATAAATATAATAGGACACGAGTAACGCGTCTTTAACCCTTTCACCTTTAAAACAAATATGCAGCTTCTTCATTATCATGAAAAATATTATAGGACATGATTATAGCGTCTTTTACCTTTTACTCCATACATCAAATCTGCAACAGACGACTTTGAAAACATCTGGTCAAATATATGGAAACTGCTCATCGTGAGCACTTTGATCTTTGGTCGGACTATTTTCAAATGACGTCTGCTAGTGGGAAGATGCGTATTGATACGACCATTTCCAGGGATTGGCGTCAACGATTGTAACTCAAAACCTATTTTGAAGCCCCTTTGTAAAGCAATGGCTCCTAAATGTCCATTGTTTACCAAGAAAAAAAGATTAAATGCTTATAAAGACTTCATGGCTAGGTGATTAACCTTGGTAAAAAAAAGAAATTAGGGGAATCTACAGGATGTTGTATAGATTTTAAACTGACGCCGATATTGTGATTCATGGTATTACTTAACAATATTGACCTGATCCCGAGTTTCGTTGTTTATTCTGTTGACATAGCCGGATATTTTGATAAGTTTTAACAGGTGTGTCGGTCGTCCTTCTGCTTAAGCCGTTCCAAGATAAGATCAACATTATATACTTTGCGTAATGTATTGACCAAGATCCGTCCCGCGAGAAAACCAACATTATGGTCTTTGCGTAATGTAGCATTCCGCGCAGGCTTATCCGGTCCGACACATTCCGTCTCAGGGGGATAGAGGTATAGAAGATTGGTTCCTGGAACAGAACATTCACAGGAGGTGAACAGTTTATGTTCGGGTTAGCCTGCGCAGCATGCTTAGGCTGATCCGGTGGATACTTTACACAGAGTCCACAATGTTGGTTTTCTCGTGGAATGGCTCATTTGTATTTTGATACAGCAATTCACAAATTTAGTGAAAATACATTCATTACATAAAGAAAATCAAATATTTACCCAAAGATCAGTTTCATGTCAATGTTGCTAAGTTATACATACAGAGTAGCTTGATTTACATATTCATGAAATTAAATTATTATGATAATTCGAAAATAATTCTGTTCTCTAATAAACTGTCACGTTGTTAAATTTCTGTAAACTCTTCTGACAGAATCAATGTTCTGTTTGTAATCTTATATCTTATTTTTATATGTATTTATTGTATTGTTATAGGATACAGCTGCTTCGCCTCATCACATCCTTATTTCCGTTGATTTAGCAGCCTGTAAGTACTTTAACATACAGGTTTGTGTTTCTTACTTTCTAGCTTGAAATACAAGTTATAAACAGATTGGCTTGTCATCCTATGGAAACAGAACACTATTAGTGTTGTCCTTTGCCTTAAAACTACAACCTTGTTAACAGAGTGGCTTGTCATCCTATGGAAACAGAACACTATAAGTGTTGTCCTTTGCCTTAAAACTACAACCTTGTTAACAGAGTGGCTTGTCATCCTATGAAAACAGAACACTATTAGTGTTGTCCTTTGCCTTAAAACTACAACCTCGTTAAATATGTAGCACCGTGGACAACATCGAGTCTAGTAAATTGCTACGTTCAAGGACAATTCTTCTCTAAATGGTAGAAATCCTTATTATATAAAGAAGTTGGAAATCCCAAGAAACCAAATAAAACCGTTTCAATTGTGTTTATCATTAACTGTAACCCATTACAGCGTTCTTCTTCTACTATAGTAATGACAACAGAAGCTTTGTTTTTAAAAAATTCCACATACATCAAATTTGCAGCGGACAACTTATAAAACATATTGCTAAAAATATGGGGGAAAATGAAAGTGTTGTTAGGGAAAAGAGTGATAAAAGGATAAATTGTTCGTTATGAGCACCTTCTTCATTTGCCGCAATGCTTTCAAAGCCGAATGCTGTAGAGGCACCAGAAAGAGTATGTATGAGGGACATGGTTACATTTATGGTGTTTAGAGCTAATTGAACTGGAATTATCATAGCTAAAGTGTAGTGTGACCTGTAATGGTAAAGCAATAACATTATCCTAAGATAACTCTTTTATACCGTTCAACTGCAAGCTACAGTGTGTCAGTATTTCTGACTGGTTAAGTTACTATGTGTCAGTATTCCTGACTGGTTAAGCTACTTTGTGTCAGTATTTCTGACTGGTTAAGCTACTGTGTGGCAGTATTTCTGACTGGTTAAGCTACTTTGTGTCAGTATTTCTGACTGGTTAAGCTACTTTGTGTCAGTATTTCTGACTGGTTAAGCTACTGTGTGTCAGTATTTCTGACTGTTTAAGCTACTGTCTGGCAGTATTTCTGACTGGTTAAGCTACTTTGTGTCAGTATTTCCGACTGGTTAAGCTACTTTGTGTCAGTATTTCTGACTGGTTAAGCTACTGCCTGGCAGTATTTCTGACTGGTTAAGCTCCTGTGTGTCAGTATTTCTGACTGGTTAAGCTACTTTGTGTCAGTATTTCTGACTGGTTAAGCTACTGTGTGTCAGTATTTCTGACTGGTTAAGCTACTGGTGTCAGTATTTCTGACTGGTTAAGCTACTGTCTGGCAGTATTTCTGACTGGTTAAGCTACTGTGTGTCAGTATTTCTGACTGGTTAAGCTCCTGTGTGTCAGTATTTCTGACTGGTTAAGCTACTTTGTGTCAGTATTTCTGACTGGTTAAGCTACTGTCTGGCAGTATTTCTGACTGGTTAAGCTACTGTGTGTCAGTATTTCTGACTGGTTAAGCTACTGTCTGGCAGTATTTCTGACTGGTTAAGCTACTGTGTGTCAGTATTTCTGACTGGTTAAGCTACTGTCTGGCAGTATTTCTGACTGGTTAAGCTACTGTGTGTCAGTATTTCTGACTGGTTAAGCTCCTGTGTGTCAGTATTTCTGACTGGTTAAGCTACTTTGTGTCAGTATTTCTGACTGGTTAAGCTACTGTCTGGCAGTATTTCTGACTGGTTAAGCTACTTTGTGTCAGTATTTCTGACTGGTTAAGCTACTGTCTGGCAGTATTTCTGACTGGTTAAGCTACTGTGTGTCAGTATTTCTGACTGGTTAAGCTACTGTCTGGCAGTATTTCTGACTGGTTAAGCTACTGTGTGTCAGTATTTCTGACTGGTTAAGCTACTGTCTGGCAGTATTTCTGACTGGTTAAGCTACTGTGTGTTAGTATTTCTGACTGTTTAAGCTACTGTCTGGCAGTATTTCTGACTGGTTAAGCTACTGTGTGTCAGTATTTCTGACTGGTTAAGCTCCTGTGTGTCAGTATTTCTGACTGGTTAAGCTACTTTGTGTCAGTATTTCTGACTGGTTAAGCTACTGTCTGGCAGTATTTCTGACTGGTTAAGCTACTGTGTGTCAGTATTTCTGACTGGTTAAGCTACTGTCTGGCAGTATTTCTGACTGGTTAAGCTACTGTGTGTCAGTATTTCTGACTGGTTAAGCTCCTGTGTGTCAGTATTTCTGACTGGTTAAGCTACTTTGTGTCAGTATTTCTGACTGGTTAAGCTACTGTCTGGCAGTATTTCTGACTGGTTAAGCTACTCTCTGGCAGTATTTCTGACTGTTTAAGCTCCTGTGTGTCAGTATTTCTGACTGGTTAAGCTACTTTGTGTCAGTATTTCTGACTGTTTAAGCTACAGTGTGTCAGTATTTCTGACTGGTTAAGCTACTTTGTGTCAGTATTTCTGACTGTTTAAGCTACTGTCTGGCAGTATTTCTGACTGGTTAAGCTACTGTGTGTCAGTATTTCTGACTGTTTAAGCTACTGTGTGTCAGTATTTCTGACTGGTTAAGCTACTGTCTGGCAGTATTACTGACTGGTTAAGCTACTTTGTGTCAGTATTTCTGACTGGTTAAGCTACTGTGTGTCAGTATTTCTGACTGTTTAAGCTACTGTCTGGCAGTATTTCTGACTGGTTAAGCTACTTTGTGTCAGTATTTCTGACTGGTTAAGCTACTGTCTGGCAGTATTTATGACTGGTTAAGCTACTGTGTGTCAGTATTTCTGACTGTTTAAGCTACTGTGTGTCAGTATTTCTGACTGGTTAAGCTACTGTCTGGCAGTATTTCTGACTGGTTAAGCTACTTTGTGTCAGTATTTCTGATTGTTTAAGCTACTGTGTGTCAGTATTTCTGACTGTTTAAGCTACTGTGTGTCAGTATTTCTGACTGCTTAAGCTACAATGTGTCAGTATTTCTGACTGGTTAAGCTACTGTCTGAAAGTATTTCTGACTGGTTAAGCTACTGTGTGTCAGTATTTCTGACTGGTTAAGCTCCTGTGTGTCAGTATTTCTGACTGTTTAAGCTACTGTGTGTCAGTATTTCTGACTGGTTAAGCTTCTTTGTGTCAGTATTTCTGACTGGTTAAGCTACTGTCTGGCAGTATTTCTGACTGGTTAAGCTACTTTGTGTCAGTATTTCTGACTGTTTAAGCTACTGCCTGGCAGTATTTCTGACTGTTTAAGCTACTGTGTGTCATTATTTCTGACTGGTTAAGCTACTGTGTGTCAGTATTTCTGACTGGTTAAGTTACTGTGTGTCAGTATTTCTGACTGTTTAAGCTACTGTGTGTCAGTATTTCTGACTGGTTAAGCTACTGTGTGTCAGTATTTCTAACTGTTTAAGCTACTGTGTGTCAGTATTTCTGACTGTTTAAGCTACTGTGTGTCAGTATTTCTGACTGTTTAAGCTACTTTGTGTCAGTATTTCTGACTGGTTAAGTTACTGTGTGTCAGTATTTCTGACTGTTTAAGCTACTGTGTGTCAGTATTTCTGACTGTTTAAGCTACTGTGTGTCAGTATTTCTGACTGTTTAAGCTACTGTCTGACAGTATTCTGACTGTTTAAGCTACTGTTTGGCAGTATTTCTCACTGGTTAAGTTACTTTGTGTCAGTATTTCTGACTGTTTAAGCTACTGTTTGGTTAAGCTACTGTCTGGCAGTAATTCTGACAGGTTGAGCTACTGTCTGGCAGTATTTCTGACTGCTTAAGCTACTGTCTGGCAGTATTTCTAACTGGTTAAGCTACTGTCTGACAGTATTTCTGACAGCTCAAGCTACAGTATTTCTGAATATTTAAGCTCCTGTGTTGCAGTATTTCTGAATATTTAAGCTCCTGTGTTGTAGTATTTCTGACTGTTTAAGCTACTGTCTGGCAGTATTTCCGACTGGTTAAGCTACTGTGTTGCTGTGTATTGTAATACATAGTCGGATCAGACTAGAATGCTGCGCTGGTTGATCTGGATCTAGATTAATCGAAATCATATACAGGTAGGTTTTCACAGATCTCCGTTCAAATGAACTGACGATCCGATCTTCGAATGAATATACCCGAAAAATGATTTCATCCAACACATATATCGGTTTTCCTATGGAATAAAGGACTTACAACAGCAATAGTATCGTCATTAAAAGAAAAAGACATAAAAACCTGATTTTTTTCAAGATGTAAGACATCGTCAGATTCCTATGTTACATCTTAGGATATTCTCAACCCAGGTGACTTTTAACCATCAGGTTATTGGTAAACGGGCATTCATTCAACTGTTCCAGGTAGAACTCGCTATGCGTTATATTGCCGAACATAATTAACCGGATCCTGATCTTTCTGCGCAGTAATACGTCTTGCAACTTGGGGTCTAAATAACTTTCTATATATAGGCAATATCAAATTAAAATATTGTAAAGCTGATGGGGCTATATACATGTTTAGCGAATGGTTCATCTAAGGCTTAATTGCGTATAGACAAACAATACGTGTCATTATGAGACTGTTCGATTGCATGAAGACACCCACATTTATGCATAGTTTGACGGCATGTATGTATTTTCATCAAAATTAACTTAACGTTATTTATCCTACAGTTTATCCGCCGGCCAAGTGGTAAGCGTCGGGGTATGGTGAGAGGGCACTTAGGCAATGCACATTTCTTAGCCTGGTATTAGTTTGTTTACCCAGGGATCATGAATAAGTCGCCATGATATAATTTAACTAATGTTGAACAATGGCGTGAACCCCAATAAAACAAAACAAATACATTAGTACTAGAAATATCGGTGATATAACGTAGAACTGCATGTCATTTGCGAGATACCACGACCACCCCAAACACTATAAATATAAACAACATATATAGGTTATTATCAATATATATATTGACCACTGTGGTCTTAGTCGAACGAGGTAATACACAATAAATAGAAACAACACGTATAGGTTATTATCAATATATATATTGACCAGAAGTAATATACTATAAATAGAAACAACACATATATATATATATATATTTATATCTTATCAATATATATTTAACCTTCTGTGGTCTCCAGTCGAACGAAGTAATACGCTATAAATAGAAACAACACGTATAGGTTATTATCAATAATATATTGACCACTCTGGTCCTCAGTCGAACGAAGTAATACGCTATAAATAGAAACAACACATATAGGTTATTATCAATATATAGTTGACCACTGTGGTCTCAGTCAACGAAGTAATACGCTATAAATAGAAACAACACGTATAGGTTATTATCAATATATATATTGACCAGAAGTAATATACTATAAATAGAAACAACACATATATATATATATATTTATATCTTATCAATATATTTATCCTCTGTGGTCTCAGTCGAACGAAGTAATACGCTATAAATAGAAACAACACGTATAGGTTATTATCAATATATATATTGACCACTCTGGTCTCAGTCGAACGAAGTAATACGCTATAAATAGAAACAACACATATAGGTTATTATCAATATATAGTTGACCACTGTGGTCTCAGTCAAACGAAGTAATACGCTATAAATAGAAACAACACGTATAGGTTATTATCAATATATATATTGACCACTCTGGTCTCAGTCGAACGAAGTAATACGCTATAAATAGAAACAACACATATAGGTTATTATCAATATATAGTTGACCACTGTGGTCTCAGTCGAACGAAGTAATACGCTATAAATAGAAACAACGCGTATAGGTTATTATCAATATATATATATTGACCACTCTGGTCTCAGTCGAACGAAGTAATACGCTATAAATAGAAACAACACATATATCTCTTATCAATATATATTTAACCTCTGTGGTCTCATTTGAACAAAGTAATACACTATAAATAGAAACAAGAAATATAGGTTATTATCAATATATATATTGACCACTGTGGTCTCAGTCGAACGAAGTAATACACTATAAATAGAAACAACACATATAGGTTATTATCAATATATAGTTGGCCACTGTGGTCATAGTCGTACACAGTTATAAGCTATAAAGCCTCTTATGCAGACGACTTTAGAAACTATTGTGGCAAACACAAATATTGCTCGTTATCAGCGATTTCCCTATTCACCACAATGTTTTCAACTCTTTTCAATAATTAAACTCGCATTTAAAGAGATATGTGTGTTGGTATGTACGGTATCATCGTGAATGTTCGTATAACCTTCGTGAATGTTCGTTTAATCTTCGTGAATGTTCGTATAACCTTCGTGAATGTTCGTTTAACCTTCGTGAATGTTCGTATAACCATCGTGAATGTTCGTATAAGCCATCACTATCATTATTAAAGCCTTTGCTATTAGGACTCAAACCGGGGTTCGAACCCAATACGGACGTTCTAACAACTACACCACGCAGACGGTTCGAGCATGAGCGCTGATCAGACTTTGCGTGAACTGGGTCTGTATCCACGCTCGTCGAACACGTTTTAAACCGTATGTTGCCAGAACGTCTTCTTTTGTTTTATTTGGCATGTATTATGCCAATTTCAACAATAGTTATGTTATGGTGTTTCCTTTGTAAGATACCAGTACTACTGGTCCATTAATCCTGACAAAAACGACTCAATCGTTATGCAAACCCCACACTCCGGAATGCAAAGGATGTAAAGCCAATATTACCATTTTTAAAAACTTTGTCATGACCGGTCGGGGATCGATCTCGACAGATGATTTTTCCAGAATAGTATAAAATCTTCAACGTGGATATCCCAAAGATGAACTTATGACAAGCCGTTTCATTTACTAATTCGTAAACGAGATATCTCTCTTTCTTTGGGATATATATATGTATACATCGCTATCTTCCTTAAGCGTGAAACATTTCTCTGTTTAGAAAGATATCTCTTTGGAAAAGGAGTTTAAGATTAAGACGGATTTTATTATCCAAGGTACAAGAACACATCATAGTAAGACGTCACTGATCACCCTGGGAAACGCCAGAACAGACTGGTCATGACCAGCATAAATAGTTATAGTTACATAAATAGCAACCACAAAGATACAAATCAATTGATAAATGCGTCACGAGGGAAGCACGTCACACGACAACCAAACTTTGGGACCAGTGAAGGTCAAACTCAGCCGCTGACTCAGCACAACCTGCCCAGTGAAGGTCAAACTCAGCCGCTGACTCAGCACAACCTGCACAGTGAAGGTCAAACTTAGCCGCTGACTCAGCACAACCTGTCTCTCCATTTCCATACATACTCTATGTGAACTGTATATTTATATTTGCTGTATTTTGGGCCAGTGGCGTCTATTTACCAATTATTTAATGTATTGTATTGTATTGTATTGTATTGTATTGTATTGTATTGTATTGTATTGTATACACATTCTCACGTTTCTGTAGCAGACGCTTTTTGTTAACATTGTGACAAGAATTTGCTTATTGCTCCTTTCGCCACAATGTTCTCGAGTCTATTTAAGTAAACTACATTTATTTACAGATAGTTTTATTTTATTTTTTGCAAACATGTTTTCGAAAGTCGTTTGCTACATAAAAGTTGCATGTTCGAAATGGTTAAGTCATAAAGTCGTACACGCTTACTAAAAATTATCTTGGGGAAAGTATTGACATAAAACAAACTATACACTTTGTAATTTGAACATACTTAGACGCGACGTCATAAATATCAGGACCGCTGAAGGTAAGTTTTCGTGTGTGTTTGTTTTTCTTAATTGAACACCAACATCCTACGTGACGCGACGTCATAAATGTCAAGACCGCTGAAGGTAAGTTTTCGTGTGTGTTTGTTTTTCTTAATTGAACACCAACATCCTACGTGACGCGACGTCATAAATGTCAAGACCGCTGAAGGTAAGTTTTCGTGTGTGTTTGATTTTCTTCTCACCCAAAGGATCGTCTAGCCACAAACTTAAATAGTTCAAGAACGTTAATAATAATACGATTCATTTTTTAGGAATCAAAATAATGGGAGTGCCGAGCTGTTGAATTGTTTCTAGTAGAATATGGCCAAAGTATGTAGCAAATGGTATATGCAAAACAAACAATAAGGCAGAATATATTTGATACACATATATAATTGTATAAGTAGAAAAAACGAAACGTTAAATCTGTCATCATTTAAAACAAGATTCAGCATCTGCAATCCTTGGTAAAATATCTTAAAATGTTGAAACAAAACTAGATGGATATCTGTATAATTGTGATAGAACGTTAGCGTCAACATCGCGGTTTTATACAAATGCTGGACACGGTTAAAGCCGTTAGTTGACTTTCGAAAAGCATGCAAGGAATGGGATAGGGGCGGAAAGCCCCTATCTCAAAAAACGTCCAAGCCACAATGGTTAATTATGATTTACCAGTCACAGTTATGTCATTTTTTAGTTGTTCGCGTTTTCCCCAGTGA
Source organism: Serripes groenlandicus (assembly GCA_031761405.1). Classification (NCBI taxonomy): domain Eukaryota; kingdom Metazoa; phylum Mollusca; class Bivalvia; order Cardiida; family Cardiidae; genus Serripes; species Serripes groenlandicus. Next base: position 60,556,705 of record JASEVX010000011.1, on the reverse strand, counting down.
GTACACGATTTATAGTTAAATTGTCTAAATGATTTAAAAGACTGTTGTCGTGGTCCTTTCCAGACGGTCCTCTGCAGACTGTCTTCTCGTTCCCGACTTTTAAATTCGTTAACTTATTAAACACATTTGACAGAACGCCATTGTTTACCAGCGTGCCATTAAAAAGAGATCGGTCGTTTGGTTTTCATTTTTGACACAATAGTGTAAACTCTTTTCAATGATTTCAATTTCAATCATAGGGAGTTTTCATACTTTGCCTAGATGTTTTGAAAGTCGTCTGATGCAGATTGGTTGTATATGGGAAACGGTTTAATTGGAAGTGGTAATTGATAAGTATCTTTTTAACAACGTGAAATGCACCTACCAATAGGACAAAGTTGGTCCTTGACAATTCAGTTTTAGAAATGAAATTAAAGTATAATATGTAACATTTTACTTTACAAAACGTAGGTAAATATGGTTTAAATTAGTTGATCAATTGTTTAACAGTATTTCAAATATAGCGTAACAATCAATACAAAACATACAAAAACGTTGTATCAGATGTAACAGTCAGAAGTACATTTTTGATATTCACATCTATCATATATAAACTTCGCGTGCTGTGGATGAAATGTGATTGAAACGTATATGATAACAAATAAAAATAGTTTAAATTGTATTATTTTGTGTAGTTGTTTATGTAGTTTAAGTATATTTAAACCGATCACAAGTGCAGACTAGAATCAAACTCATGCCAACAGAATAAGCACCCTAACCTGTTGCCTTTTTAGAAAGTGTACCACTTGAAATTGTTGTGGGGAAAGTAGCCTTCGCTTTTAACATGCATTGGCCCATTTTCAACAATACGTTTCAATCACATTTCATCCAAATACCATTTTGTTTTCAACTGTAAAAGTTTTTAAGTGTTTAAATTCAGATTGAAGCGTAATACATACAAAATAATATTTTGTGTTTATAAAAGAAAAAATCTGACCATGTTTAATTATCTTATCAACTAAGTCCACATAAATCTATCACTTATAACTTCCCTTTAAAAGGCCCCCTAATCCTCAATTTTGACCAGGTAGAGATTAAATCGAGTAGGCGTTCCGGGAACAAACCTCTTTATCTTTACTCTTTATGAGTGCGTGCGAGCGTATATGGTATTTCTGCATTATTTTCCATTTTTGTTATTAATCACAACTCTGTATTTGCATGCTCACACATGATAATATTATTTGTATGACGATTAGCTATGTTATGCTAAAGTCTAATAAACTATTCTGTATTCTGTTTATCACTTCAGCCTTAATCATGATTAGCTGCAACTCGCGACCTATGTCAGAATTTTACAAATAATGTTTTAACTTTTTTTTTTAGAAAATAGTAATAATAAAAAAAATAGTACACTGAAAACGAATATTCTCATTCGAAAACAGTATTCGAATATTCGTCCGTTTTCGAATATTCGAATATTCGTTCCCATCAATTTATTTGTGATAGAAAAGATTTCAGACGGGACAAGCGACAATTCATATCTCATGTCGACAGTTAAACTGTCACGTCTGTTCATTTTGATGCATTGAAATTGTTTTGTGTTCCTGTATTCGCTACATAAGAGAATTTTTAAATTCTCTATAGTTATGTGATTGTAATAAATATTGTAATACATTTTACTTAAGTTTGGATTTTTACCTTAAAAAATGAAAAATGTTTTAAACAATCTTTTTTTTATTATTATTTTCCGTGCTTGACGAGACAATTTACATTTCTCTGAATTATGTACTTAAGTGTAAATGTTTATTAAGTAGTCTAATGTTCCTCATATGCTCCACTTGCAACTGTCGTCTGTAGGCCAAATAACGTTTTCAGAGTTATGTAGTTTAGGAACAAGAAATATTATGTTGGACTGTTTGCTTATGATTAAAGGTGATTTAAAGGCATGTATTCTTTTAAATCTTTTAGAATTAACGACCTCTGTGGAAAAGTATCTTTTTTTTATTATTATTTAAATCTTTTTTTTATTATTATTTAAATCTTTTAGAATTAACGACCTCTGTGGAAAAGTATCTTTTTTTTATTATTATTTTCCGTGCTTGACGAGACAATTTACATTTCTCTGAATTATGTACTTAAGTGTAAATGTTTATTAAGTAGTCTAATGTTCCTCATATGCTCCACTTGCAACTGTCGTCTGTAGGACTGTTTGCTTATGATTAAAGGTGATTTAAAGGCATGTATTCTTTTAAATCTTTTAGAATTAACGACCTCTGTGGAAAAGTATCTTTTTTTTATTATTATTTAAATCTTTTTTTTATTATTATTTAAATCTTTTAGAATTAACGACCTCTGTGGAAAAGTATCTTTTTTTTTTATTATTATTTTCCGTGCTTGACGAGACAATTTACATTTCTCTGAATTATGTACTTAAGTGTAAATGTTTATTAAGTAGTCTAATGTTCCTCATATGCTCCACTTGCAACTGTCGTCTGTAGGACTGTTTGCTTATGATTAAAGGTGATTTAAAGGCATGTATTCTTTTAAATCTTTTAGAATTAACGACCTCTGTGGAAAAGTATCTTTTTTTTATTATTATTTAAATCTTTTTTTTATTATTATTTAAATCTTTTAGAATTAACGACCTCTGTGGAAAAGTATCTTTTTTTTATTATTATTTTCCGTGCTTGACGAGACAATTTACATTTCTCTGAATTATGTACTTAAGTGTAAATGTTTATTAAGTAGTCTAATGTTCCTCATATGCTCCACTTGCAACTGTCGTCTGTAGGACTGTTTGCTTATGATTAAAGGTGATTTAAAGGCATGTATTCTTTTAAATCTTTTAGAATTAACGACCTCTGTGGAAAAGTACATGTAGGTAGAGACAGATATAAACACTATTATGTCATTTGTGTTCGTCCTTATGATTTACACGGCTCGCTTATATTGTTATCGTGTTCTGGTGTTCACCCAAGTGTGTACTCAAGATTTATATTAACATGTCTATATGAATCTTAGAACTTTCGAAATTCCTTTCCAGACAATCCCTCGACATATTATACGACATTCCTAGAATAGCTTTGACAATGTGTCATTTTTCATCGAATTATCACTTTTAGAACTGCAGGTTTACCGCGATGCAGTTGAGAACTGTCAAAACTACAATTGATAATGAAAGGATTCACCTGACATTTAAAAATGTTATAATCCGTATCTTGCAAAACGTTTAAACTCTTTCAGCGCCGAATTGTTTCAGGTAAACTCTTCCATGTTCAAAGTCGGGTGACTCTATTCTATATGTTATAAAAGTTCTGAATAATAGGATAACTATAAGGTAAACAATACTGATTTCATGTGAGACAGCTCGTTACGAGCTGACTCACCTGAATCAGTATTGCTTGCAAAAAGCTCAATATATTGCCTTTGGCGCTGAAAGAGTTAACACCATGTTTGAACAATTTTTACTTGCGTCAGTGTGTGCGTTGGTATTCATCGCTCGCTCGCTCTACATAGGGAATCTTATGTTTCAGTAGCGATCTGTACATTTTTAATGTACTACGAGTAACGTGATCAAATGTATATCTCGCGAGAGCAAAGGTCGAATGAGATGTCAATTATCCCACGCTCCGACTAGTACAATACAGTCCAAGCTGTATCTACTGCCACACATTTTTCTTTTTATCATACACATTTTATTACTTTAAGTCATGATAATGCAACATTTTTTAAGTTACTATAGTTTCATTAACGAAATAACATAGTGTGTGTGAATAATATCCATTACCGCATTTTGAATAAACTGAAATCATAGTCCAATACGGGAAAAGCGAAGGTATTATAGGTTATTGGAAGCCGCCAGAAGGCGGCTTCCTGTAGGGATGCTTTTAATTTTCGGTCCAGGAGAATGTTTAGACCTGCCAGCGTGACCACGTATCTTGATTTCTCTTTGTCCTTTCTAAGTACATTAATTTAAGGTAATGACTTTTAAAACATCCCTTTTACACTCTATATACATGTGTGAGTTTTACAAATTAAAAACAAAAGACAAAGGCCAGTATATTAATTGAATGTATGTACATTTTTATTTAAGCGAAATTCATACTGTATCTTGTCTAAACAGTAAACTGAATTGGTTACCTGCCTCATACGCTTTTTTAGTTCGATAGTATGTTAAACCGGGAACCACGAACAAAAGAAGGTACGAAGTAAATGTAATCTGTTTCTTGTTGTTGTTGTTTGGCGTTGTTTACCCTCGCGCTCGAAATTAATGCCATTCCGTTCCTTACATGCTATAATATATTACGCAGTAATTCTAGATGAAGAAGTGCAGACATGAACAAAATATCTGTTTCACAATAAATGTTGCCGTCTAGTTGAAATATTAATGTTTATCAAACTTATTCATACGAATCACAAGAAAAAAAATCCTAGTAGTACTTAAAGGGAGGTAATTTGAAGTATATACGCACAATTTAATTAAGTTCCCATTTGGTCTGACACCTTTGTCTAATAATACACATGTATGACGATTTAAATAAACAATTTAAAGGGAATACAAATATTTAACACAGTTAAACATTTATTTAAGCGAAATTCATACTGTATCTTAAACAGTGAACAAGAGAAGGCACGCAGTAAATGTAATCTGTTTCTTGTTGTTGTTGTTTGGCGTTGTTTACCCTCGCGCTCGGCATTAATGCCATTTCGTTCCTTACATGCTATCATATATAACGCAGTAATTCTAGATGAAGAAGTGCAGACATGAACATATATAAACCACAGAAATATCCGTTTCTCAATAAATGTTGCCATCTAGTTGTAATGTAAATGTTTATCAAACTTATTCATACGAATCACAAGAAAAAAATCGTGGTAGTACTTAAAGGGAGGTAATTTCTAGTATATACGCACAATTTAGCTAAGTTCCCATTTGGTCTGACACCTTTGTCTAATAATACACATGTACAAGAGAAAGTTGATGTAACGCATCAATCACGCCGGATATCCATAGTGCAGTTATGCATAACACTAACATTATAGTAGTTGAATAAACAGTTATCAACTGAGGGGCATATTGGAACATCAGGGGTGGGGTCAAGTGAAAATGTATCATAACTTGCATTGTTTTGTCAACGAAGTGAATGATAATTGAAGCCTTTCATTGTTTATGATCAATCTCCATTCCAAAGTAGGTTGAATGGAGTAATCTTGCCAATCATTAGCCTTAGTATGTATACAGTGCTTTCATTAAGGAATAATTATAAGATTTGTGAATTCCACATACACTTTTCAAGATGTTTGTCAGAATATTTGAATTTTATTATTTTTCAATAAAACCACAAAACAGACAATTTGGGATTTGCATGCAATAGCACGTCATTTTACCTTTCCTCTTTTAAAGTCAACAGTGGACACCTTTGCAGCAATCTACTTTTAAAACAATGAGATAAGGGTTAAATCGCTGAAGACATGAGTTTTCTCTTTTTCTCAAAATGATATTAGCTTGGCATCCTAATTATATCATACTTTAAGAAATGTTGAAATGTAGTCCAATATTTATAAATTAGACCACCTTCGAAATATAATATCAACTAAATAGTTAAATCTCATTGAAATTGTTGTATAATTTAAACTTAGTTTCGAACATAAACTTAGCCCTACAACATGTTAATTTATTTTAATTCTTTCCTTCCTTTTTTATAATGAAAATAACAAACTACTAATGTTTTAAAATTATATTATGATGAGCGCCCTTGTGTCAATGATGCATAACAATATGCAGATCGGAAGCAATATGCCATTAGGGAATTAAATGACACATTTAAAATTGTCAAGGACGAAATTATGTTGTACGAAAGACCCGATTCATTCTTATTCGCAGAGGTGTCGTTCTTGAAACTATCTTTATAGGCAGAGAGTGTTCGTTCAAAGTCATTTTTCCATTCAAACCAGTTTTATCTCGGTTTGTTCTTTTCTTCATTTGTTTCGAACCAAATAAACATTTTAAATCACCTATAATTTACTATTTGTAAGTGAGTGTAAAGAGCGGCTCTCTGCAAAGGAGATTGATCTACGCAGTTGGTATTCGCGAGTCACGCAGGTGCGCGTAAGTTAACAAATTAGACTGCGACATAAATGTTTGTAGTTATCGCCTTTTGATTACATGTTGTATATAGTGTAAAATAAAGTATACCAGTCTAGCTAATAGGGACTGTTTTGTCTTCGTAAATAAAACAAAAAAACATAAATGCGAGTCAAAATTAAGAAACTGAAAATACCTAAAACATCGGAATATTTATTTCATTTTAGATGTGTCATTACTTAGTGTTTTTAAACAAACACAATTGTAATATGTTCAAGACATCTAAATGTGTTTCTTTCTAATAATAATCGCCCCTCCCATGTGATTTCAGAAAACCTATTAAAAATAGAAGTCGCGGGCTTCTGCCCGGCGACTAATGACGATTTAAATAAACAATTTAAAGGGAATACAAATATATAACACAGCTAAACATTTACATACATGTTCAACAGCTAACCGTTTCCCACATACAACAACCAATTTGGTAGAGGAAAGTTTACGTCGTGCCGGGTTAGATAGTCGCAATATAAAATTGCAAATATTTCCAAGGGTTTGGAAATATACTTATACACAAACGGACGTTTCTAGTTTCAGTACATACAAAAACGGTTCATTCTTTAATTTACTTTAACATGTTGGTATATTGAAATGGTTAATTCTGTGAGATTCACCGACTTAGTACGTTGAAATGAAAATTTGTTTATAAAATTATAAATTTTATATTCATACCTATACATTAGGGTATCTACAAACAATTAATGAAATGTGTACACATTTATCTTGGCTTAAATTTGATTTTGATGTTGTTACTAATTTAAATAATAGTTTTTATTCATATAATTTCAATGTTTATTAATCTTAATCATACGAATCACAAGGTAAATATCCTTGTATTGCTTAAAAGGAGGTAATTTGAAAATTAAATATGTCAGCGTATTACCGTCTACAGTTGTTTGTGGATTTAAATGTTCTTTTTTCTTATTTCTACATGAACAACGAAAAATTGCGGCTTCTCTTTGACGCTTTGCGTCAAACATTCGTCTTGTTGCATCTGTAATGGAAACTATTCGAACGAGTAACTTCGTATGTGATGCCCGAGCTTGCAAGGACAGACCTCCGCCGAAGAAACGCGTCCCAACACAATAGTTTCTCACAGTTATGCAATACATGTAACCACTTTGTGGTATATTCTGATATTGTCTAAAAACGAAAGTGTCCTTTTTATTTGTTTAAACCACTCGTGCATTTAGAAAACTAACAGTTGTTTTGTTATATTAACTTGACGATTTATCACGCAATTAGTACCCTTTCCTATGGTTGCTAAGGTCATGGATTTTAAATATACGGCGACGCCATTTTGGCTCTTAAATTTGTTTCGACTCGAAAATAAATCGTCGACAAAATTATACCATAAGATGTGTAACGATTATTCTAACAGTGGTTCAAATTTAGATAATTATGTTTTTGTCTTATTCTGGTATATACAAGTCTGCCCAGATATGTTACAAATGATATATAGAGGATATTTGGGATTTTTTGAGTGGATGTGGAATATATCTCATCGAGAAGTGATACAATTGAAAATGTTAAAATTGTATCCCTTCGAGTTGAAATATATTCCTTATCAACTCAAAACAAACACATTTTCTTTTTCTTTTATGATAATTGATGATGAAATAATGGAACTATTTAGTGTCTTCGTACCTGTTCACACGCGGACGAATCTGTGTGAATGTATTTGTTTACTACACAATGTCAGACAATGTCAATTAGTCCGATTTGTTAAATTTACGGAACACATAATTATTCATGGGTATAGATAAGATAAGTTTTTATCACATGACAATGCTTGTATCCGATCTAAAAAATATACCCATTTACGTATTTCTTTATATAAAACGTGTGTAGTATAACATGACCGAATACTAGGACAATGACGTCACGTCAACGGTTTGACGTCATAACGTTAGTCCCTATATCACTCACAGTGTGGGTGATATGGATTTTATATTATATACTGAATGATAAAATATAGAGATTTCTCAACTTGAGAAAACCTATAACATGCTTTTTGTCTACTGAGCTGTATCGCCTAGTGTGCGATATAACTCACTAGCCGGATATTCGGAACTACTTTTTTTAAATCTCTTTTAAACACTTTTAAGCTCCGTTTTCACTACTTAACACTTTATTTCCATGATGAACAGTTAAATAATCCACAATTGCACTTTTAAATCCGCAAATAAGAGCTTAAATCGACATGACACAAGTTTATTTCAATCAATGTACACATTGTCGGTGACGTCACGTATATATATAGTGACGTAACTGCAAAACTGGCATATTACGTCATTCAGATCTCTCCGTTTCTGAGCTAAAAATAAATGAGCTGCACAGGGGTATTGTCGTTTAAAAACGAAAATAATCGCCGAGTATATAATATATAGTTTAATAAACATTGTTTTTATGATTAGGGAATTAAATCCCTCGTGAAAGAGATTCTTGCATATAAAAACTCGTGCGCTATGGCGCACTCGTTTTTATATCGCAAGAATCTCTTCCACTTGGGATTTAAATCCCGTATCATGAAAACAATGTTAATTAAACTCTATATATCACTGATAGAAGTCGGTATGTTATCGTTTAGCATTAAATAAATAGAGATTATTCAACTTATTTTTTCAAAGATAAGAAAATGATTCACAAGACGGCGAGAGAAATATTTTCTAATCTTTGAAAAAATAAGTTGAATAATCTGTTTATTACATTTCATTGTTATTTGTTGTAATACATTAAAATTTTCATTACGCGTCTTCCACCATATTTTATGTTTACTGGGGATTTTTTTTGTTGTCTTTTTACCTACTTTGCGCATTATTTTCGGATGAGGCGTGGCCTAATTTACTTCTCTGTGGAATTCAAAATGGCGGTTAATGTTGAGTGTTATGAGTTTGAGTGACGCGTGTTGTGTACAGCAACCCTTTGAAGGGAGTCTCTGATTAATTCTAATAACACTGGATTAAATATGTTAATTATGGATACAAACAAAGCAACCTTGACATGTGTGTTCAAAGAAGTAGGTGACTGACGGTATGATGAACTGGTTTGCAGAATTGGTATCATTGTATACAAATATCGATGGTTAATCTGACATTAATAATTATGTTTTTTTATTTTATCCTCAGTTTAGTTTAGAAATAAGTGTTTGTCTTGTAGTTTGAAAAAAAAAAAAAAAAAAAACAGTCTTGCCTGTGCGGGGAATCGAATCGGTGTACTCTCGCATGCAACGCCGTGTCGCTTCCAACTGCGCTACGGAGACCATTTTCAAATATAGTTTATTTGTTTGTAGATCTATTTATTTATGTCAAACAGACGCCCACTTTCTAGCAATAATTATCGGCATTTCTACAAATGAGAGTTTTCCATTTCGTCTTCGTCATCCAGTATGTTAGAAATTTCATCCCATTCCAATTTAAGTAGGAATTCCGACATTGTTGTTGTTTTGTTAGGAGAAAAGTGGGCGGAGTCTACCTGAAAAATAAAATGCCCGTTTTTAATTCACTTTTGTGTTATGTAATCTTGTTCCCCATACTGAGTGAAATGTGCGGTTTCCTCGGATTCAAACACCACATTTCACTCAGTATGGGGAACAAGATTACATAACACAAAAGTGAATTAAAAACGGGCATTTTATTTTTTAATGCAAGGTAGATAAAATGTTTTATTACATTTCTATCCATCAAAGATAAGGTTATCTCGGTGAAAGAAAATTCATAATCGTTGATTTACATTTAATTAACACCTGTGAATTAAACTACCTATAATCTCGTACACAATTGCGCATGCGTGCTCCTCCCATTTTTCCAAGGACTATTTTAAGACTGACGTCATGCAGGTAGACTCCGCCCACTTTTCTCCTAACAAAACAACAACAATGTCGGAATTCCTACTTAAATTGGAATGGGATGAAATTTCTAACATACTGGATGACGAAGACGAAATGGAAAACTCTCATTTGTAGAAATGCCGATAATTATTGCTAGAAAGTGGGCGTCTGTTTGACATAAATAAATAGATCTACAAACAAATAAACTATATTTGAAAATGGTCTCCGTAGCGCAGTTGGAAGCGACACGGCGTTGCATGCGAGAGTACACCGATTCGATTCCCCGCACAGGAAAGGCATTTGTAGGAATTACGACAATTGTAATTCAGTCTAGTTATTCCATATTCAAAGAGAAATAATGTTATGCTCACGATGAATATATATATTATTCATTGTATACTTTGATATTGCTCCCTCTATTTTCCATATGATAAAAAGATGCAGTATCTGTTGATAGTTCACGCTTTGATATTGCATGTTGTGATATATCACTCAGATATTTCTCACGTGCTGTTAAGGATATAGCTATTTACATACAGTTACGTTACAAAGTGCTCCAACCTTTGGTGAGTTTAAAGACCAGCTAACAATGTTACATCGTTTGTAGATGACACGCATTGAAAAATTCGATAGGAATACAAACAAAACCTCAAATGAAGTATATTGATAACGCTAGCTGTGTGTAAATACATACGTTTTTTTTTTTTAAACGTACCCTAGAATAACCGTGTAATGTCATCGGGAACATAAGGTGCTTTAAAGGTTTCATGAATAAATATCAATTTCAAGTGATAAGCATATATCAGTTTTTCAACAAAAAATGCGATAAAAGGACTGTTAAAATTGTATATCAGTGTTAAGGTTGCTTACCTCCCAATTACGATCTGGAGTATGGAGTAGCATTACGACTGACTCGTAGTTTTTGTGACTTACCCAGGAAAAGCCGAAATATAACTGAGAAATTGTTAAAACACTATACAAACGAGCAAAACAAACACACAATTTATTGAAATTCAGAGGAATAATGGTTTACACGGCTACCTTACCTGTCTATCAACCTCCGCCAGGTTGTTGATGTAGAGTAGATTCGTCCAAACAGACTTACAATTTTCGGCCGTCTGGATAACACTGGGTGCGAATGGACCGGATATGAAGTACCGATAGAGACAGGCAAACGTCATCATAACTATCATGTAAATAGGGGTCAACCTGAAGTAAAAACGAAGCATTGTAATCAGTGTGTGTATAATACGTACGTTACTTTGACGTCACAAATGCTACGGCGGACAGAAATATTTTACTTCGGTTTAGAAATAATACTTTGACTGCCAACATAAATGTTTTATGTGGGAGAGGGAACCTGAAAGGTCATTACTAACATGTATAATTCTTCCTATGACATTGATATTTAATTGTTGACATAACCCCACTGGCTACCTTTTTGTGGAGTATAGCGGGATCTATTTAACATACTTGGCTGTATACTATTTGTTTGTTTATCTTTGAGTTTTTTCAACTTATCGCCGTTTTTCCCGTTCAACAGTTTATCTAAACCACAGCGACGAGACACTCTATTCAATATCGTTTGGAGACACACCAGTACATGCTAGCTGTGTCTATCCGGGCGGGGGGGGGGGGGGCTGAACAATAACTACTGCGAGCAAAGATCGAGTCTTTCCCGGAGGCACTAAATAATAACTGCTGCGAGCAAGGATCGAACTCTAACCCCGAATCCTAAATTCCATGTTGGATATTTAGAAGCTTTATAGGATTTGTACTTTAACGTCTTTAATCGAACAGTCTTCTTCAAGTGAAACTGGCTTTCTACACACATTATAAAGTCCCAAAGGAGTCAGTTAATAAACAGGTGAGGTGAAGTTGCGCTTACCCCCAAAACCGATGGAAATAGAACATCACCCAGTCTCCACATTTTTTCGTCTATTTGCCGTTGCTTTCAACTGTAGCCATGTCATTAGAAAAGCACTGAAGTGAAACATGTTACTAAATTTTTCCTTGGAAAAGCAACACGAACACTAACGCTTATGATCCTTTTCAGCGCAACATTTACAAGTAATACTATATGGTGTCGTCGAATAGTTTTGTTTAGCTTCTGCTTCATGGGCTTATTTAATCCTTTCGCACATAGAGACGCATTTAGACGCATCTACAGGAGACGAATTTTGAAAACATTTTGGAAAAACAAGAATTAATTTCACCATGAGCATTTCTTTTTTCATTGCCAAAATGCACATTGTCTTATTTTTCAATATATATTATTATATATGTATGAATATTATTTAAACCGAATTTACCTTGATGCTTTTAAAGTCGTCTGCTCAACATTTGTTTCGTGTGGGAAAGGGTTAATATATTAACTATGACACAGAAGACGTCTTAACAATGTAAATAAACATAGTTTTAAGATGGCGTTTTTTCTAATTTTCTAAAATACTAATAGTTGATAAAGATGAGCTGAAACTCAAGTTCTATCTATCGCAAATTCACATCAAATTCAGAAGACATTGATCAATGACCGAACAGTTATATGTTAGTGGCAGCTTCATGTGCAAGAAGAATAAATGGATAACTAAATAACATTCTCGTTTAATGATACCAATATTGCTTCAAACGGACACTTAGCGGCTTTCTTCATCACAAGTATATCTTCCTTATAGTACTTTTACAATAATCTGTATTTAATGTGATTAATGGATGATTTAAATAGATGTCATAATTAATTAAACACATGTGTTTGAATTATGAAGACAAGTTGTCATAAAGTGCCTCCCACGCGGACATTGAAACCGTCTTTATTCCGCCTGCTTCCAATGTAGTGTTACTTTTGTTTAAATCGAATGGAAATAAAGGAAGACGTTTACATGTTTAGTTGTCCAATTTGGTGCTTTTTTATCGCCCACTTTACGACAATATTTCAAAGTCCTGACTGGTTCTGACAATAGACATGCAATATCAAGCTAGGGTTTTAGTGAGATATGTCATCTGCGTTAAAGTAATGTTTCGGGTTTTTGAAACTTTATGATTTCTTTAATTATAAATGGGAAGGGTACTATTTTTTTTTTTTTTAAAGAACATATTCGATCCAGATCTGCCTGTGAATCCACACAATCTTAAAAAGATCTATACTGTTCACATTTTTTTGATTTTGTAAGATGCTTCTTTCTATTGGTATATATTCTAATAAGACGAATTAAAACTGAACTTACACTGTTCTAAAAAGCAATCTCGTAGTTCAGAGCTTTGTATAAGGTGCGTTTTGCATGTTCTAACATCCTTAGTTGACCCTCGAACCCTCTAAACCTATGTTTCAAAGTCTTTCGTTTGAGAGAATTGTGATGTAAATGTGCGTTTTGGATTCTGGTAGTTAAATGAATATAGTTAACAATGAACGTGAATGAATTGACTCGTTTTTCTTTTAAAATTTCTGCATGCCTAAATACATCTTGTTTTATTATTGATATTTGTTCAAATAACAACGATGCCAACACGAACTGCACACAGAGTGATATATCATTATTGCTTTGTAATGGGAAATCAAAGTCAGATCAATAGCGTATTTGACGGCAGGATATCAATGTTAAAACTTTTACCATAATTTTCCGATTTATAAGATAGCTTTTCGATTGTTTAGTCATTGTGACAATGTTGTCCAAACAACAAATGAACCGGGGTCTTGTTGCACCTGCGAAACATGTCCTTAATTGATTTGGGTTTTAACGCCGTTTTAAACATTGTTCACTCATATCATGGCGGCCATTTTTCCTTTCCACGTGTTTCATTGCATTCTCACACCAGTATGTCATACGACATTCTTTCTGATGTTCACATAGACAATTAGAAGAATGACGCATTGCCTTTTGTTAAACATCGGTAATAATGTTGACCGAGTTGGGATTAGAACTCACAACCCCATGATTGACAGCCCGTGTTGCTACCGACTAAGCTACCGTAGCTTGGCTTTGGAACAGTGAAGTCTCATGTGAGCTTGCTCATTATGTGCAGTCCCAGCAGAGCCTGTTTCGAGTTAGACAATATGTGTTATAATGGCATGAATGTATATGCTGACAACATACTAGAATTGTAACCCCTCTTAGTTGGCCTTGAATGATGGGAAGGTCAATGATACTCAAATTTGCAAGGTCCACTGCATTCGAGAAAATAGGTAGACAGGCCACCTCTTCGAATGTTACTTTATCAAAGGATAGCAATGTATACCAACCCTAAATATCTACGTATTTCCGATTACTACATACCAACCCCCGAACATCCACGTATTTTCGATAGATATTTACCAGCCCCCGAACATTTACGTACTTTATATTAATGTTTACTAGCCCCTAAACATTTACGTACTTTCCATTCATGTATACTAGCCCCTAAACATTTACGTACTTTCCATTATTGTAAACTAGCCCCTAAACATTTACGTACTTTCCATTAATGTATACTAGCCCCTAAACATTTACGTACTTTCCATTAATGTATACTAGCCCCTAAACATTTACGTACTTTCCATTAATGTATGCTAGCCCCCGAACATATACGTACTTTCCATTAATGTATACTAGCCCCTAAACATTTACGTACTTTCCATTAATGTATACTAGCCCCCGAACATTTACGTACTTTCCATTAATGTATACTAGCCCCTAAACATTTACGTACTTTCCATTAATGTATACTAGCCCCTAAACATTTACGTACTTTCCAATAATGTATACTAGCCCCCGAATATTTACGTACTTTCCATTAATGTATACTAGCCCCTAAACATTTACGTACTTTCCATTAATGTATACTAGCCCCTAAACATTTACGTACTTTCCATTAATGTATACTAGCCCCCGAACATTTACGTACTTTCCATTAATGTATACTAGCCCCCGAACATTTACGTACTTTCCATTAATGTATACTAGCCCCTAAACATTTACGTACTTTCCATTAATGTATACTAGCCCGCGAACATTTACGTACTTTCGATTAATGTTTACCAGCCCCCGAACATTTACGTACTTTCCATTAATGTATACCAGCCCCTAAACATTTACGTACTTTCCATTAATGTATACTAGCCCCCGGATATTTACGTACTTTCCATTAATGTATATTAGCCCCCGAACATTTACGTACTTTCCATTAATGTATGCTAGCCCCGAACATTTACGTACTTATCATTAATGTAGACTAGCCCCCGAACATTTACGTACTTTCCATTAATGTATACTAGCCCCTAAACATTTACGTACTTTCCATTAATGTATACTAGCCCCCGAACATTTACGTACTTTCGATTAATGTTTACCAGCCCCCGAACATTTACGTACTTTCCATTAATGTATACCAGCCCCTAAACATTTACGTACTTTCAATTAATGTATACTAGCCCCTAAACATTTACGTACTTTCCATTAATGTATACTAGTCCCTAAACATTTACGTACTTTCCATTAATGTATACTAGCCCCCGAACATTTACGTACTTTCCATTAATGTATACTAGCCCCTAAACATTTACGTACTTTCCATTAATGTATACTAGCCCCTAAACATTTACGTACTTTCCATTAATGTATACTAGCCCCCGAACATTTACGTACTTTCCATTAATGTATACTAGCCCCGAACATTTACGTACTTATCATTAATGTATACTAGCCCCCGAACATTTACGTACTTTCCATTAATGTATACTAGCCACTAAACATTTACGTACTTTCCATTAATATATACTAGCCCCCGAACATTTACGTACTTTCGATTAATGTTTACCAGCCCCCGAACATTTACGTACTTTCCATTAATGTATACCAGCCCCTAAATATTTACGTACTTTCCATTAATGTATACTATCCCCCGAACATTTACGTACTTTCGATTAATGTATATTAGCCCCCGAACATTTACTTACTTTCCATTAATGTTTACTAGCCCCTAAACATTTACGTACTTTCCATTAATGTATACTAGCCACCGAACATTTACGTACTTTCCATTAATGTATACTAGCCCCTAAACATTTACGTACTTTCCATTAATGTATACTAGCCCCCGAACATTTACGTACTTTCCATTAATGTATACTAGCCCCTAAACATTTACGTACTTTCCATTAATGTATACTAGCCCCTAAACATTTACGTACTTTCCATTAATGTATACTAGTCCCCGAACATTTACGTACTTTCTATTAATGTATACTAGCCCCTAAACATTTACGTACTTTCCATTAATGTATACTAGCCCCCGAACATTTACGTACTTTCGATTAATGTATACTAGCCCCTAAACATTTACGTACTTTCCATTAATGTAAACTAGCCCCTAAACATTTACGTACTTTCCTTTAATGTGTACTAGCCCCTATACATTTACGTACTTTCCATTAATGTAAACTAGCCCCTAAACATTTACGTACTTTCCATTAATGTATACTAGCCCCTAAACATTTACGTACTTTCCATTAATGTATACTAGCCCCCGAATATTTACGTACTTTCCATTAATGTATACTAGCCCTCGAACATTTACGTACTTTCCATTAATGTATACAAGCCCCCGAATATTTACGTACTTTCGATTAATGTTTACCAGCCCCCGAACATTTACGTACTGTCCATTAATGTATACTAGCCCCCGAACATTTACGTACTTTCCATTAATGTAAACTAGCCCCCGAACATTTACGTACTGTCCATTAATGTATACTAGCCCCCGAACATTGACGTACTTTCCATTAATGTTTACTAGCCCCCGAACATTTACGTACTTTCCATTAATGTATACTAGCCCCTAAACATTTACGTACTTTCGATTAATGTTTACCAGCCCCCGAACATTTATGTACTGTCCATTAATGTGTACTAGCCCCCGAATATTTACGTACTTTCCATTAATGTTTACTAACCCCCGAACATTTACGTACTTTCCATTAATGTATACTAGCCCCTAAACATTTACGTACTTTCGATAAATGTTTACCAGCCCCCGAACATTTACGTACTGTCCATTAATGTATACTAGCCCCCGAACATTTACGTACTGTCCATTAATGTATACTAGCCCCCGAACATTTACGTACTTTCGATTAATGTTTACCAGCCCCCGAACATTTACGTACTGTCCATTAATGTATACTAGCCCACGAACATTTACGTACTTTCGAATATTGTTTACCAGCCCCCGAACATTTACGTACTTTCGAATAATGTTTACCAGCCCCCGAACATTTCCGAAGGAACACCGTGTCTACGTATCTTCGATTAATGTATGCATTTTGTCCGCGTTCGATTACATTTCACAATACTGTCAATTGTATTCGCTGGTGAATAGAATGAGGATGCTTTAGTAAAAAATCTATCATATTATTCCCCCTGTAAAATGCATGTGATTTGCAATCTTATATTAAAGGGACTACACATTTTAGATTTATTTCCTTAAACAGAAACATTTCCATTCTTTCTTATCATTATTTGTATATGAGTTTATTTTGAAAGCCGAAATGTTAATTCTGTTAGCGTCTATGGTAGTATTGAGGATTTTGCAAAAAATACAGATTTAGGTGAGAAGCTCGTACATGTGATGTCTCACCTGCAATAGGCATTGTCTGCATTTTAGTTATTAAATTACTTAAAAACTCTTTGAATATGAAACATGGGATGGGGGCGCACAATTGTGAACATATCAGAGTCTTCTTAATTAGATTCTGTGCTGAAATGTGAAAGAAAATGCTTACTTGAATAAACTCCGAGAATTATTGGATGTCATGACCTCTGAATGGCATTGTGGACCTATATATGGTAACAGCCTAATGGTATATGGTAGGAATGTGAATTAGATAACCAGTTTGCTGCATAGAGATTGTTAAGTTTAAACTGGTTCTACTAGAAGAATGTGCCAATTGTCGTCAATATAAATGACCGAGGCGAGGTTTGAACTATGGGTAGTAAACAACCACCATACGTGATGTAGTCCCTTCAATTGGTAAACGTATCTTACATTAACACGAAGAATGTATCGACAGCGTATCCACCACCTACGACAGTCTGGAACGTAAATCTCTGGAGTACTGCCTCAAAGTCCAATAGGTTACCTGGTGTGCATAATAGACAATAGATATGTTAGGGAAGTTGTATCACCAATAAAGAGTAAATATGTGCAAACAAAATGTGTAATCATTATTTTAATTACTATCCGGCATGCAAGCCACATAGGATGTCCGAAAACTTCAAACATTCCTAATCCTGAGACTGGCATCCTTTGAAGGAAGGACAAAAAAAATGAAAAAGAAAAATTCATGAAACAAATACCACTATTCCCTCTCTCTTATACCCAGCCCGGCCGGGTAGCTCAATTGGTAGCGTATCTGACTCGTGATCTGGAGGTCACGGGTTCGATACCCGGTTGCGGCGACATTCTTTCGGGCGATGTTTTCCATTGCCTCTCACCTCTGATCTATGTGAGAAAGTAGTCAGTGGCTTCGAAAGAATGTTGTGTAAGTACTGGTGTGGGAAAGCCAGGAAAACATGGGTAGGTGCACTGACCGCCCTGATATGACCAAAGCTGTTGAAAGCGGCGTTAAACTCCAAACAAACAAAACTCTTATACCCTATGATACTGTGTCGTTGTGACTTCATATTATTATATGTGTGTAAATAGTAAAAAAGAGCTGATTGTATTTATTTAACTGTAAAAGTGAGTAAGTTTACGATTAAAGTTGCATTAACCCTTTTGCTGCCTAAGGCAAATAAAGGCTTTTGCAGATTCATGTGAGAAAACTCGTGACGAGCTTTTTCGGTCACGAGTTGTCTCTCCTGAAATCAGCATTGTTTGACACTAATACGTCAAATTATACCAAATGTCCTGTTGGACGAACAATGGAGTGGTCCCTTTTTTCAACATGGAAGTGTCGACTCTGTGAAATTGGGCAGAGAAAGAGTTAATATTACATTATGTATTACTCGTGGTACTGACTTGCTGTAACAGTTTCCTGTATGTTGATGATTCCGTAGTTGTACGTGTGTCCGAGAATGACCCAGGTCAGACTGAGAAATCGTATACCATTGATACAACCTATAGCTCCCTTATTGGACTTGGCGTACAGCAGCTTTGGTATGTTCGTGTAGGCGGAAAAGCTCAGTATCAATCGGTCTATCATTGGAACTAATTTATAAAGAGAAGACGAATGCATTAGTTTTAGGGAATAATCATATCAGAAACATACACCGAGTCTAGAGAATAGATAGAAGAAACAGATTAATTGGTTTTTATTGAATACTAAAGAATATTACTTCATATGAAGTAATATACACGAAGAAGATATAAATGCAATAAGTATAATGTGTTAACAAATTCTAGTCATGATTCTTCATGTTCAATACTTTCACGATGGACGTCACATAGTGTGTTATTGTGATCTTTGTTAAATATAATCTGAAGAAGGTTTATAGCCGAAATATTGAATTATAGAGAGTTTTTATGTCAATCTATAATATACTGGTTCAACCTTCTCCCTCATATGGACGCATTTTGACGCATTTTTGGCAAACGACTTTTAAAAACATTGTTGTCAAAAGAGAAATTGCTCATCATGAGCAATTTCTCATTTTGCCTTAGTTTGTACAAATGTATTCGATGCTTATACAATCATTTTATGTTATAGAGAGTATCGATATGGTGGCTCAGCTGTTTCCAAAGTCGTCTGCTGCACTGTTGTTGTATTACTGGAAACCTATCCTGAACACACTGTCATATATATAACTGGGGGGGGGGGGGGGGAATGTTGAAATCGGCGTTAAACACCATACAAACAAAAAAATCATTCAACAGAGCAGGTAACACATAATATTATATATTATATATCATAATAATCTGATCTTGTTATATATTCATGATACCTCAGTTTATTTGACACGGGCAAAAACAGGGGTTTTATTTTATAAAATCGTGAAAACAATCCCTACAAACTGCGTAGGAATTCAAGAATTAGATTATATTTACCATACTCTTGTCAACAAAGTTCTATGTTAAACAACACCTATTTTCTTAAGAAACAATTAGTTCAATTTAATTTTACTAAAACGCACTTACTCAGTTGTGTACGATGAAATCAAAGTTGCAGGGAACACAAAATTACGAAAGACAAACGCGCTGACAGAAGTTAATTAGATATAAAGTGAAAAACACTTATTAGAAAAAAGCGTCAATCGAGTTAAAGGTTCCTTAACTGTCCCGGTGATGAATACCACGTGTTATTAATCACTTCAATCAATGTGGATTATCAAATTATATCCTAAGATGTAACATAGGAATCTGACAATGTCTTACATCTTGAAAATATCAGGTTTTTGTTTGTCTATTTCTTTTAAAGACGACACTATTGCTGTTGTAAGTCCTTTATTCCACAGGAAAACCTAAATGTGTTGAATGAAATCATTTATCGGGTATATTCATTCGAAGATCGGATCGTCAGTTCATTTGAACGGAGATCTATGAAAACCTACCTGTATATAATTTCGATCAATCTAGAAACTTCTGTAAAGCGGTAGCCATTTGGATATTTAACATATATGTATACACGCAGGTATGTTAACACACGTGTACTACTTACATTAAGCTTGGTTTTCCTGGAGCATTGTTCATTTATTCGTTTAAGCGTTTATTATGAAAAGGAAGCCAGTGATAAAAGTATATCAGGGTAACAAACAGTTCAACAGCTTAGGCAGCAATTTCGCTGCCACAAAGCAGCTTGTAAACTCAAAATACGACCACACAGTCCCTAGGACAGCCAGAAACGCAACCACACAGAAGCTTGAGCAGTCAGAAATACTACCACACAGTCCCTAGGACAGTCAGAAATACTACCACACAGTCCCTAGGACAGTCAGAAATACTACCACACAGTAGTGTGAGCAGTCCGAAATACCACCAAACAAAGGCTAGAACGGTCAGGTATACCACCGCAAAGAAGCTTGACCAGACAGAAATACTGTTATACAGTAGCTTGAACAGTTAGAAATACTACCACACATTAGCCACGGCAGTCAGAAATACTACCTCTCAGTAGCTTTAACAGTCATAAATACTTCCACACAGCAGCTTAAATAGTCTGAAATACGGCCACACAGTAGCTAGAGCAGTAAGAAATACCACCACACAGCAGATTGAACAGTCTAACGGTTACACAGTTGCTTGAGCAGTCAGAAATACTGCCAAACAGTATATTGAACAGCCAAACTATTACACAGTAACTTGAGCAGTCAGAAATACTACTACCAAACAGTAGCTAGGACAGTCAGAAATACTACTACACAGTAGCTAGGACAGTCAGAAATACTACCACACAGTAACTTGAGCAGTCAGAAATACTACCACACTTTAGCTTGAGCAGTCAGAAATATTACAACACAGTAGCTAGGACAGTCAGAAATACTAACACACAGTAGGTAGGACAGTCAGAGAAATGCTACCACACAGTAGCTAGGACAGTCAGAAATACTACCACGCATTAGCTAGGACAGTCAGAAATACTACCACACAATAGCTAGGACATTCAAAAATACTACCAAACAGTAGCTAGGACAGTCAGAAATACTACTACACAGTAACTTGAGCAATCAGAAATACTACCACACAGTAGCTAGGACAGTCAGAAATACTACCACACAGTAGCTAGGACAGTCAGAAATACTACCACACATTTTCTAGGACAGTCAGAAATACTACCACACAGTAGCTAGGACAGTCAGAAATACTACCACACAGTAGCTAGGACAGTCAGAAATACTACCACACATTTTCTAGGACAGTCAGAAATACTACCACACAGTAGCTAGGACAGTCAGAAATACTACCACATAGTAGCTAGGACAGTCAGAAATACTACCGCACAGTAGCTAGGACAGTCAGAAATACTACCACACAGTAGCTAGAACAGTCAGAAATACTACTACACAGTAACTTGAGCAGTCAGAAATACTACCACACAGTAGCTAGGACAGTCAGAAATACTACCACACAGTAGCTAGGACAGTCAGAAATACTATCACACAGTAGCTAGGACAGTCAGAAATACTACCACACATTTGCTAGGACAGTCAGAAATACTACCACACGTTTGCTAGGACAGTCAGAAATACTACCACACAGTAGCTAGGACAGTCAGATATACTAACACACAGTAGCTATGACAGTCAGAGAAATGCTACCACACAGTAGCTAGGACAGTCAGAAATACTACCACGCATAAGCTAGGACAGTCAGAAATACTACCACACAATAGCTAGGACAGTCAAAAATACTACCAAACAGTAGCTAGGACAGTCAGAAATACTACTACACAGTAACTTGAGCAATCAGAAATACTACCACACAGTAGCTAGGACAGTCAGAAATACTACCACACAGTAGCTAGGACAGTCAGATATACTACCACACAGTAACTTGAGCAATCAGAAATACTACCACACAGTAGCTAGGACAGTCAGAAATACTACCACACATTTGCTAGGACAGTCAGAAATACTATCACACTTTTTCTAGGACAGTCAGAAATATTACCACACATTTGCTAGGAAAGTCAGAAATACTACCACACAGTAGCTAGGACAGTCATAAATACTATCACACAGTAGCTAGGACAGTCAGAAATACTACCACACATTTGCTAGGACAGTCAGAAATACTACCACA
Organism: Serripes groenlandicus; assembly: GCA_031761405.1. Lineage (NCBI taxonomy): Eukaryota > Metazoa > Mollusca > Bivalvia > Cardiida > Cardiidae > Serripes > Serripes groenlandicus. The sequence continues at coordinate 60,534,047 of JASEVX010000011.1, read as the reverse complement.
CATTTGCTAGGACAGTCAGAAATACTACCACACAGTAGCTAGGACAGTCAGAAATACTAACACACAGTAGCTATGACAGTCAGAGAAATGCTACCACACAGTAGCTAGGACAGTCAGAAATACTACCACGCATTAGCTAGGACAGTCAGAAATACTACCACACAATAGCTAGGACAGTCAAAAATACTACCAAACAGTAGCTAGGACAGTCAGAAATACTACTACACAGTAACTTGAGCAATCAGAAATACTACCACACAGTAGCTAGGACAGTCAGAAATACTACCACACATTTGCTAGGACAGTCAGAAATACTACCACACAGTAACTTGAGCAATCAGAAATACTACCACACAGTAGCTAGGACAGTCAGAAATACTACCACACATTTGCTAGGACAGTCAGAAATACTATCACACATTTTCTAGGACAGTCAGAAATATTACCACACATTTGCTAGGACAGTCAGAAATACTACCACACAGTAGCTAGGACAGTCAGAAATACTATCACACAGTAGCTAGGACAGTCAGAAATACTACCACACATTTGCTAGGACAGTCAGAAATACTACCACACATTTGCTAGGACAGTCAGAAATACTACCACACAGTAGCTAGGACAGTCAGAAATACTACCATACATTTGCTAGGACAGTCAGAAATACTACCACACAGTAGCTAGGACAGTCAGAAATACAACCACGCATTTGCTAGGACAGTCAGAAATACTACCACACATTTGCTAGGACAGTCAGAAATACTACCACACAGTAACTTGAGCAATCAGAAATACTACCACACAGTAGCTAGGACAGTCAGAAATACTACCAGGCATTTGCTAGGACAGTCAGAAATACTACTACACAGTAGCTAGGACAGTCAGAAATACTACCACACAGTAACTTGAGCAATCAGAAATACTACCACATAGTAGCTAGGACAGTCAGAAATACTACCACACATTTGCTAGGACAGTCAGAAATACTACCACACAGTAGCTAGGACAGTCAGAAATACTACCACACATTTGCTAGGACAGTCAGAAATACTACCACACAGTAACTTGAGCAATCAGAAATACTACCACTCAGTAGCTAGGACAGTCAGAAATACTACCACACAGTGGCTAGGATAGTCAGAAATACTACCACACAGTAGCTAGGACAGTCAGAAATACTACCACACATTTGCTAGGACAGTCAGAAATACTACCACACAGTAGCTAGGACAGTCAGAAATGCTACTACACATTTGCTAGGACAGTCAGAAATACTACCACACAGTAGCTAGGACAGTCAGAAATACTACCACACATTTGCTAGGACAGTCAGAAATATTACCACACAGTAGCTAGGACAGTCAGAAATACTACAACACAGTAGCTAGGACAGTCAGAAATACTACCACACATTTGCTATTTCAGTCAGATATACTACCACACAGTAGGTAGGACTGTCAGAAATACTACCACACAGTAGCTAGGACAGTCAGAAATACTACCACACAGTAACTTGAGCAGTCAGAAATACTACCACGCATTAGCTTGAAGCTGAACGGTATGTTCGAGTTATCGTAGGTTAATGTTATTGCAGTAGCATTACAGGTCACACTATTCCTTACACTTAAGCTATGATAATTCCATTTCTTTTATCTCTAAATACCATAAATGTAACCATGTCCCTCATACATACTCTTTCTGGTGCCTCTACAACATTCGGCTTTGAAAGCATTGTGGCAAATGAAGAAAGTGCTCATAACAATCAATTTATCCTTTTGCCACAGTGTATCAACTATTTTCCCTAACAACACTTTCATTTTTTTAAATATGTTTTCAAATTTGTCAGCTGCAAATTTGTTGTATGTGGAAAGAAAGTTAAAAAAAAAAACCTTGTGTTTTCATTGCCCTAGTGGAAGAAGAAAGCGGTAATGGGTTACAGTTAATGATAAACACAATTTAAACGGTTTGATTTGGTGTCTTGGGATTTCCAATTTCTTTATATAATAAGGATTTCTACCATTTAGAGTAGAACTGTCCTTGAACGTAGCAATTTACAAGACTCGATGTTATTCACGGTGTTAGATATTTAAAAAGGTTGTAGTTTTAAGGCAAAGGACAACACTTATAGTGTTCTGTGTCCATAGGATGACAAGCCATTCTGTTAACAACTTGAATTTCAAGCTAAACAAGAAATATTTTTAAAAAGATAAACTGCGATCAATATGAGAAAACACTAAGAAATGGAACATGCGCATATTATTTGATATTTTATCTTACTTATTAGAATGACAGAAAACAATAACGTTAAATGTGTAATATTTGGTTTATAAATGTTTTAGTTCATATATATACTTTGGTTTTGATATGAATGAGAGAGAAAATAAAAGTTTGCCTCTGCCGGGAAGCGAACAGACCTTTCACTTGACAATCCAAGTCAACATCCATTGCACTAGCGCGACATGACGATGTTCCGTTCAAGGCCGAGAATAAGTCACATGACAGGGGATAACGCGAGGCTCCCAAGAGTTATACAAGTTTCAATTGACGATAAATAACTGAAAACATATCATGTTTCACAAATAATTAATATTTTGCTCTTAAATATTATATTTTATACGTTTTCACTGATTTTTTTTCACTGAAATTTATGTCTTAAGGAAAACAATTAAAGGTTAGTATGCAGAACATTTTATTTTAAAACTTCTCTTGTTAGTGCCCCTTGTAGGATCGCTAACTTAACTATGAACCAATCAAAACGTTTCATTTCCTTTATTTCTTCGACATTATTCATTAAATACAAGATATGATTGATCTACAATCTAGATCATTTGTTAAACATCTAGGTCAAAACCCACGTTAATCAGCTATCGCCGAAAAAGTAAGAAAGAAACACCTGTATTTTAAAGTACTTACTGGCTGCTAAATCAACGTAAATAAGGATGTGATGATGCAAAGCAGCTGTATCCTATAACAATACAATACATATACATTACTGCATGAAACAAATAATATATTTATAGTAAAAAAGATAAGATATAAGATTACATAACAGAACATTGTAAATATGTAAATCAAGCTACTCTGTATGTATTACTTAGCAAAATGGACCTGAAACTGATCTTTGGGTAAATATTAGATTTGTTATTATGTAATGAATGTATTTTCACTAAATTTGTGAATTGCTGTATCAAAATACAAATAAGCCGTTCCACGAGAAAATCAACATTATGTGTAAAGTATCTACCGGATCAGCCTAAGCATGCTGCGCAGGCTAACCCGAACATACACTTTTCACCGCCTGTGGATTTTCTGTTTCAGGAATCAATCCTCTATATCTCTATCCCCCTAATACGGAATGTGTCGGCCCGGATAAGCCTGCGCGGAATGCGCAAGCTGATCTGGGTCGATACATTACACAAATACCATTATGTTGGTTTTCTCGCGGACGGATCTGGGTCAATACATTACACAGAGTCTATAATGTTGGTCTTATCGTGGAACGGCTCAATCGGAAGGACGACTGACACACCTGTTAACATTTATGAAAATATCCAACTATGTCAAAAGAATATGTTACCTACATATAACAACGAAACTCGAGATCAGGTCAATATTTTTTAAGTAATGCCATGAATTACAATATCACAATATCGGCGTCAGTTTAAAATATATACAACATCCTGTAGATTCCCCTAATTTCAAATGAGTCAGATATTGATGGCAATGTTTTCTTATAAATCGAGGGCTTGGCTTTTTTACCAAGGTTAATCACCTTGTCATGAAGTCTTTATAAGCGTTACATCATTTTTCTTGGTAAACAATGGAAATATAGGTGCCATTGCTCGTTCTGAGCTCGTTCATTTGCATTGTTTATAAAGGGGTCAAAATTGCCCCTCAACCAGGGTTTTCAAAATAGGTCTTAAGTTACAACCGTTTCACGCCAAGCCCTCGAAATGGTTGTATCAATACGCATCTACCCACTTGCAGACGTCAATTGAAAATAGTCCGACCAAAGATCAAAGTGCTCACGATAAACAGTTTCCTCCTTGTCAAAACTGTGTTCAACTCTGTAAGTAATTACTTTCATTTCTAGACATCTTCCATATATTTTATCAGATGTTTTCAAAGTCGTCTGTTGCAGATTTGATGTATGGGGTAAAGGGTTAAAGACGCGTTACTCATGTCCTATAATATTTATCATTATAATTAAGAACTAGTTATACGATTAACAAGAACCCAGAAGGATTTCGTGCAACCTTCGAGAATTTTTCACACATTGGAGTTTACGGAACCCCCTCGTGTATTGTCGTGTATTGTCACATTTCGTTAAATTTCTCATTCCGTCATTAATTCGCGTATTTGTGAAGAGTTTTTGCTTTCTGTTTTAGAAAGTCGGTCATATCTCCGTCCTTCAACGCTTATATCGAGTGTGTGGTTACTGCACCTTTCATCGAGTGTCTAAAAGGAAACATGTTTGGTTCCCGACTCCTTTACGCTGTAATAAGGGGAGGGTACTCCAGACTAATACGTTGCCCAAAACTATTAATATATTATATATTGGATGGGGTGGGGGTTTAGAGCAAAATTATATATGCACTTCTTGTTATTCATTTTCCTCCATCCCGGCTTTAACAATCGCAATTTTACCTTAAGTACTTTCAGTACTTTGATTTACAAACTTAGTCAATGTCCTCTGCTGTTGTATGTGGGAAAGGGTTAAATGAAATATTTATACTCCGAATGTGTGTTTAAATTTGCTTAAACAATTTAGTTATGTGTTTGCGAATTGTTGGGACATTCTTTAATTTCTAACAATATACACTATTCATTTTAACCCTTTCCCTTTGAATGAATTACAAATACAAATACTACTATTTTATTCAGTATTGTAAGGCCTATGGCCCATTAAACCTAATTTACATTTACATAATAAATTCAAATGAGTGACTTCATAAACTTTTTGAAGATATTCATTTGTAGAAATAATTAGTATACGGCACATGTTTTATTATTTAATATGAGACCTGTTCGTCTAAAAGTATTTTTCTGGTTTCAAATGCCTAAATTAGATATGTTATCAGTGATTTTAAATAAGTTGGTCTACATACACTCATTATGTCATAAAACAACCTTTTCGTTGGGTCTGAATTTGTGCAGACTTCTTGGAAATAAAGAAGACGAAGTTCATTGTAAACTGGACATACTAACACAAAGTGAAATTCATCCTCAACAACATAGCAGTTTCTATCAAGACAAATATTACAGAATCTAAAGCAATAATCAATATTTTAGTGTCCACCTTTTTCTACATTTAAACAATGACTAGATCATCTAAAATTTGACAATATGCGACCGACAATGATATGAACTATCCATGGAAAGATACATTTCTACATTTAATAGAGATTTAAAGTGTTGATAATATTTTAACTTAGGTGAATCTCTGATCTTTTGCTGAAGATTTTGGAGAGAGCAATCTATAAGACGTTGTTTAAAGCACTTTAAAAATTGACTACAATTTCCAACACCGTCGTTTATCCATACGTATCCAAAACCATACTCATATAACACATTTTTAATTTTAGATGCTCATGTCTTTTTGCCATTTTCATCTAGCCTTCTAATCATGTGGTAGCATTGTTTAGGATATCTTGTTGTAGGCATTTTTGTAAGTTTTAACCAGTACTTAATACACTGTATCATATACGTAACCGAAAGAAGGTATCTACCGCATTCATGCATTGATGTAAACATAATTGTTATGGGCCGGTGCCCTTATGTCAATAAAATATTGTCATTGTCATTGTCATTGTCACTTAAGGTGAAGAAATCAGCGGTATTTTGATAAAGACAGCATATGCGTATACAAAAATCAATGTGCCATTTTTCAATGACGTGACTATATTCATAACCGCAAATATCAGAATTAAACCGGAGAATAGGTTTTATCATAGAATCAAATAATTTAAAAGCATCTTTCGGATTGAAATATCCAAATTTGCGATCTATATATGATAAAACAAAGATTTTAAGCTTGGTTTACTTGGTTCGTTTCACTTGTTGTCCACCAAAGCCGAGACATGGAACCTAAATATTTATAATATGATACAGTTTCAACTATATTGCCATCATAATACCATTTTTCGTTCTTTTGTTAAAACACCACCATTTCGGAAAACTATTACTTTCGTTTTGTTTAGATTTAATTTCATTCCAACTGAAAGACAATATTTATGTATCACATTTAATTGTTTCTGCAAGTGAAATATATTGAATAAAGTTGAAACCATTTTTAGCAATTTTGTCCTTCTGCGACAATAGTTTCAAAAGTCGTCTGCTGCGGTCATATCAGAAAGCATTTGTATGTGGGAAAATGTTAAATGTTGATAGTTAAGTGTAAACATATTGTATAGGGCAAGGTTTGCCATGAACTTGATACAATATTATTATTATTAATGTTAATGTTACAGGCATTGCAATAGCTGAATGTTTGTCTGGCCTGTTACTTGTTGTCTCTTTTACATTTAAACTTATAATCAACACAAACGATCACTATGGCTAGACGATGTGCTATAACCACTAGCCAAACAGGTCATATGTCATAGGTCAAGGGCCCACATGTACTTTTTTTAACCTTGGACATTACGAAACTCAAACTTGACATACACGTCCTCTATGACGTAATGGTGTTCCATGACTTAAAGTCAAGGTCATAGGCATTACATTAAATGAATTACAATCTGGTCCATGATGTGTTAAACCTTCGGCATTAATAACTCTACACAACAGTTGTTGAAATCCAGGCGGTATGCCATATCTTTAGCCAAGGTCATGGACAGAGGGTCAATGTCACAGTCGTTGCAAGTATTAAATGTTTAGCTGCATTTGAGGCTTTATCAGTGACGTAAGTGACACCATATATAGACATGTTGTACAGCATGGAAACTGATGCAGCGCCGCTTTCTTGCCGTTTGACAGAGCTAATATTAGGTCGACCAATAAATCAGCTATACTAAATCTTGGGCTATGTATTTAGAAAACCCGATTCGAAGTGTAGGCGGACATATATAGGAGCCCCAAGGGATTTATGTATGTCCTCTTCGATTAAATACATCGCCAAGCGAGTTATAATATCAAAAGACATGTTTTATCGTCCCTCCAACAAATTTATACGTCGCCGTTTCTGATGATTTATAAGTTCAAAAATATAGGTCTGGACGGGGGTAGATGTTTATTTGTGATTTTAGTTATGTAGTAAAACCTACGCAGAAAAGTTAATTGCTGACTTTAGCATATCAACCGTTATGGTTATGTTATCCGACATCATAAGAAGCTGTAACACTACTTTTTAAAACATTGTGGCAAAAGTAGAATTTGCCAATGAGAATTTCCTCTTTTGTCACAATGTGTTCAAATAACTGCTATCACTTATACTACTACTACAACGACTACTACTACTACTACTACTACTACTATTACTACTACTACTACTTCTACTACTACTACTCCTACTATTACTACTACTACTACTACTACTATTACTACTATTACTACTAATACTACTACTTCTACTACTACTACTACTACTACTACTACTACTACTACTACTACTACTACTACTACTACTACTACTAATACTACTTCTACTACTACTACTACTACTACTACTACTACTACTACTACTACTACTACTACTACTACTACTACTACTTCTACTACTACTACTACTACTACTACTACTACTTCTAGTATACTACAATTACTACTAGTCTTACTACTTCTATTACTACTACTACTACTACTACTACTACTACTACTACTACTACTACTTCTACTACTACTACTACTACTACTACTACTACTAATACTACTACTTCTACTACTACTACTACTACTACTACTACTTCTACTATACTACAAGTACTACTAGTCTTACTACATTTATTACTACTACTACTACTACTACTACTACTACTACTACTACTACTACTACTACTACTACTACTACTACTACTACTACTACTACTACTATACTACAACTACTACTAATACTAATACTTCTACTACTAATACAACTACAGTTAAGAACATCTTGAAATTGACAAATTTACCGTTCACGCTTCGCTCCGTTCCGTTCCGTTCCTCTCCGCTCACGTTCCAATCCGCTCTCAAAGCGTTCACTCATTCATAACATTGTGATTGCTTTTTTCCGTTCCTTTCAGATTGAGTGCTTTTTTACGCTCACTCGGAACGCTTTTTTTCGATCAAAATCCGTTCAACGATTTGATTGGCTTAAATTAATTTCGTTTCGTTTATATTTTTTTTACTTAACCCTAAATATCAACAAACGATCTAGAGTTTTTTCAGCACAATCGTTGGTAGCAAATCGTATTATGAAAATGATCATATTAATAATTTGTTACATTCTAATTCAATCGGATACTTGAGTGTCTTATAAAACAAAAGTTTAGTATACAAATATGACTTTTAATAAAATAGTTTCGTAAAATAATTATCGGATAGTTGTTGCAACCTTTCAATGAGCGAATGATTGGATTTTTGCAATCATTATGATTGTTTCGTTCAGAGCGCAACATTCCGTTTCGCTCATAAAGCGTTCCAACTTCGTTCCAATCACGCTCACGATCCAATCACGTTCCGCTCAGATTGTCTATTCAATGATGTTCTTAACTGTACTACTTCTGCTACTACTACTTCTCATTCTACTGCTACTATTTCTTCTTATACTGCTACAAATCATTTGCCTCACAATTTTTAACAATTTATTTCCGCCAGATGCGTCAAAATAAGTGTGTAGTACACGTTAGGACCGTTGGAAAGACATTTTAAAAAATCCAAACATATTGTTGATGTTCATTTATTTTAAAAGAAACTCACTCCTTATAAATTAAGGTCCCTTAGATGTACTAGTGGCATATCTAATTCAATAAAATACGGTACATATCCACGTAATAACTTTTCCATGGGAAAAGGATCCAGTTGGTTTCTTGTGACCAGTGTAGATCCAGATCAGCCTCACTGTTCAAAAACGCTAATATACTCGTTTTCACCTGGACGAACTCATTGAAGATGATTGCTTTAAAAAACACCTTAAGAGGCCATTCGAAACTGAAATTCAACGGTTACCTTTTATCTTTTCAGAAATATATAATGTGTAATTTTCATAATGAACAATTTCTCCACTTGCAACAATAATTTCAACTTTATGCATTATTTACATTTTGTGGGAGAGATATTTTCCACAATTGAACTTGGATACATTTCAAGCATTCTTCTCCATTTCTTTTTGTATGACGGAAACGTTTACTGTGCTCGGATTGCTTTAATGCACCGTGTATTTAGGATACAAATGTCCTCAAAATAGTTCAAGGATGTTAATGACGAGGCAGTCTCACTTAAGCAACAACTTAGCTTCGCTCGCTAGTGTTTAGATATGATAAAGTCGTCTCCAATTGACCTTTTCGTCAGTCAATCAAATTATTGCCAACAAATGCTTAGGTATAAAACAAGGATGATTACCCATATACATAAACGAGATAGAAACACGCTGATCGTCGAGTGTTTCATTTGTATTTAAAACGTTGGCTTTATCGTGCGATTTGTTTCGTGAATATTGAAGTGAATAACGTCGATTCGAGACGACCTTTCATACGGTGTCGTCAGCCCCAATATACGTTCTGCTCATGATTTTGGTCTGATTTTAATAAGTCACATGCATACTTGGCGGATTCTATTTGCCCATGCTTATCTACATTGTACACATGCGCTGATCGGCACTTGTCCCAGGTGTTGGTTAACGGACGAATGGCTATTAGTAATGGTTTGGTGTGTAGCGGAAGTGTACACTTAAAGTGTCATCCGTAAGCATGGGAGATAACTGTAATAATAAATGAAACTTTTTAACCGTCAGACAAAAGACAATTTGTCTCCTTGATTTTGTTTCATTGGGGTTTTACGATGTTTCCAACATTATTTTTAGTTATATCGAGGAGTCAGTTTACTTATTCATGATCCCTGGGTAATTAAACCAGTAATCGGCTAGGAATGACAGCCGATCGAACCTGGGACGTTCGGTTCCAAATCCCCGACGCTATTCATTTTGCCACGCTGGTTGATAACTCGCATAGACAGGAATGCTAAGATCGCAACTCTCTAAAACTGTTCTATCATGTTTGCAAATTAATTGACCAGGTACCCGGAATACATCAATCGGTCATGAAGAAAGGTACATGTAGATACGATATCATCGATAATGTTCGGTTAAATTGTTTATTCTTAACAATGTCATGGCGACAGGTCATGTAATCATGATCCCTTGGAGAGTAACAAGTACCAGGCTAACAAATGTGCCTTGCCCTTGACTCCACCATGATCTATGAGTGACTAACTAGTACCAGTCTAGGCAATTATGCATTGCCAATGGGCATCCCATCATGATACTTGGGTGAGCAACTAGTACTAGGCTGGAAAATGCGCCTTGCCCAAGGGCACTTCGCTATGAAAGACGCGGGTGGCGAATGGTGGTAGTGAAGAAGATTAATAAAATGATTTCTCATTAAAGCACCTCTCGAACATTCACGTAGATACACCAAATGACGTATTTCGAGTACACGGTCAATTATAATCGCAGTATGTTCAGAAACAATTGGAAATATAAAACGGACATAATCTTGCTAGTATAGAATCGTCAACAGCTTGTCTGTCCTTTAGCCCTGCCTCGCCAACATGTAGAGGCAGCTGACGACCTTTGCAAACAATGAGCAATGTCTCTTTTGTTGTCTCAATGTTTTCAACTTTATTCAATAAGTGTTCGTTCACTGAAAGAGAGCTGCCATGTTAAAACAAATAGCATGCCAAGACATTGTTATTGTAATTGTTTGTTACGAGAAAATATCTCTCGTGTTATGTTTTAATTACTTTAGGGACCTATCATTTAACTATTATTCGAACGTGGTAAACAACCGGAGTCACGCAAAATCATGCTTAACCCTTTCCCACCTACAACAAATCTGCAGCAGGCACCTTTGAAAACAAGAAGACAAAACTATGGCAATATATAATAGTATAATTATTTGAAAACACTGTGATAATAGTGGAAAGTTCTCATCAATAGCATGTCTTCATTATGCCATAATGTTTTCAAATGTCGTCTGCTGCAGAGATGTCAGAATAAGCCCTCGTGTGTGAAAAGCTTAAATGGATGTGAGATAACATGTATGAAGGCCAAACAATATTTATGCTCTACAACATTCAAAACAGCCTTAATTTAGTTAAAAGAACAGATCCGGATCAATTACGGAAATGCATATATTGTATCTTGTTTCTTGATAGCATGGATGAACAAATCGATTATCATCGATCATTTTGAGTAACACACTAAGGTTCGTTGTCTCTGAATCATTCCACTCTATCCTTTTCTAGTGTTCTTTTTCTAGGCAATAATAATTGTTATTCATAAATCAAGAATACCTGCTTAGTCGTAACGTCATCGTTGAAAGTCTATTTTTAATAAACGCCTTTGACGATATCATTTGTACAACTAGTATCTTATAAAAAACATGTACCAAAATGTGGATGAAACTTGACGGCAATGGGAAAATTGCTCATAATCTATTGCGGAAGAAGTCCATATTTTTGTAATTTTTATGTTTCGCAAATTAACTACGATAACACAAATAGTTAACACATGTTGTTAACATCCCCATTTTACAAACTATCACAGTATTTATTTTAGTCGTCCTCATTTGGAGGCAAAATACAGAATGTCCTTGGTTGGAGGTTTGCTGGTGTGTCAATGTACTCAATTGATGGCATTTTGACAAAAAAATCAAAACATATTTTACATATTTTTAAAACCCCTTAACATGTAACATTCAATTCATTCAATGGCCCTTTGCTAACTACAACATTTCGAATGCCAGTTTCTTCTGTGTTCATGTTTCAGTTTGTGTAGTGTGCATGTATTTTTGCATTGCTTAATTATATATAGATAAATAAACATCTCCCTGAACATCAACGTAATGAACCCTTAAAATGAGCATCAAATGTTTGGTAGTTCATTGAAAACATTCCTCAAACATTCAGGAATTATAATCATTAACTGTCAACTTAGAAAAATAAACAGGCATTGACAGTTTGGAAACTAATATATCATGTAGATCGGGTACATAACCGCAAAGGTTTTTTTTTAAGTTAAGTCTTACTTTGGACATCTCTGTCCTCCCAAAGTCCTTCTGGTGACATATTGGCTGGAAATTGTCTTAAAGTATCACAAAAACTAGATTGTTTTCCTTAACGATGGCCGCTTCAGTTCTTCACGAATTGGAATTTGTCAAAAATATGCGTTTATTATACAGTTTCTTTTGCCGTATGCGGTATAAAACAGTTTATTGTACGGTTTAAATACCCATTTGCGGTATGTAAATAAATGAAATGATTTCCATTTGAAGTATCGTTTCTAATTTCACTCATAAAACGATAGAGCTAGCGGTCTAGCGCATCTTAGTTATTTTTTATAACACCTTTTGAATAAATACGGTGGTCATACAGAATTCAATTTCAAATCATTAAACATTGTATTAACACAATTTATTGATATATATGATTCATCCAGTGTAAGCAAATACTGTAAATTTGTATTTTTCGAAACATCCTTATGAATTGTGTAGGTTTCTTCTACTAACCAATCTGTTTTAATTATAGCAAGGCACCTTAGCGTCGTGTTTATAAAATGGGATTTACATATTTGCCATTGAGGCGCACATGATCTATTGTCCCCGCAGTTTCCGCCATTCCTCTTTCGTTGAAACGATCTTCACTGAAGTAAAACCTGTGTTTTTTATAAAATTTATTTGGTTAATAATGTCGCCGATCGAACTGAAACTCAGTTGGAGAGAGTGCTCATGAGCTGCCCGGTGAGCTCATTCATAGAGTACTCTTTCTGGACGCGAGAGGTCCATGATTCGAGCCCCGGACTGGCTGCAACATTTTTCTCCGTGTGACATTGGCCCCAGGTTTTTATGATAAAGAATGATTGGTTAACACTATAAAGATTATAAAACAATGATAGTGATACAATGTTATTTGGACCTCACTCGACTGAATGACCCGGCTATCTGGTGGTTAACACGCTGGACTGTTAATCCAGAGGTATGGGGGAATATCCCTGACCGTGCTCTGGATTTGTCTGGGGTGCTGTAAGTGTCTCCCACTCAAATAGAGGTCAAGTACTGTTCCTTTCCAGGAAAAACCGCCTCGCATGTATCGGTACTTTACACTGAGAACGTTAAAGAACCAATGATTCTTTTCGGAAAGAGCTAGGGTAAGTATCGCATCCGGAATCCCTTATATCTAACTCTGTGATGCAGAGATAGAGCGACGGCCCCTCGTACCAAAGGTCCCGGGTTAAAATCCCATGATGAGCGTGTTCTGAATTTCGGATCTTTCCACAGAAACGGCGCGAGTCCTGGTTAAGTCCACATGAAGCAGACATCGAGCTTAATTGTTTATGATGAAAGCTTGTTTCGCAATCGATGTAAGTAAAAAGGTAAGTTTAAACTAACTCTGTCTCTTGATTTATCTGCACCTGTCAGATTATGGTACATGATATAGTGTACACTATCAAAGGAGCTTAAAAGCTTATGCTCAATTAAAGCAATTGGTCTCTATTACAACACCGATACTGAAATAGACACGGGTAGTACACCCAGGGACCCTGGACGAGATCAAACCGAATGAATGAATGAATGTGATACCATTCTATATTTATTTACTCATTTAAAGAACGTTTTATTGCAGAAAAATAGACTACTATAGACACTACCGGACTCTACCAGACTATGTGACATCGCATTGCCGTGAGGCATACACTTTCTCATTAACTTCTGGTGACAAATGTCTTGATTTGAAATTGTGACAGGCCAAACTAATCGATGGAATCAATTTAATTATTTATGTAGAAAAATGATAGTAATCATAGGTCACTTTCTTTCATTATCCAGTGCAGTCTGATACATATAGGACGGTTGAGCGAACACAGCTTTGATGTAACTTCAAATGCGTCTTGTTTGCGTACTGCCTTTGAGTCGTTCATACATTGTTCAATAACTGAAAGACAGTCCTTGCTTTGTTGATGCGGTTTTATACAATAAAATTCCTTCTTTGTTGTCATGTAAAGCAACAAGTTTGGGCCCTCAATTGTCACACTTTCTGAACGTTTACAGGTAGAACACCCTATATCATTGATGAGAGTTACCTTTAAGCTTTAATATCTAAAAACATAAATGAGGGTCATGTATTATGCAAGGAAAAAATGATCCCGCGAAGATGGTTACCGCTATTTTGAACACACTCGGGATATTGGCCAAAACTGTTTTTTTGCATACTCTTCTTTCAAACGACTTAAAATTACCAAGTCTAACCGTTCCAAACGTTTTTTACATATTTAAAATGCATTTACACTCGCTGTCATTTTTGCAATGCATGTTGGTGAAGGTATACACCCATTTCTACGCAAACAAAGGTTTTTGGGGACTTATTGGCGGATGTATTTTAGTGTACATTAACCTCAACATTTAAATGTCTTCGTTCATATGTACGAATGATTAATTCAAAGACGCCAGACTGAGCGTTCGTAAAACGTAACACAGTATGGCCTACATTAACCCTTTCTCACATACAGAAGAAATGTGTCGCCCATGAGGCAGACGAATTTTCAAAACATTGTGACAAGAGAAGAAATTGCTCAAAGTAACTTTCTTTCATAGAGATGTTTCAGTTCTATGTATACATAGATGTTTGCAAAGTCGTCTGGCTGAATATTTGCTGTATGTGGGAAAAGCGTTTAGATTAGAAAACATTTACTTTTCAAATTAATTTGTATGACAATCTAATCCGGTTAGTCCTGCAGCGCAGTCAGTATTCAATTAACCCTTTCCCTCATACAACAACATTGCAGCAGACGACTTTGAACATATTTTGTTAAAAAATAGAAAATCTCTATAATCGAATGGACAAACTATGACTATAAGTGGAAAACATTGTGGCAAAAGGAGAAATTGCTCGTTTTGAGCAATTTCTTCTTTTGTCACTATGTTTTCAAAAAACCGTCTGCTGCAGAGGCGTCATAAAGCGTCTATATGAAGGAAAGGGTTAACTGTTAAAATTGAAGTCATCTGGCTGCATATTTGCTGTATGCGGGAAAGCGTTAAGATTAGAAAACATTTACTTTTCAAATTAATTTTGTATGACAATCTAATCCGGTTAGCCATGCAGCGCAGTCAGGATTCAATTAACACAGTGTGGGAACGTATCGCCAGCAACGGGAATTCCCCACGATAATTGCTGTTCGGAAGATTTTAATCTTAACCCTTTCCCACATACAGTAAATCTGCATAAGAAGGCTTTTAAAGCGTCCAAGCAAAACTATGGAAACTCTATGTAATTAAAAGTATGGTAACTGAATAGAGACGAAACCATTGTGAGATTTTTTTCGTTTTGCCACGATAGTATTTTTTAAAAACGTCTGCTTCAGATGCTTCAGGATGCTTCTTTATGTGGGAAAGGGTAAACTCTATTAATTCAGAATTTAACCAAATCAAGATAGAAATGTTGAGCTGTGAAGTCAACATTAAAGAGCCTGGTCAGGTGGCGCAGACGTAACGTCCTGACCTGGTTCCATATTGATGACACAAGCGTCATGAACTCGGTACCAGCAGTCAAAAGGTTAAAACCGTCGTGATTTGAATTCGTTCATAATCTTGTATTAAATATGAAATCTCTCTGGGAGTGTCAAAATCCCATTACATAAACTTATATGACACTACAGTACTAGTTTGATTTCCAGTCTTACGCTCAAGTCTTTGTTACAACGCGCTCCCAAACTAGGAAAATAACGTCACGTCAGCGATTTACCGTTATAAAGTTAGTCACATTGGCGCCAAAATGTGCAAATTTCATGGACATTCTTTCGAAATACGCCTCATTAATCACTTCATGTAAAAAAAAAAAGAATATCTCATTCGTGTTTATGTATTCCCACTTTTAATAAACTCTTTAACTTAGCTGAATATGACGCTCACAAAGGGCTCGCAGCATATTATCTTAGTAAACTAGTTTATTAAAAGGGATAATAAATTATCACTCATGAATATCCTCTATTTAGTTAAAAGTCCAACGCATAAATGGGACTATTCGTGACCAGACTTACATAGTTTTCGTAAAGTTTTAGAATAGAGAAAAGTAAAACCTATAAACATTTAAACGAAAGGGTTTTGTCAAGGTTTTTCCACGATGATGAAACTAATTACGTATATAAAACACCAGACGTATACGATTAAGTATTGTTTCGATCATTAAGTATACAACAAAATCAGTTATAAGTAATAAGGAATTCATTAAATGGTTTATTTTAGAAACAAAATATACTTAATTAGATTTATGCCTGAAAGTGTAAATATAAAAAAGACAAGTTAACAATTTTTGCAACAAAGAAACGATTTTTTTTTCACCATAAAACTTCACATATCAACTGGCTATATCGGTCTTCTGAGAATCTTCAATGAACGCAATAAGGATAATTTGATTTTATTTCTCATTGGGGAAGTTTGATTTCGTAAATTAAATAATTTCCCCGAAATACAATTTATCATTCTTCGACATTTTAACAGAACAGAGGAGACTATAGTTTTCTATTCATCTCAAACATCTATGTACATAGCTCACGGTTGAAACACACACATATGAGCCGTCCCGCGAGGAAACAAACACTGTAGACTCTGCGTAAAGTATCGACCCGGATCAGCCTAAGCATGTCGCGCAACCTAACCCGGACAGACACTTTTCGCCACCTGTGGATTTTCTTTTTCTGGAATCATTATTCTATACCTGTCTCCCCCTGAGACGGAATGTGTCGGCCCGGATCAGTCTGCGCGGACGTACGATCTCATGTCCACCACGCTTACCGGCAGTCTACCGCGGATTATTTGGTTCTGATCCCGAAATACGAGAATAGATTGGAAACAAGGGACGGTTACATGTATAACATACAGAACTTAAGATTTCATATACCCACCCGCAGACCATTATGACACATAGTAAGCCGAAGACGTTTTGAGAACATGTCGAACAATATTCCCTTTTGCCACCATGTTTTCAATTTAGTCAATACTTTAAATCCGAATGTTTGCCTGGATATTGTAACAATATTACAACTGATTTCCTATAACATGTAGATGGTTCTTCTTGATGATTTCTGAACTAGTCCTTGCTTAAACGTAATTCGTATGTTTAACGTAAAGCAGGATGAGGGTTGACCTCATCTGCATACTGACCTTTGAACTTAAAGGCTTTCTTCCTCGTTTATACACAATGAGTCCAAGAATCATGCCGATAGCCCAGCAGTGCACATGGCACCAAGGTACGGTGTAAACGTTTTGCCACCATTCTCCACCGTCTGATAACATTCTGTAAAATTAAATTGGACCTAAAGAGCAACGTCTAAGCACATGAACAACATTTCCCTATGGAATCCTTCACTAATAATTATATGACTGTTTAAGTATTTTGAATAGGGCATTTTGATAACCTTAGACAATTCCCGTGAGATCGGGGCAACAATTCGGAACACTTTTGACGCGAATACTGATATCATGGAAGCAGACTACGAAAGGAACATAAATTGTAATAACGTGCTTCAAAATAAATTTGAGCTAATCATAAGCATATTGGTTTTATACTTTTCGAGAGAGACAAAGGTGAAGTACTTACGCGAAAAAAAATATACCATTAACTGTGTGTTCTTTCCAGAATGCCATACCAATCCCGAGAGACATGAGAGCTACGCTGACGGTAAGTTTTCGTGTGTGTTTGTTTTTCTTCTCACCCAAAGGATCGTCTAGACACAAACTTAAATAGTTCAAGAACGTTATTAATAATACGATTCATTTTTTAGGAATCAAAATACTGGGAGTGCCGAGCTGTTGAATTGTTTCTAGTTGAATATGGCCAAAGTATGTAGCAAATGGTATATGCAAAACAAACAATAAGATAATTCACATTGATTGAAGTGATTAATAACACGTGGTATTCATCACCGGGACAGTTAAGCAACCTTTAACTCGATTGACACTTTTTTCTAATAACTGTTTTTCACTTTATATTTAATTATCTTCCGTCAGCGCGTTTGTCTTTCGTAATTTTGTAATTTTGTGTTCCCTGCAACTTTGATTTCATCGTACACAACGTAATAAGTGCGTGGAGTAAAATTAAATTGAACTAATTGTTTCTAAAAGAAAAAAGGTGTTGTTTAACATAGAACTTTGTTGACAAGAGCATTGTAGATATAATCTAATTTTTGAATTCCTACGCAGTTTGTAGTTTTCACTATCATTGCCCGTGTCAAAATAAACGATGGTATCAAGATCCGATTATTATAATATATAATATATAATACCATGTAACTTGCTCTGTTTAATTATGGTTTAGTTTGTATGGTGTATAATATATAATATATAATACCATGTAACTTGCTCTGTTTAATTATGGTTTAGTTTGTATGGTGTATAATATATAATATATAATACCATGTAACTTGCTCTGTTTATTTATGGTTTAGTTTGTATGGTGTATAATATATAATATATAATACCATGTAACTTGCTCTGTTTAATTATGGTTTAGTTTGTATGGTGTATAATATATAATACCATGTAACTTGCTCTGTTTAATTATGGTTTAGTTTGTATGGTGTATAATATATAATATATAATACCATGTAACTTGCTCTGTTTAATTATGGTTTAGTTTGTATGGTGTATAATATATAATATATAATACCATGTAACTTGCTCTGTTTAATTATGGTTTAGTTTGTATGGTGTATAATATATAATATATAATACCATGTAACTTGCTCTGTTTAATTATGGTTTAGTTTGTATGGTGTATAATATATAATATATGATACCATGTAACTTGCTCTGTTTAATTATGGTTTAGTTTGTATGGTGTATAATATATAATATATAATACCATGTAACTTGCTCTGTTTAATTATGGTTTAGTTTGTATGGTGTATAATATATATTACCATGTAACTTGCTCTGTTTAATTATGGTTTAGTTTGTATGGTGTATAATATATAATATATAATACCATGTAACTTGCTCTGTTTAATTATGGTTTAGTTGGTATGGTGTATAATATATAATACCATGTAACTTGCTCTGTTTAATTATGGTTAAGTTTGTATGGTGTATAATATATAATATATAATACCATGTAACTTGCTCTGTTTAATTATGGTTTAGTTTGTATGGTGCATAATATATAATATATAATACCATGTAACTTGCTCTGTTTAATTATGGTTTAGTTTGTATGGTGTATAATATATAATATATAATACCATGTAACTTGCTCTGTTTAATTATGGTTTAGTTTGTATGGTGTATAATATATAATATAAAATACCATGTAACTTGCTCTGTTTAATTATGGTTTAGTTTGTATGGTGTATAATATATAATATATAATACCATGTAACTTGCTCTGTTTAATTATGGTTTAGTTTGTATGGTGTATAATATATAATATATAATACCATGTAACTTGCTCTGTTTAATTATGGTTTAGTTTGTATGGTGTATAATATATAATATAAAATACCATGTAACTTGCTCTGTTTAATTATGGTTTAGTTTGTATGGTGTATAATATATAATATATAATACCATGTAACTTGCTCTGTTTAATTATGGTTTAGTTTGTATGGTGTATAATATATAATATATAATACCATGTAACTTGCTCTGTATAATTATGGTTTAGTTTGTATGGTGTATAATATATAATATATAATACCATGTAACTTGCTCTGTTTAATTATGGTTTAGTTTGTATGGTGTATAATATATAATATATGATACCATGTAACTTGCTCTGTTTAATTATGGTTTAGTTTGTATGGTGTATAATATATAATATATAATACCATGTAACTTGCTCTGTTTAATTATGGTTTAGTTTGTATGGTGTATAATATATAATATATAATACCATGTAACTTGCTCTGTTTAATTATGGTTTAGTTTGTATGGTGTATAATATATAATATATAATACCATGTAACTTGCTCTGTTTAATTATGGTTTAGTTTGTATGGTGTATAATATATAATATATAATACCATGTAACTTGCTCTGTTTAATTATGGTTAAGTTTGTATGGTGTATAATATATAATATATAATACCATGTAACTTGCTCTGTTTAATTATGGTTTAGTTTGTATGGTGTATAATATATAATATATAATACCATGTAACTTGCTCTGTTTAATTATGGTTTAGTTTGTATGGTGTATAATATATAATATATAATATATAATACCATGTAACTTGCTCTGTTTAATTATGGTTTAGTTTGTATGGTGTATAATATATAATATATAATATATAATACCATGTAACTTGCTCTGTTTAATTATGGTTTAGTTTGTATGGTGTATCATATATAATATATAATATATAATACCATGTAACTTGCTCTGTTTAATTATGGTTTAGTTTGTATGGTGTATAATATATAATATATAATACCATGTAACTTGCTCTGTTTAATTATGGTTTAGTTTGTATGGTGTATAATATATAATATATGATACCATGTAACTTGCTCTGTTTAATTATGATTTAGTGTGTATGGTGTATAATATATAATATATAATACCATGTACCTTGCTCTGTTTAATTATGGTTTAGTTTGTATGGTGTATAATATATAATATATGATACCATGTAACTTGCTCTGTTTAATTATGGTTTAGTTTGTATGGTGTATAATATATAATATATAATACCATGTAACTTGCTCTGTTTAATTATGGTTTAGTTTGTATGGTGTATAATATATAATATATGATACCATGTAACTTGCTCTGTTTAATTATGGTTTAGTTTGTATGGTGTATAATATATAATATATAATACCATGTAACTTGCTCTGTTTAATTATGGTTTAGTTTGTATGGTGTATAATATATAATATATAATACCATGTAACTTGCTCTGTTTCTAATGGTTTAGTTTGTATGGTGTATAATATATAATATATAATATATAATACCATGTAACTTGCTCTGTTTAATTATGGTTTAGTTTGTATGGTGTATAATATATAACATATAATACCATGTAACTTGCTCTGTTTAATTTTGGTTTAGTTTGTATGGTGTATAATATATAATATATAATACCATGTAACTTGCTCTGTTTAATTATGGTTTAGTGTGTATGGTGTATAATATATAATATATAATACCATGTAACTTGCTCTGTTTAATTATGGTTTAGTGTGTATGATGTATAATATATAATATATAATACCATGTAACTTGCTCTGTTTAATTATGGTTTAGTTTGTATGGTGTATAATATATAACATATAATACCATGTAACTTGCTCTGTTTAATTATTGTTTAGTTTGTATGGTGTTAACGCCGATTTCAACATTTTCCCCACAATTTGATCACGGTGTTTTCAGGGTAGGTAACCAGTACTTCAGCTCAATTTCAGGGGCGTAGCTCCCTTTAGGCACTGTAGGCACGTGCCTATACATTTTTTCTAAAAATGCCCTAAAATGCAGCTGCGGCGATACACATTTGCGTAAGACTGATCCGGCCGACACATTCCGTCTAAGGGGGATAGATAGAGTAGTGATTCCTGAAACAGTAAATCCACAGGAGGCGAAAAGTGTATATCCGGGTACGCCTATGTGGCATGCTCAGGCTGATCCGGGTCGATATTTTACGCAGACTCCACAATTTTGATTTTCTCACGAGACCGCCTACACATTAATTATTGCCAAGCTACGCCCATGAATTTATCCTGATACATGATACATACATGTACCAGTGAGTCAGTCGGAATGTTACCCTCATTATCCTGAGCGCTAATTGATGGGAAAGTCATTACTAATTTAATTATAGACGAAAACACATATATTACATTATTATGCACATTCATGCAGATTGTCACATGGCGGATAAGAGGTCCGTATTTAATAATGGAAAATACCAAACCAAATATGGTAATGGTATGTCACTGACATATGATGTGACGTAATTGAAAACAGATCTGACGTCATTCAAAATGCTGTAGTTGGTCGACATTCACACGTCATTCATAAGTTTTATTTAATAATATGTGTGATTTGTTAGGGTTTTTTACTGAAAATAATTAGAATTGTATACGTTTTCTCAATTATTTTTAAAAAGTGTATAAAAAGGGGGGAAATTATGTTACAGTTGCGATTCCTGGCTTTGTATTCTCTATACTAGGAGCGTGGGAATATTTACATCACTCTCTTCCTTCGGTCTAGCGAGATTTCTTTTTTTCCACGCGCCTGGTAGTACAATCCAAAGCCAGGTATCGCTACTGCAATATAATAATCCCTTTTTTATAAATACTCATATCTCTGAGTAGTTTCTCTACGTATTTAAATATACGACGTACGTGCGTCACTGTGTTCAGAAACCAACTGTTAGGCATTTTAATCCAGTGAAGATCTAGGCCAGGCAGTGTATCCGTGCGGTCTGATCTGGTCCTGCACCGTTTGCCAATTAGTAATAGAAAGTTCCAAGAAACTTCTGTAAAATCAGTTTCTAATTGGATTCTTTCCAAGGATGCATAAGTATAGTTTAAACTTCTAATAACGGATTTAACACTTCTGGAAGTAGACTTCTTATAAATCATATGGAGGAAAATATTGAAAATCTCTTTATATAATAGTTTAGTGTTCTCATGTGCAAATTCTTCTTTTTCCGCATTGATTTCAAATTTCGTCTGCTGAGGAGACGTTAGAAAGCGTCGGAATGTGGGAAAGCGTAAAGATTGGATCGTCTTTAGAAAGGTCACATAGGGACACCAACCTTTGTTTTTGTGTCAAGTGGAGAAAGGCACGACGAAGCTTCCATACTATTTAGTTGTAAACCGGGTTTTTAAGGTTCTTTAAAGTTTATGTTACTAACTGGCAAATAGTGCAAACTCAGATGAGACTGCGAGAATGTACGAAGTGTTCTACTATGGACGCAAACTGCTAGGGTTGATTTTCGCAGAGCTCCGTCCATATGCTAACTGACATTGTCCGTTCGTTTTCTGCCGTTGGTTACCCTCGCACTCGGCTATATAGCCATTTGGCGAGCAGACTGACATTGTTAATCATCATGTGACAGTTCAATGTTGATGTACAATACATCTCGGCATCGACATGAAATAAAAACCGAGTGACGTCTTACATCATTTGGGCTATAACTTTATAGGAACCTCGTCAGGAGACAAGAGGTGTAGCTGCACGAGGGAACAGTGGATCGTCGGGTGGTCTTGTGAACACGCACGATCCCCCCTATCCGACTATTACCAATTTCCCACATTCTACAAACCTGCAGCAGACGGCTTTAAAAACATATAGTCAAATATATGTAAAACTCTATATAAAAAAAGAGCAAATTATTTAAAAGTTTAAAAACATTGTGGCAAAAGGATAAATTTGTCTGTATGAGGGAAAGAATTAACATTTTGGATCAAACGTCCTATCATAACATTAACATTGTGGATTCTTCATTGTGCACACATATCTTAATTTTAAAAGGACACGAAGAATACAACTGAATGGAAAAGAAGTTATCCAATTTTTGATTTCCAGAATTAGTTCAAAAGCCTTCTGAAGCAAAGCGCTTAAATCCGTTTGTTGTTTTAGGAAAATGGCGTGTCATTTCTTATTATGTTTCAAAATATTTAAAATGCCGGCAACTTCATTGTGAAGCAACAACCTATTCTCTAGAGACATTCATGCTATGATTACATGTCTTGATAATTAACTAAAACTAATAACTTGTAACAAAAACACAAGACGAGAACGGTCCAATTACCTAAGAACAATGTCCGTTTTATTACAAACCAATAAACAGTACATATGTTACTTTCAAATTTCGAATTTGAATAAGATCTAGTTTGTTCATTTGTTTGTATGGTGTTCTTTGCCACTCTCAACAATGTGTTAGTTATATCACGACATATCCTGGGTAAGTTACGAGTTCTACTGGTCCATCTAATGTTAACAACATGTTCCCTTCGATCCCAATGGTTTGTTTGGAAAAGTCACGTGCGTCATTCATTTCGCCTTCTATTCAATCAACATGCGAATGATATATAAAAAGGAAACAACAGAAAACGATATAAAATACTCTCGCACTAGGCCTTTAAGTTGTGTTGATTAAATTAAATAATCAGATTATCATGGATTCTAGAAATCACTTTTAACATGGGAATATGAATAAAGTGACTTAGGTGAACAGTGTTGATCCATATCAGTTCGTGCATCCGCTAAATCTCATCAAGATATACACTGTGCATATAGTATATACACAGGCTTGATTGAAGCTTCTGTCAACATGTGTACATTATGATAAAGACTCAGTGTAGATGGAAAAGGTGATATGAACAAACACTGATCATAAATGACGAATGATATCTTTACACATGTACCAGCTCATATATAATGAAACACACTGTTTCTGTTACGACTCGTATTAAATCGTCGACTTGTGGTTCATGGTATTTCTACCGGTATTTATGCTCCACGTCAGCGATATGCACGACTTTTGGACGCGATTTTAAAGTTCTTACATATGGCCTAAACAGTGCTACATAAATGAGTATCGTATAATGTAGACCAAGGTTCGGTTGCACGAAAGTGAAGGCTGATCCTGCTCTACATTGCTCGCAATTTCAGTCTTTTTCAGTCGTGCATAATTATATCGTACGCGAATGTTGTCATGAAAGCTGTCTATGTATAAAGTTAGGTAACCTTCGGATAATTTAAAGTTTTATTCTTCATGAGTTAGTTCCCTTTATCAAGAGCTAGTAGGTGGGATACTCGGATGTTGGCTGGTGTCAAAGTAGAAATAATGATAAATAGTAAAAGTTCGTTACTTTTTCGGATAAATGGTTCATATTAATGCTTAAAAATGTTAAAAGTAAGCTCTCAGCATGGGTTTGATTTTTGCAGTTGAACCCATTTCACCTTCTTGTGTCCATATGTTGAGAGACAGGCATATGTCAACACAATGCTTTCAATTACATTTAAGTATTATATTCCATGTGTTTGTGTAGACGTTTTCAATGTCGCCTGCAAGAGATTTATAGTACATGGGAAAGGGTTAACACTCGAGTAAATGAAGTATTATTCAAATGGCTGATAATGCAAGAAATGCAAATTCGTCAGCGTAAGCGTTTCTAAAAAAGCGTGACGTAAAATCATATTCTCTAACGAACTTTTGTAACATGCAGAATTACAAGTCTTTAATTAAGTCCTGCTTGAGTTGGATATTAATCGATTGATTGATTGTTTGTTGTTTAAGCCCCTTTTTATTTATATCACGGCATGTCATGGGTATGTTACCAGTACCACAGGTCCATTTATCCTGACAACAGCCAGTCAGTCGTAATGCTAACCAAGCAACACTTAGCGCCAAGTAGGACAGCCCAGTTGAATATTGACAATTAAACTTAAGTGTATGCACACGGTATTATCACAATTGATTATTTAAACCCGTCCACTAGGAAAAACGTACAGGGTTGGCATTTCTGAATAGTATAAATTAAGATCAACATGTACATCTGCTCCGTAGTTTCAAGTTGATATAATCTTCTAAAACGTATGTGAACAGTGTATATCTTGATCAGACAATGCGGATGCACAGGCCGTTCTGAAATACGTTGTTCACAATAGTCAACGTGTACCTTTTTCCATGAAATGACTCATATATTGATACAGTATTGTTTGGTGAATTGATGATATTGGAATAGGAAAACAATGTAAAACAAGGTCAGACAGCAAGATAGGCAGGCTGGTCTTGGTCTACATATTTTGGAAATGGTGTTTTAAAATGTTAGGCATAACCAACACTATATGCTTAATCCCGGAAGTGTTTATTATCAACCTCGAAATTGAAATAGAATTGCGTATCTCCTTCGTTCTTTGTTTGTTTTATTGGGATTTTACGCCGTTTTCAACATTATTTCACGGCGACAGTTCACTTATTTATGATCCCTGGGTAAACAAACCAGTAATAGGCTAGGAAATGTGCCTTACCCAAGGGCACCCCAACCATGACCGTCATGCCGCGACTGGGGATCGAACCCGGAACGCCCAGTTTCAAATTCCCGACGCTGACCACTCAACCACGGTGGATCCCTAATATCTACTTCGTAACCGCATTGGTGGTGTGTAAAACGTTCGCCATGGGTGCGTGATGTCGCTGGCTCGATCCGGGTTTAGATAATACCAAATATTTTAAATATGGTAGTGATAGCTTTGCCTCCTTGGCGCTCAGGACTGTGGGGTTAGCACTACGACTGACTCGCTGGTGTCAGGACTGTTGAGTTGGCACTACGACTGACTCGCTGGTGTCAGGACTGTGGGGTTAGCACTACGACTGACTCGCTGGTGTCAGGACTGTGGAGTTAGCACTACGACTGACTCGCTGGTGTCAGGACTGTTGAGTTAGCACTACGACTGACTCGCTGGTGTCAGGACTGTGGAGTTAGCACTACGACTGACTCGCTGGTGTCAGGACTGTGGAGTTAGCACTACGACTGACTCGCTGGTGTCAGGACTGTGGAGTTAGCACTACGACTGACTCGCTGGTGTCAGGACTGTGGAGTTAGCACTACGACTGACTCGCTGGTGTCAGGACTGTGGGGTTAGCACTACGACTGACTCGCTGATGTCAGGACTGTGGAGTTGGCACTACGACTGACTCGCTGGTGTCAAGCTAAACGGGACCATTTTACTGATAACTTTACTAAGGAAAAGCCGTCATATTTCTGGAAAATGGTTGAACACGGCGTTAAAGACAATTCAAACTAAAGTGATTAACTGGAGAAGTCTTCGCGGGAAACTAATAAAAGAGTAGCGAACAATGGAGACAAAGAATAGAATTCTTTGTTCAGGCTAATATTGGTCAGCGTTGTTTGCAAGGCATGATGGCAAATTCTGTGTAAAGTCGCGTTAAATAAAATGAGTGTTAAATGCATTCAGGTATACTCAGCGAATAAAAGATTGAACTTGAAATCTTATAATGTTATAACATAACATAACGTGTGCCACTACATTATTACGTATTTGCAGCAAACGAATTATATATCACCAAGGCAATTTATATAAATAAGAACTTATTTATTCAAAAGAATTACAAAACATTATGAAAAATTGTTAATAGATGTTCAGGAGCAATTTCTCATTTTGCAACGATGTGTTCAAAAGTATACTGCTCCAGCTGGGTCTAATGAGGTAGGGTCAATATCTTTAGTTCGAATATTTCTGATTGATCACTTGCTCGAAGATTTCTGATTCATCATTTGATCGTAATTTTTTTTTCTCACTTGTTAGATGACTTGATTGTAAATTTAGTTCGCACACTTGTTTGTACATTTCTGATTCATCCTTTGTTCGTATATTTCCGTTTACTCACTTGTTCGCAGATTTCAGATTGATAATGTCTCCGTATATTTCTGATTTATCACTTATTCCTAATATTCTGTTTGCTCACTTGTTCGTAGACTTTGGATTAACCATTTGTTCGTAGACTTTGGATTAACCATGTGTTTGTATAGATTGGATTAACCATTTGTTTGTAGATTTCGGCTTTAAGAATCTGAGGGAGGACACACTGTCTCACGAGTGTTATAATCACCATGGAAACAGTACGTCAGCCCTTAGTAAATGAGCCATCAAGTCTCCATGATATTTTGGTCAATTGATTGATTGATTGATTGATTGATTGATTGGGGTTTAACGCCTATTTCAACAATTTCTCAGTTATATCACGGCGGTGACAGGGTCAAAGCCAAACTGTAATATCTTGAAAATAAATCTATAATTAATATGTGAATTAAAAGCATTGTAGAATCAGGATAAAAATGATTGTCCAGCGTGTATATTGCTTCATCCTTTGTATATGTGCACATCCACTGAATCCATAACCGCTATTTGCATCCCACCTGCGTCTCCGTAAAGCCTGATCAGGGTCTACAATGAACACTAGTCAGAGACTCAATCTTTCAAATAGCTTCTGATTGGGTGAAATGGTTAGGTACAAGTACATTTAAGAAATTCGATCTGAATCAAAGCGAAACGCAATATAAGCTGCCAGTTGTACAAACACGCCTCGTAGAGAGTCACTGTTCCTAAGTCCATTTCGCAGATGTGTTGTTTTAATAAGGCCATATCAAGGTACTGTCTCCGCTTTGAAGATTTGTTGTAAATAAGGGAGAATCAAGGTCCTGTATCGGTTCAAAGATGTGTTGTTAATAAGTGCGAATAAAGGTCCTGTATCCGTTCGAAAATGTGTTGTTAATATGGGCGAATCAAGGTCCTTTATCCGTTCGAAAATGTGTTGTTAATAAGGGCGAATCAAGGTCCTGTATCCGCTTTGATGATGTGTTGTTAATATGGACGAATCAAGGTCCTGTATCCGCGTTGATGATGTGTTGTTAATATGAACGAATCAAGGTCCTGTATCCGCTTCGATGATGTATTGTTAATATGGACGAATCAAGGTCCTGTATCCGCTTTGATGATGTGTTGTTAATATGGACGAATCAAGGTCATGTATCCGCTTTGATGATGTGTTGTTAATATGAACGAATCAAGGTCCTGTATCCGCTTTGATGATGTGTTGTTAATATGGACGAATCAAGGTCCTGTATCCGCATTGATGATGTGTTGTTAATAGGGGCGAATCAAGGTCCTGTATCCGCTTTGATGATGTGTTGTTAATGTGAACGAATCAAGGTCCTGAATCCGCTTTGATAATGTGTTGTTAATATGGACGAATCAATGTCCTGTATCTGCTTTGATGATGTGTTGTTAATATGAACGAATCAAGGTCCTGTATCCGCTTTGATGATGTGTTGTTAATATGAACGAATCAAGGTCCTGTATCCGATTTGATGATATGCTGTTAATATGAACGAAGCAATGTCCAGTATCCGCTTTTATGAGGTGTTGTTAATATGAACGAATCAAGGTCCTGTATCCGCTTTGATGATGTGTTGTTAATAGGGGCGAATCAAGGTCATGTATCCGCTTTGATGATGTGTTGTTGATATGAACGAATCAAGGTCCTGTATCCGCTTTGATGATGTGTTGTAAATATGAACGAATCAAGGTCCTGTATCCGCTTTGATTAATGTGTTGTAAATATGAACGAATCAAGGTCCTGTATCCGATTTGATGATATGCTGTTAATATGAACGAAGCAATGTCCAGTATCCGCTTTTATGAGGTGTTGTTAATATGGACGAATCAAGGTCCTGTACCCGCTTTGATGATGTGTTGTTAATATGAACGAATCAAGGTCATGTATCCGCTTTGATGATGTGTTGTTAATAGGGGCTAATCAAGGTCCTGTATCCGCTTTGATGATGTGTTGTTAATATGAATGAATCAAGGTCCTGTATCCGCTTTGATGATGTGTTGTTAATATGAACGAATGAAGGTCCTGTATGCGCTTTGATGATGTGTTGTTAATATGAACGAATCAAGGTCCAGTATGCGCTTTGATGATGTGTTGATAATATGAACGAATCAAGGTCCTGTATCCGCTTTGATGATATGTTGTTAATATGAACGAATCAATGTCCAGTATCCGCGTTTATGAGGTGTTGTTAATATGAACGAATCAAGGTCCTGTATCCGCTTTGATGATATGTTGTTAATATGAACGAATCAATGTCCTGTATCCGCTTTGATGATGTGTTGTAAATATGAACGAATCAAGGTCCTGAATCCGCTTTGATGATGTGTTGTTAATATGGACGAATCAAGGTCCTGAATCCGCTTTGATGATGTGTTGTTAATAAGGGCGAATCACGGGCCTGTATCCGTTCGAAGATGTGTTGATAATAAGAGCGAATCAATGTCCTGTATCCGTTAGAAGATATGTTGTTAATAAGGGCGAATCGATGTCCTGTATCCGTTCGAAAATGTGTTGTTAATAAGGGCGCATCAATGTCTTGTATTCGTTCTAAGATGTGTTGTTAATACGGGTGAATCAAGGGCCTGTATCCGTTCGAAGATGTCGAGTCCCTGTAGCTCAGTCGGTAACGACGCGGGCTGTCAATCCAGGGGTTTTGAGTTCAAATCCCGGCTCGACCAACTTTCTTTCCGACGTTTGACAAAAGTCATTGCGACATGCGTCATTCGTCTTCCACCAATGGGCTAAGTCTATGTGGAAAAGCAGCCAGTTGCTTGGGAAGATTGTTGTGTGGTGTACTGGTGTGAGGAAACCAGGAAACACATGAGTAGGTGAACTGGCCGCCATGATATGATTAGAGAAATTGTTAGAAACGGCGTTAAACCCAATCAATCAATCAACCGTTCGAAGATGTGTTGTTAATAAAAGCGAATCAAGGTCCTGTATCCGTCTGAAGATATGTTGATAATAAGGGCGAATCAAGGTCCTGTATCCTTCTGAAGATATGTTGTTAATAAGGGCGAATCAAGGTCCTTTATCCGTCTGAAGATATGTAGTTAATAAGGGCGAATCAAGGGCCTGTATCCGTCTGAAGGTATGTTGTTAATAAGGGCAAATCAAGGTCTTGTATCCGTCTGAAGATATGTTGTTAATAAGGGCGAATCAAGGTCCTGTATCCGTCTGAAGATATGTTGTTAATAAGGGCGAATCAAGGTCCTGTATCCGTCTGAAGATATGTTGTTAATAAGGGCGAATCAAGGTCCTGTATCCGTCTGAAGATATGTTGTTAATAAGGGCGAATCAAGGTCCTGTATCCGTCTGAAGATATGTTGTTAATAAGGGCGAATCAAGGTCCTGTATCCGTTTTGAAGATGTGTTGTTAATAAGGGCAAATAAAGGTCCTGTATCCGTTCAAAGATGTGTTGTTAATAAGGGCGAATCAAGGTCCTGTATCCGTTTGAAGATGTGTTGTTAATTAGGGCGAATAAAGGGCCTGTATCCGTTCGATGATGTGTTGTTAATAAGGGCGAATAAAGGTTCTGTATCCGTTTTAAAGATGTGTTGTTAATTAGGGCGAATAAAGGTCCTGTATCCGTTTTAAAGATGTGTTGTTAATAAGGGCGAATAAAGGTCCTGTATCCGTTTTAAAGATGTGTTGTTAATTAGGGCGAATAAAGGTCCTGTATCCGTTTCGAAGATGTGTTGTTGATAAGGGCGAATAAAGGTTCTGTATCCGTTTTAAAGATGTGTTGTTAATTAGGGCGAATAAAGGTCCTGTATCCGTTTTAAAGATGTGTTGTTAATAAGGAGGGCGAATAAAGGTCCTGTATCCGTTCAAAGATGTGTTGTTAATTAGGGTTAATAAAGGTCCTGTATCCGTTCGAAGATGTGTTGTTAATAAGGGCGAATCCCTATTTATTTATTTAAATAAACGACGTATGTGCGTCGCTGTGTTCAAAAACCAACCGTTAAGCATTTGCGTTCATTGAAGATCTAGACAAGCCAGCGTAGCCAACGTAGGCAGCGTATCCGTGCAGTCTGATCTGTTCCTGCACCGTTCGCCAATTAGTAAAAGAAAGTCCCAATAAATTTCTGTAAAAGCAGTTTCTAATTGGATTCTTTCCGAGGATGCGCAAGTATAGTTTAAACTTCTATTAACTGCTTCTATCCTTCTAAAAGTAGACTTCCTTTAAATCATCTGGAGGAAAATATTGAAAATCTCTTTTTATAACAGTTTAGTGTCCTCATGTGCAATTTCTTCTTATCCGCAATGTTTTATAAATTTCGTCTGCTGAGGAGACGTCAGAAAGCGTCGGAATGTGGGAAAGCGTAAAGATTGGATCGTCTTTAGAAAGGTCACATAGGGACACCAACCTTTGTTTTTGTGTCAAGTGGAAAAAAGGAACGTCGAAGCTTCCATACTATTTAGTTGTAAACCGGTTGTTTGAAGCTTCTTGAAAGTTTATGTTACTAACTGGCAAATAGTGAAAACTCAGATGAGACTGCGAGAGTGAACGAGCTGCTCTACCATTGACACCAATTGCTAGGGTTGATTATCACAGAGCTCCGTCCATATGCTAGCTGACATTGTTCGTTCGTTTTCTGCAGTTATTTACCCTCGCACTCGGCTATATAGCCATTTGGCGAGCAAACTGACATTGTTCTTTCGTTTTCTGCCGTTGTTTACCCTCGCACTCGGCTATATAGCCATTTGGCGAGCAAACTGACATTGTTCTACTCGTTTTCTGCCGTTGTTTACCCTCGCACTCGACTATATAGCCATTTGGCGAGCAAACTGACATTGTTCGTTCGTTTTCTGTCGTTGTTTACCCTCGCACTCGACTATATAGCCATTTGGCGAGCAAACTGACATTGTTCGTTTGTTCTCTGTCGTTGTTTACCCTCGTACTCGGCTATATAGCCATTTGGCGAGCTAACTGACATTGTTCGTTCGTTTTCTGTCGTTGTTTACTCTTGCACTCGGCTATATAGCTATTTGGCGAGCAAACCGACAGTGTTCGTTCTTTATATGTCGTTGTTTACCCTCGTACTTGGCTATATAGCCATTTGGCGAGCTAACTGACATTGGTCGTTCGTTTTCTGCCGTTGTTTACCCTCGCACTCGGCTATATAGCCCTTTGGCGAGCAAACTTTCATTGTTCGTTCGTTTTCTGTCGTTGTTTACCCTCGCACTCGGCTATATAGCCATTTGGCGAGCAAACTTTCATTGTTCGTTGGTTTTCTGTCGTTGTTTACCCTCGCACTCGGCTATATAGCCATTTGGCAAGCTAACTGACATTGTTTGTTTGTTTTCTGCCGTTGTTTACCCTCGCACTCGGCTAAATAGCCATTTGGCGAGCAAACTGACATTATTAATTATCATGTGACAGTTCAATGTTGATGGAAAATACATCTCGGCGTCGGCAAAAAAAAATGAGTGACCTCTTACGTCATTCGGGCTATAACTTCATAGGCGACAAGAGCTCTAGGTGCACGCGGGAACAGTGGATCTTCGGGTGGTCCTGTGAACAAGCACGATCCGTCCTATCAGACTATTAACGATTTCTCACGTACAACAAATCTGCAGCAGACGGCTTTTAAATAATTTAGTGACACAAGTAGTGGAGAAATGTTTCCAAACATTGAAAGCAATCCTATTATAAGTATCTTTAAATATATTCACAGTGAATTTATACCATTAATATATGGTACTTCAGTAGAATATATCGTAATCAGCTGACATTTTGTTATACATTAATACATGTTGTTATACAGTAATACATGTTGTTATACAGTAATACATGTTGTTTCTAGACTGTTTTCCAGAAAGTGTGATATTTATTGTCCTCAGTGTCAGCCAAGTACTAATTGTGTAGAATCGCACTTGCTGCTTTTCTGTCCTAAGTGAAGAACTGTGGGAAACATTGTTATATACATTGAGAGAAAGCAATTTCCTTATTCTTATCAGCATGGATCCGCAAGTACAAATTCTGAAGCTATTACATGGATGTTTGTATTTCAATCTCAGTGATGAATCGAGACAAACAGTGTGTATGATATATCCACAAACAAGCTAAAAACTCTTTGCATGTGTGAATATCTTATAAAACCGTAATGATGCATGTCTATTACTTTGCTCTGAGCAGCAGTGGCTGCATCTTGTACAAGACGCATTTTCGGCCCGAGGCATCGATTATGCACAGCCTGTATAGGCTTATCAATAATATGTATGTTTGAGATTATGATAACTGTCTTTTCCCATCTGTATGTTTGTCTATGTTGTCACATTACACACATACAAATATTTATACAATAACCGTCAATCACGTATCAATGCGTATTAAAATAGTATGCCATATGGTGAATCGTTACTCGAAATAAGAGTTACTTAATGTTTGCATACTGTATTGTTTTATTGCACTAATGTTTTTATTTGTCATATGTCTGTTTTATGTTTGTATTGTTTTGTCTTTCGTATAATTTGTATGTATATAACAATCTCCGTTAATGGAGGCAATAAAGAACTACCCTACTACTAATCATTGACTAAAATTGAAAACATTGTGGCAAAAAGAGAAATTTCTCTGTATGAGGGAAAGAATTATTATAGTGAATTGGTCCGTTTTATTAGAACAGTAACATTGCGGATTCTTCCATATTCACGTATCTTTACTTTGCAAACACACGAAGAATACAATTCTCCCTTTTCCAGAATTAGTTCAAAAGCCTTCTGAAGCAGAGACGCTAAATGCCGTCTGTTGTTTTAATTTAAGACGAAAGTTCTGTCAATTGCGTGTCATTTCTTATTCTGTTTCAAAATATTTGAAATGCCGGCAACTTCATTGGGAAGCAACAACCTATTCTCTAGAGACATTCTTTCTATAATTACATGTTTTGGTAATTTAGTAAAACTAACTTGTAACAAAAACACGTCCAGAAAATGGTTCAATTACCTTAGAACAATGTCCGTCTTATTACAAACCAATATACAATATATGTGCTACTTTCAAACTTCAAATTTGAATAAGATATAGTTTGTTTGTGTGTATGGTGTTCTTTGCTGCTCTCAACACTTTGTTTATATCACGGCGATTCCTGGGTAAGTTACAAGTTCTTCTGGTAAGTTACGAGTTCTTCTGGTCCATCTAATGTTGACAACAGGTTACTAAGTCTGTTCCCTTCGATCCCAATGGTTTGTTTGGAAAAGTCACGTGAGTAATGATTACTGAAACAGAAAATCTACAGGGGGCGAAAAGTGACTGTCCGGGTCAGCCTGCGTGGCATGTTTAGTCTGATGTCGATCGATACTTTACGCAGAGTCCACACTGTTGGTTTTCTCGAGGAACGGCTCATATCAATATATCTGCGTAATGTATCGACCAGATCAGCCTGCGCTGTCCGCGCAGACTGATCCGGCCGACACATTCCGCCTAAGGGGGGATAGATAGAGTAGTGATTCCTGAAACAGAAAATCCACAGGAGGCGAATACTGTCTGCCCGGATTAGCCTGCGCGACATGTTTAAGCTGATCAGGGTCGATACTTTACGCAGAGTCCACAATGTTGGTTTTCTCGAGGAACGGCTCATAATCAGATGATCATTGATTCTAGGAATCGGTTTAACATGGGAATATGAACAAAGTGACGTTCGATCAGTCCACAAAAACTCATTTTTAAACATTTAAGGTATCATTTGTCTGTTGTCTAACTGTAGTTATTTGATGAAATTGGTCATTTAAGAGAAAATAATATTTACCTAGGTATATAATTATATAATAACGAGTGTTACGATCCAGGACAGTCCGATAATAATTTTCGCTGCGATCCTTATCAGTTTGATTGTTGAACGAAAGTAGATAATCGGATTATCATGGATTCTAGGAATGTCTTTTAACATGGAAATATGAACAAAGTGACTTTGGTGAACAGTGTTGAACCAGATCAGTCCGTGTATCCGTCCGCACAATCTCATCAGTGTATACACTGTGCATATATTACCTGTACAGGCGTGATTGAAGCTTCTGTCAAGTTAACATTATACCAGATTGTAATATATGATCATGAAATGAGCCGTCCCGCGAGAAAGCCAACATTGTGGACGTAAAGTATCGACCCGGATCAGCCTAAGCATGCCGCGCAGGCTTACCCGGATAGACATTTTTCGCCTTCTGTAGATTTTCTGTTGCAGGCATTATAACTCTATAATTATATTCCCCTGAAACGGAATGTATCGTACCGGATCAATCTGCGCGGACTGCGTATGCTGATCTGGGTCGATATATTACGCAGAGGCCATATTGATGCTTTTCGCGCGGCTCAAATGAATATTGAGACTTATCAAAATGTTTGTACGTAAATATTGTTTGTATTTTTTGTACATGTATGTTTTCTTGTTTCTGATGCCATATGTGTTCACTGTTAACATTTATATTGATCAAAGGCGTGTAAATGCTGATTTTGCTGAATAAAATTGAATTGAATTGAATTGTCTACGTGTGTAAATTTTGATAAGAATGTGAAGATTCACTAGGTGATCTGAACATACACTATTTATTAATGCCGAGGTATACCTTTCCCCATGCGCGAGCTCATAGAAGGACGGTTTCTGTTTCGACACGTCAGCGATATGTCATTTTTGGACGCAATTTTAAAAGTTCT
Source organism: Serripes groenlandicus (assembly GCA_031761405.1). NCBI lineage: Eukaryota > Metazoa > Mollusca > Bivalvia > Cardiida > Cardiidae > Serripes > Serripes groenlandicus. The sequence continues at coordinate 60,497,831 of JASEVX010000011.1, read as the reverse complement.
TACGTATGGCCTAATTATTGAAAGATAAATGAATATCGTAACATATAGACCAAGATTAGATTACATGAATGTGAAGGCTGGTACTACTCTACATTGCTCGCAATTTCTGTCTTTTGCAGTCTTGCATAATTATATTGTAGCGGGAATGTTGTCATGATAGATATTTATGTGTAAAGTTAGGTAACCTTCGTATAATTTCAAGTTTTATTCTTCATGAGTTAGTTCCCTTTATCAAGAGCTAAAAGCTTGCATTAAACAGTTGCAGGCTGGAAATTCAGATTTTGGCAAGGGTCAAATTAGAAATAATGATAAACATTAAGTTTGCTGGTGCATTTTGGATAAATGGTTGATTTTTAATGTTTATAAATGGTAAAAGTAAGATCTCAGCATAGGTTTGATTTTTGCGGTTGAACCCATGTCTCCTTCTGGTCCATATGTTGAGGGACAAGCATGTCGCAACACTGCAGGCGGAGCTAGGCGTGAATTTTGAGGTAAATGTAAATACCAGCTTTCGCGTCAAAGATTGCTTGAAAAGGAGCTGGAAACATGCTATTTCTGACTGCGTCCGCCGGTTGCTTATGGGTTTGAGAATCTTAGCAACCTTCAATAAAAGAATAACCCCTGCGTTTTTGTTGGGAGATATTTGTAATGACGGGTAAATTTGCTATTTTTGTCCTACTTGTTTCACTCTGTTTCATACCACTTTTGGGGCTAATTATTTCGATTATATGACTGAGCGTGATAATTCTAGACATTTTCTAATAATTTCGGCTCTCCTTGATACATGAAAAGCATTATAGTTATACAGGAATAGATATTATAACAACTATTGAGAGAAGAAAAGTGTCGGTCTCCCTGGATACAGAAACTCAGCTTTCAACTGTTTATTGTCACCAATACAATACCGTGTACACTACTTAAAACAGAAATCTGAATGGCTTGATAAAGCAAGCAAATTCGTCAGGGTAAAGCGTAAGCATGACGTAAATCATATTCTCTAGGTCGAATTACGCCAAATACATAGTCCCTAAAAACTTTGTTTGCATAGAAATGAGTGTATACCATCACCGGAATATTGAATATATGACATTTAGTTTGAAATCATTGTTGAAATCATTGTAAATGTGTATATGATGCACTGGAAATGATTGATTTGATTACTTTTAGTATTTTGACATCGTTTGAAAGTGAAAGAAGAGAATGCTAAACACCGTTTTGTCGGACCAATTTGCTCCAAAATGACGGTAACCATTTTCGCTTGGTGAAATATTTCTTGCATAATGTATGACCCCACATGTTCTTTGGATTGTTTTAAAGCTAGAAGGTAACTGTTTCCAATGCTATATGGTGTTCTACATGAGAAACGCTTAGAAAGTGTGACAATTGAGGACTGAAACTGGTCGATTTATATGGAAACGAAGAAGGAAATTGTTTGGTGTATTGTAACCTGTAACGAACTACTGTAACATGCATAATCACAAGTCTTGAATATAGTCCTGCTTGATTTGGATATTGATCGATTGATTGATTATTAGGTGTTTAAAGCCCCTTTCACCAATAGTTTAGTTATAAAACGTTGTTTCATGCGTATGTTACCAGTACCACTGGTCCATTTATCCGGACAACTGCCAGTCAATCGTAGTGCTAACCCCGCAACACTTAGCGCAAAGGAGGGCAGCTAAGTTGGATTTTGACAACAAAACTTGCAATTTATGCACACGCGATTATCAAAATTATGTATTTGAGTTCGTCCATGAGAAAAAGTACAGGTTGGCATTTCTGAACAGTGTACGTTAAGATCAGCCTGTACATCTGCTCCGTCTTTCAGAATATACACAAGTTTGCAGTATCTTCTTAAGAGTGTGTGAAAGTACTTTTGTGAACAGTGTAGATCTTGATCAAACTATACGGATGCACAGGCCAATATGGATATACATTGTTCACAAAAGCCAACTTGTACCTTTTTCCATAAATGGCCTCATGTATTATTGCAGTAGGGTGTGATGCATACTGATATTGGAATGGAAAACAATTTAAACCAAGATCAGAGAGCAAGAATACGCAGACTGACCTTGGTCCAGATATTTTGGAAATGATGCTTCCCATCTTGTAAACACTTTCTTACGCCTCTGCAGCAGACGACTTTTGGAAACAATGTGGCAAAAGAAGAAATTTCACATGATGAGAAATTTCTCTTTTTGCCACAGTGTTTTCAACTCTTTTCAATAATTACACTTTCATTTTATTTTAATATTTTTGCCCAAATAATATGAAAGTCGTCTGCTGCATACTTGTTGTATGTGGGAAAGGTGTAAAGGATTGAAGGGTATTAATTAACCCACAGTACGCTTATTCCCGGCCGGATGTACCGTCAACCTCGTATTTGAAATAGTACTGCGCATCTACTTCGTAACCGTGGTGTAGTGTAAAACGTTCGCCTTGGATGCAGAATGTCGCGTGTTCCATCCCCGGCCGGGTCCTACCGAAGACTTTAAAGATAGTAGTGATGGCTTAGCCTCCTTGGCACTACGACTGACTCGCTGGTGTCAAAGTCAATTGGACAAGTTTTACTGGTTACCCAGGAAACGCCGTCATATTACTGAAAAATTGTGATAAACTGGAGTGGTATTTGTGGTAAACTTACAAAGGAGTAGCGAACAATGGAGACAAAGAATAGAATTCACGACTGTACAGGTAACTCTGGGTTAGCGTTGTTCGCAAATGATGGTGAAGGTCAAAAAGCATGTGTTGCCACATTCAGTCGTGTATAATAACATTAAGTGTTAACTGTAATCAGGTATATTCTGCAGATAAAAGAGTAATCTTGAAATATTATGTTGTCAATATGTTTATTCAATAATTACGCAAATATGTCATGTCCCGTGTGCCATTAAATTGTTTACCCTTTTCAACATGACAACGGATTTGCAGCAGACAAATTTGATATCGCCATGGCAACTTCTTATCATTAAGAATTGAAAAGAATTGTAAAATATTATGCAAAAGGGTTAATTGATGTACAGGAGCAATATGCAAGGAGGTTTTCACAGGTATTCTGTTTCAGCTTGGGTCTAATGGGGTAGGGTCAACATGGCCACACCTTCTTTATCCGTGTATATTTCTCTTTCATCTTTTGTTCATAGATTTTTTTGTTTTCTCACTTGTTGGTAGATTTCTATTTGATCACTTGCTCGAAGGCGGCTGTTTGATCACATGTTCGAAGCTTTCCGTATGATCACTTGCTCGAAGATTTCCGTTTATTCACATGTTCGAGGATTTCTGATCCATCATTTGATCGTAGATGTTTGTTTGATCTATTGTTCGTAATTTTCTTTTTTTTTTCACTTGTTAGCTAACTTGTTCGTAGATTTCCGCTCGCTTACTTATTCGTAGATTTCTGATTTCTCACTTATTCCTGCTTTTCTGTTTGCTCTCTTGTACGTAGATTTCCGTTCGCTAACTTGTTCGTAGATTTCTGATTTTTCACTTATTCCTAATTCCTCTCTTGTTCGTAAACTTTTGATTAACCATTTGTTTGTAGATTTCGGCTTTAAGAGTCTGAGGGAGGACACACTGTCTCATGATTGTTATAATCACCATGGAAACAGAAAGTCAGCCCTGAGTAAATAAGCCATCAAGTCTCGTTGCCTTTTTGGTTATTTGACAGGTTCAAAGGCAAACTGTAATATATTGAAAATGGACCTATAATTAATATGTTGAATTAAAAGCATTGTAGAATAAGGCGAAAATGATTGTCGAGCTTGTATATTGCTTTATCATTTGTATATGTGCACATCCACTGAATCCATATTCGCTATTTGCATTCCAACTGCCCCTCCGTGAAGCCTGATCAGAGTCTACGATGAGAACCAGTCACAGACTCAATCTTTTTAATACCTTCTGGATGGGTGCAATGGCCAGGTACAAGTACATTTATGCAATTCGATCTAAATCAACGTGAAATACAACAGAATAATGAAAGCCATACAAGTGCCATGGTTTTGTCTCGACCATTAGCAGATCGGCAGCTCCATATTAACGCCTAGACGTTTTCGTCTGCTACATATTTGTTGTTGTAAGTGGGAATGGTGAATTAAATGTTGGGTAACTAGATTCGCTTGTGTCGACAAAGTCCATGTTCTTGGATCCTAGAGTAGAGTTAATAAGGGCGAATCAATGTCCTGTATCCGTTTGAAGATGTGTTGTTAATAAGGGCGCATCAATGTCCTGTATCCGTTTCGAAGATGTGTTGTTAATAAGGGCAAATAAAGGTCCTGTATCCGTTTCGAAGATGTGTTGTTAATAAGGGCAAATAAAGGTCCTGTATCCGTTTCGAAGATGTGTTGTTAATAAGGGCGAATCAATGTCCTGTATCCGTTTGAAGATGTGTTGTTAATAAGGGCGAATCAATGTCCTGTATCCTCTTTGATGATGTGTTGTTAATAAGGGCGAATCAATGTCCTGTATCCGTTTGAAGATATGTTGTTAATAAGGGCGCATCAATGTCCTGTATCCGTTTCGAAGATGTGTTCTTAATAAGGGCGAATCAATGTCCTGTATCCGTTCGAAGATGTGTTGTTAATAAGGGCGAATCAAGGTCCTGTATCCGTTTGAAGATATGTTGTTAATAAGGGCGAATCAAGGTCCTGTATCCGTTTGAAGATATGTTGTTAATAAGAACGAATCAAGGTCCTGTATCCGTTTCGAAGATGTGTTGTTAATTAGGGCGAATAAAGGTCCTGTATCCGTTTCGAAGATGTGTTGTAAATAAGGGAGAATCAAGGTCCTGTATCCGTTCGAAGATGTGCTGTTAATAAGGGCGAGTCAAGGTCCTGTATCCGTTCGAAGATGTGTTGTTAATAAGGGCAAGTCAATGTCCTGTATCTGTTTCGAAGATGTGTTGTTAATAAGGGCGAATCAATGTCCTGTATCCGTTCGAAGATATGTTGTTAATAAGGGCGAATCGATGTCCTGTAACCGTTCGAAGATGTGTTGTTAATAAGGGCGAATCAATGTCCTGTATCCGTTCGAAGATATGTTGTTAATAAGGGCGAATCAATGTCCTGTATCCGTTTGAAGATATGTTGTTAATAAGGGAGAATCAAGGTCCTGTATCCGTTTCAAAGATGTGTTGTTAATAAGGGCGAATCAATGTCCTGTATCCGCTTCAAAGATGTGTTGTTGATAAGGGCGAATCAAGGTCCTGTATCCGTTCGAAGATGTGTTGTTAATAAGGGCGAATCAAGGTCCTGTATCCGTTTCAAAGATGTGTTGTTAATAAGTGCGAATCAAGGTCCTGTATCCGTTTCAAAGATGTGTTGTTGATAAGGGCGAATCAAGGTCCTGTATCCATTTCAAAGATGTGTTGTTGATAAGGGCGAATAAAGGTCCTGTATCCGTTTCAAAGATGTGCTGTTGATAAGGGCGAATCAAGGTCCTGTATCCGTTTCAAAGATGTGTTGTTGATAAGGGCGAATCAAGGTCCTGTATCCGTTTCAAAGATATGTTGTTAATAAGGGCGAATCAATGTCCTGTATCCGTTCGAAGATGTGTTGTTAATAAGGGCGAATCAAGGGAGGACACACTGTCTCATGCAAGACAATAATTAGCATGGAAACGAGGATGTCTTCCCGCGATTCACTCTCTATTGTTTAACCGTCACCGTGGTAATGGTTACATCTTCTTCTCTCGTTTAACTCTAATATGTAGATTCATCCGTTTAGAATTTTGCTTCTTTCTCTTCCGTCTCCGAACAATTTATGCCTTTACAGCGGGCGAATGTATGAAACAAAGCAATATGTTGACAACACGACAAATTGCTTAAAACGAGCAATATCAGCTTTTACATCGACTGTTTTCAACTGTTAGTATCAGGTTTGCAGTCCCTAAGTTTCTGAGGAATTCGCCGTGGTCGAGTGGTACTTGTCAGGGTTTTGAAACCGGGCGTCCTGGTTCGATTCATAGTCGCGGTCATGGTGTAGTGCCCCTGGACAAGGAACATTTCCTAGCCTAGTACTGGTGTGTTAACCAATGGATTATGAAGAACTGAACTGTCGGCTTAATATAACTGAAATGGTGTTAAAAACGCCGTAAAACTCCAATAAAACAAACAAAGTACCTACGTTTCTGATGTTACATGTTCCTCCTCAAATGTCTTTAAAGCATCTGGCTCTAGAAAGTAAAACGATTTATAAACAATGATACTCTGCTTCCACAGCTACTGACAAAATATTGTATTCCTATTGTATTACCATGGTGGTAAACCTGATCAAAGTGTGGCTCCTGAAGCTTTGGCTTTTCTATGTTAAAAGTCTAATTCCGTATCCCGTTAAATTCCTGTGAACGAATCTGATATTAATGTACATTGCCTGCAACTGTTGATTAAAATTGAGAAGTAAACTCTTCCATGTTTACAAACGGGCGAATCAACCTTCATGTAATAAGAGCTTTGGATTAGTTTGATGCCCAAAAGGCAGACACAGCCTATTTCATGTGTGACAGCTCGTTACGAGCTGACTCACCTGATCTGTATTGTTTGAAAAAAAACACAATATTGCCATTGGCGCTGAAATAGTTAAAAAGACGTCAATCGTTAAAAAGACGTCAATCGAGTACAATAAGAGTTCATCTACCATAGGTACAATCACTGAACAATAAGAAGCGATAAAAACTAACCGAGTACTAGCATAGAGATCACTGACATATAATTACGTTACTGTGGCGAGATACCACCAAATGTAATCATTAATGTTAATTATAGCTAACATACTTCTTGGTGGTCAGTGACCCATGTTGAGTACTCGGAGTGTTTGTATGCCTGGTTTTATGTTAACCATATCCCCTATTGAATCATATGCAGCAGTGAGCTTTTAAAAAATACTGGAAATTTCTAAAGAAATAAAGAAATCACTGTAAGAAAAATGAGAATGCTTAGGATTTGGACTTATAATAGAAAATAATAGATAAGTGCATGAAACAGGCATTATATGTTCAACATGGCCAACGCAAACTGTGGAATATAAATATAAATGCATGCCTAAAAGTGTTCCAAAGAAGAGGTGTACAATTTAATAAGGCAGAAGTATCGGCATCATTGATTCTATAACCTTCAATGATAAATTTCAATTGCAAATATTCATAAATATGTCAAAGCAACAACGACGAAAAGTAGAAATTATAATATCAGCTAAAATAGTAGTTTCAAATTTGGACAAATTATCGAATCGAATCGGATGGTGATGGTTTAGAAACAATAAAACTGAAAACAATTAATGATATAAATTCTAACATTAACCAAGATTGTACTTACCCTTTCTTAGTTCACGTCAATGGTACTGTCAACATTTGAAGAGAAACTGCAGAATAGAAAGTCGGTGGTTTCTTATATACACACCAAGCATCCAATGTGAAGGTCACACTGACAGACTATCCGACATATGACGAAACCTACCAGACAATGGGGACGCAGTTTCCGGTACACCATTGCGCCGGTTACCAACCTGCGTGTTGTGTATAAACTTCAATGGTATCCTATACACAAGGGACACTCTAGCAATGGCTTCAAATTCTTTGTTCCATGTGGCTAAATCGTTATGATGTATTCTGGCTTATCGTTTACTTATACATGTTTATGAGACAGGTATTAACCCTATCCCACACATAGACGCATTTAGGCGCATCTGCAAAAGAAATCCGTAAGAGCAGTGTAACAAATTGATAAATTGCTCATGAACTTTATTCAATATTAATACTTTCATCTGGAGTACAATTCCATAACTTTTTCAAAGTTGTATATATATTTGATTATACAAATGTTGATTAAATCTAGAAATCCATTTTGTTTCTCTTATTACTCTGGCCTTTTATGCAAATATGTCATACATGCATTTTCGTCTTGTGGTTGTTTAACGTAAACACATGTGGTAATATAAATGAAACGCACTTTGAACTTTATTGGACCATTGTTCTTAATCTGCTTCTTTTTTGGCATCCTAACGGATCGCTAATTACTCATTTGAATTTATTGGGGGCTTTAGCGTCAGTTAAGCGTTAGTGTCTGTATTGTCGTTTCTGATTTAGGACATATGCTCGAAAGAACCAGAAATATGACTTAAAAATTGATTTTCATACAACGTTAATTCTTGTTGTATAAAAAGTATAAACAAGGTTCTTTGGTGTCAAAATCAATCAAATTCGAATGGATTATTGTTAAGGTCTTCGCATATGTGCATACAACAAACATCTGTGTGAATACTCGTTAACTAACTATGGGGCAAATTTGTAAAAACGGTAATCAACTAGTACAATGTTCCGAAATCAACTTGTTGCACAATAGTTCCATCTATGGAAAGGGTTCATTCCTTTCCATGTAACAGACGCTTCCAGACTTTTAAAAACATTTTGGAACAGGGAGGAATTACCCGCAATGTTTCAAACTCTGTATCAGTAATACATTTCAAGATTTCTAGATGATACCAATATTTCTCGCAGAGTGGTTTTCAAAGCAGACAACTCTTAAATATTTCAGCGCCATTAGCAATATTGAAAACCTTGAAAACACTATAGATGCATGTGAGTTAGATCGTAAAGAGCTGTCTACTAGCATTGTTTGCATTTTAGTTATAAAAATATTACAAATCTCTTATCATATGAAAACTGAAGTCGCCCGATTGTCTACTTTAGGATATTCGGCACTGAACGAGAGTTAAACTATAATATAAAGTATACTGTGTAAGGGATATTACATTACCATGACGTTGAAACAGAACCAACAGAAGATATCACAATAAAAGTCTACAAGAAACATAAGCCGGGTACAAACCCGTCTGTCTTTTTGACAAAGCAAATGTAATATAGTTGATCTAAACGACAGAAGCTTTCTGATACGGCCAGCTGGATCCCGTCAGAATAATATTTACTTCTTACCGTTACGCCACGTGGAAGAAAATGGTTGGACCAGTCATTGTCTTTAATAAGTTTGTTATTGAGTTAATCGAATAACAGTCACATATTTCTGAAATTCAAACAATAAGGTAGGTAACTTATTCTTATTTCTTCGTTTCTTGTTTTCTGACTGACTTTGACTATCTTTAACATACAGACGTATCTGCAGCAGAGAACAGTGTTACAAAATCAATCAGAAATTGCTCGTAATGAGCAATAGCTCATTTTTCCACACTGTTATGCAACTGTTTTTAATAATAACACTTTCAATTATAGAGATTTTACAGTTTTACAGATGTTTTCAAAGTGGCTGGCTGCAAATTGTATGTACCCTAGCAAATGATGATTGTTTTTAATAACGTGCAATATTAAAAAATGTGACTTTTCCTGTACAAATAACTATATATATGACGCGTTTCGTTGAAAAATTCTTTATAGTGATTATACAGGCCAAGAGTTGGTTGTACATGTTGAAATTAGGAAAATTCTCACAATGGTATCGTAGCCTCGGAGATCAGCATACGTTACAGGTATATATTGTTTGAGAGAAAATTGATTAAACTAAAAGTGGCATGCGTTAAACCATTAAGAGTGCACGTTTATATGAGAAGTTGCATATTGGGATACTTTAAAACTTGTTTGCAGAAAGTGAAGACGGTAGAGTAACTGTGTGCATATACAGGTTCACCAGAGCCTTCACTGTTCCCAAATACAACTATTTACTAAATTTCTCGACGCGAATCCAATCTTAATTAATATTTGAGATAACAACTGCCATTTGTGTCAAGCTCAGATTGATGAAATATTCGAGGGACATTTTACTGTGACACCGCCCCACTAAAACCCATTTAGATGGTCGGCCAAAAAAACGTACATCTATCACCTAAAAAAATTACCATAAGTCATGTGATACCTGGGGAATTTTCATACATGAGTCGTGGATTCATGTTTCTTATACGAGTCACGTCACATGAAAAGCGACCTTCTGAAGATGTGTGCCTGGTGTGCGTTACGCCATTTCCAGGAGTATTGCAGTTAAATCACGAGATTTCCTTGTTTAAAGACCCAGTACTGTCGGACGAAATATTCCTGATGCCGAAGGATCTGTCATATTAAACTCCAAGGAAGGAGAGCCACCATTAGTACCACCTTTAATGTATTAGACATTACCCGAACAGGTTTAGAACGCTGGTCTTCCGCTCGACCAGGATTTTTGAAATCAATGGTATTCAATCATCAATTCGCATACTTGTAATTTCAGTATGTAGTCATAACCGTTATTCAGATACATCCGCGGTACCAGATGGCCAACATAGATGATCCTGATTGCTCAGTCGCAAAGCGATCTAGAACATTACTGACCGATAATTCTCGTATCGCGTGGTTCCCCTTTGTATCACGTGGTTCCCCTTTGTATCACGTTGTGCAGGTTTTCATTTTGACAAGGGATAGGTTATATTAATATACGGTCAATGCAATTTGATAGCGGTAATCTAGCCTGTCATTTTATATTGACAGAGAAGGTCGAGAACCGTGTATATAAACAGTATTTTAGTGTAAGGGAGCCTTAGTTCCGTTTCCAATGTTAATGTAACTGTTTTACCGAGCACACCATCTCGACACATGGCCTCACGTCAGACCAAACTTCGCGTAATGATGACACGTTGAGATAAAGATCTGCCTGCGGATCGATTCAGTCGGATTTAAAAACACATTTTGTTATCGGAAATTCTTGACACCTTCGGGGGAAAAATGCAAATTACATCGGCAGGTCAGCCAATGCTAATGCGCAGGTTTTTCTGAATAGGATCTGGATGGTAATTTTAGTTCAACACACCTGATTAATATACGTCCATACCTGTGAATGGTTACATACCCCCTGAAAACGCATTCATCATTCACACGCGTACATCTATATACAGCATCAGCAACGAATTTGTTGCATCCCTAGTATCCGTTTTGATATGGTGTGACCCTGGCTAAGGGCTCTGTGGGTATCGACTTGTCGGGTATTTGCGATCTGGGTCTCATCGGGTTTCCTGCAACAAAGAAAGTATCTGTTTACAATAAGTAATTGTTAACTGGGGGCTGAAAATAGGGGAGACACACACCGTAAACTCTATCCCACATACAACATATCTGCAGAAGACGAATTTGAAAACATATAGGTAAAATACATCTAATAGAAATTAATTAAGGTATAAGTATTGAGTTGAAATTATGATGGTAAAATAAAATAATTCAAAACACGAGCAATTTCTTCTTTTGAAGAAATAATTTCATAAGTTAGCTAATGAAGCTGCGTCAAAATATATCCATATATTGCGAAGCGTTTTAAGGCCGACAGCGAATTTATATGGCTGTTTATCATTGTTGATCGTTTACCTTATATGAAATGTTTGGAGTCGTATGGATGCTTAGAAAATATCTTATGAACATTATTTATCTTGATAAAGAATATATTTTGATATAAAGAGGGCGAAAACGTGAGGAAAGAGAGATTATTGTTTCTTGAGAGCAATTGTGTTCTCTTTTTTTTTCTACAGTCCTTTTATAAATCGTCTGCTGAAAGGACGGACAACGACGTTTCCAACAGCGAAAGAGTTGTAAGAGTGACTTTTTATAAACAGTCCCAGGGGGGAGTTAGAACATCTTGTATCTAGGGTTAAACGATCGAAATGATTCCTTGTCAAATTATAGAACTTTTAGCCATGTTTTACTATTGTCCATTACGGAGATCACCTATTAAACATGTAGAGTGCTCCTGTAACTCGCGCATCGTAGTTAAGGGACGTTTTGACTTTCATGGTGTAAAAATTCGAATTTAATTCTTATTTACCGTAAAACCCTATGTTGTGGATACTCAAATCGATCGTTTCTATGAAGGTGTAACGATAAATTGCAATACTCTCGACAGGTGGTTTAGCTCTTTTTAACATACAACAAATCTGCAGCAGACGACTTTAAAAACATAATGTTATGAAAGTATAATTATTGAAAACGGTTCAAAATAATGTGACAAAAGAAGGAATTGCTCATTATGAGCAATTTCTTCTTTTGCCACAATTGTTTCAAAAGTCGTATGCAGCAGAGACGTCAGAAAGCGTCTCTTTTTCTAGAAAATAGGTTAATCCAGTAACACAAAATATTGCAGTACTATGTTTATTCCGCCTTACATAGCCATTCGAAGGCGCATATCACATGAACCCGTACCTTGAAAATGTACAAATTGTCTGTTGTGCACAATGAAGATCCAGACCAGCATGTGCATCTGTACAGCCTGATTAAGATGTTCACTGTTAAATTATTACTTTCACAAGCTTGTAAGAAAATAATGTCAATTTGCGTAGATTTTGATAAGACGGAGAAGATGAACAGGCTGAGATGAAACTATACTGTTTAGAAATGCCAATGTCTACCTTTACACATGGACGTGCACATATAATATGTATTCCGAATGATAACATTTCCTTGGAAACGCCTATAATTATACCCAATGAAGTTAATTGTCTTTCGAAATAAGGACGTTTAAAATACAAATACCAGACACAACGTCACAATACCCCCCTACAAGTAAGTACAAAATGATTTCTTGAATGCGACACATTCGATTGACATTATCTACTTAAAGGCTCGTATAATTCCTGAGAAACGTAAACACACCAACACACACACATATATAAGAAATAAGAAATAAAATAAAAATGAAGTTAAAGTACTACAAGACAGGTAAACAGAAATAAATAATCAGATTGAGAAATTTCCCAAACGAAATAACATATCCTCAATATAACAAGTCGTATGCACAGTCCTGTACTTTTCACGTCAATGCCATTAATGTACAGGTACGTCGAAATATATACCAGCCACGCCCAGCGATTCGGGTCTTAATCATTCTCTTCCTTGACATCAATTAATGTTATATTGGCATAAAACTAGTGGATCTACGATTTCGGTTATGTTAGACGATGCGCGTTTAGGTAAAGACTCTCATGAGACTTCTAGTGTGTGGATGTATATGCTTACCTGGGTCTTCACTGTGCGCAGCAGCATCACTACCTCAAATCGCCAGACACCTGGTTAATACACATTACGAGTATCTAAACTATTTAAAAAATGGCATTCTAAATATCCAACATCAATTTTCAAAGTTCACACCACATTACAATAAACCACAATCAACGCATGTAAAGCATAGCTATGTAATATCCGTATTTTTCAAACTCCCCAAAACTCACATCACTATATTCGTTGAATATTTAAAATGCATATAGCTGTAACTACATCAGGTGAGAATATACTGTTACACCTGTTGCTCCAATATATATGTATCGAACTTTTAAATAACTTTAAGCACAATATTGAGTTTCAGCTATTTGTGAACTTCAAATACTCGCACGACCACTATATACCACAACCCAGCTGTGATGTCACTGATGCGGTTTTGTGACACTTTCCTCGTTCCAGTTGATGTAGTTGACCAGGTCACGTGACGACTCGACTCGGCACGGCAGACGACATTGACAGTGTTACACTTGACAGTCAAAATATTAATTAATTTGTCAGTCACGTCATGTACAAAGGGAGCCATTTAGTTCGGTCGTTCCGCGTAAACAACACTGTATCTAAGAGAACACACAAGTCATCACAACGGTTAAAATTAACCCTTGTGTTTGCTTAACCAATTCCCAAACATGGCTCTTATTTGGGTATTTCGAATAATTATTCCTTATTTGACACCAAAACCCCTTTGCTGTGGGTTCTCAAAAGAATCGCCCCAGTGAGATGATGCTTTCGATCACCCGCACCACAGGGTTTGATTGAGTCTTAAGAGAACAAACTCGATCCTTCTTATCTAGTATTCTGCAGCAGACGACATTTTCAAAACTCGTCTGCTACGTTCGTCGGCATGTGGGAAAGGGTTGACCTGTTTATTATTTAAATTAAAAACGGAAAAGGGAAACCCCATTTTTCGCTACACGTTTCCCCAACTTCTTCAACACTACGCTTGTCCGCATATATTAACCGAACGATTTAAATGCATAACACATACTTTTAACCGTGCGAGTTATAACACATGTGTTGTCTTCTCTAAAACACATTAACTTAATTATGTTAACATATTATATAGATATTGTTTTAATCCGAAAAAGGAGCAAATATTCCCAACAAACAAACAAAAAATACATATTTGATTTAACAAAGTCAACTAAAATAATATAAACCGACGCAATGCAACGAAAGTTAGAATAAATGAGCCGTCCCGCGAGAAAACCAACAGTATGGCCTCTGCGTAATGTATCGAACCAGATCAGCCTTCGCAGTCCGCGCAAACTGATCCGGGCGCACACATTCCGTCTCAGAGGGATAGAGGTATAGAGTAATGATTCCTGAAACAGAAAATCCACAGGAGGCGAAATGTGTCTGTCCGGGTTAGGCTGCGCAACATGCTTAGGCTGATTCGGGTCGATACTTTACGCAGAGTCCACAATATTGGTTTTCTCGTGGAACGGCTTAACACTACGACAATAATGAACACTGTCCTGACGTATGCAGGGTAAACCGTGATACAAGCGGACGAAGGGGAAAATGGACTGCCCCGGGGGAGAGTAAAAACCCAATAGATGTTGAAAGCGATACGCAGTGTTGTTGGTACAAAATTAATGTCTGTCGGCTGAAGTATGTTTAGCTATTTTAGCCCCTTCCCCATTTAAACGAGTAAATGACACATTCTTCATCCCTTTCTATCAAATAACAAATCAGCAGCAGACAATAATTCTAAACAGCTAGCCAAACATATTGAAACATACTATACATGAAATAAAAATCTTTGAATAAAGTTCAAACCGTTGAGAGAAAAGGAAAAAAGGAGCCAATTACACATTTCGCGACAATGGCATTTTACGTGTTATTCCAATAGTCTATATTCCGTACCGTAAACAGTTTCTGGGTTAATGCGAAGATTGAGTCGACAAAAGGTTGTCACAACCCCTTCCCCACACGCAGATTCATGTTGATGCATCTATAGCAGATGGTTTATAAAAACATTGTGTCAAAGGAGAAAATTGGTTATCCTGAGCAATTTCCATTATCATCACAATATCTTCAACTCTTCTCAATACTTGAGCAGTGTCCTGCGAAAATGTACCTTAATGTAATTATAACACTTGTTTAATTGATTGTTTAATTGATTGTTTGATTGTTTAATTGATTGTTTGATTGTTTAATTGTTTAATTGATTGTTTGATTGATTGATTGTTTAATTGAGTGAGTGATTGTTTAATTGAGTGATTGATTGTTTTGTTTTTTACGCCGCTTTTAACACTTTTTTCAGTTCAATCCAAGCGTTTTCCTGGTTAAGGTTACCAGTACAACTAATCCATTTATCCTGACCCCAGCAGTTTTAATGCGAACGCCACAACCCTGAACGCCAAGGAGAGTAGTTATTACTACCATTTCTAAAGGCTTGGTATGACTCGGTCGGGGATCGAACCCGCACCCGAAGCGGATGTTTTACCACAACACATCCGTGGCGGTATACACTTGTGAAAAACAAATATCTAGCGCATCGAAACTAGATTATCCAAATGGATAGTACCGCACATACGTTTCTTGAAACATTCTAAAACTAATCAGTGAAAAGTGTTCAACTCAGACTGGTCGCAACAGCCTAAAGGTTTGTTTTAGCAATGCACCGCTAAAATAAACATTCATTAATTGACATTTTCCAAGTATTTGCTTGTTGGTTTTCAATGTCGTCTGCTGTGGATTTGTTGTATATATATGGGAGCAAGCTGAACGTTTTAGTTCATCATATTTCTATTTTAAATGATCAAAAATTAGAAAAATTAAACGGTCACTATCTGCAATAGAGTATTATTCCTTTCCACAATTACACTGTCACCCTCGTGTCGATAGAGCTTCTTCTCATATCCAGTCTGTGCACTAAAAATTGCTCTGAAGACAAATTATGTTAACCTGTATCCAACGGGATTCCTGTAAATGGTATTCATTAAAAATGTTAATAAATTCTGACAAAACCTTGTTGAGTTCGAGCCCCAGCTGGACCAACATGCTTTCAAACGTTTGACAAATGTCAGTGCGACCAGCGTCATTCGTTTCCTATCAATGGGCTACCAGTCGATGCGGGAGAGTAGTCAGTTTATTGGAAAGGCTATTTACTGTTTAGTGGAGTACTGGCGTTAGAAACCGGTAGGTGAAACTGACCGACGTGATATGATTGAAAACGTGTTGAAAATGGAGTTAAACCCCAATCCATCGGACACATTCCTGGATATTTTTGCGACATATTGACTATACAAGAGTAACTTACAATGTAGATCACGATTAGGCTGCACGATTGTGAAGACTAGTTTAAGAATTCTTTGTTTGGAAATTCTGTTTGAAGTATTGCATTATGGCATACTGAAATGTTGTTTAGGTCGCTAAACATGTAAACGCAGCTGGATACAAGTGGTGAGAACGTAGCCAATGGGAGAATCTGCTTCATACATGGTATGTAGACCACCAAAAATACACCAATTCAATAACAAATGGCATTTGGACCACAATAAATACACCAATCCAATACATGGTATGTACACCTATCAGATAACACATGGTATGTACACCAAAATAAATATACTAATTCAATAGCCCGCATCAAGCGATTTTAGCTCTTGTTGTTTGTTCGAACAGTGATTACTCTTGCAAACCCGTTATTACGTACAGTCTCACAAGAGACGCCATTGTACATCTACATTCAATATTGCCCTATATGCAATTGTTGTCGATAAAAGAAATATAGCCCTACAAGTGTTACGCCAGCGTTACGTTAAATGATGCCAAACCGGAAGTCAGTAACACCTCAAATCTCCCGACGCGCTTTGAATACTAAATTTTAAATGAATTTAAATTTACCGAAAACTAGGTATTATTTGATGTTTTTCACCCCCAACAACATTGAACGACATTTATCACGTTCGAAGGTGTTGAAAAGGGTCGATTGCGAAGGGTAAACAACAAGCATTGGTGACAGCAACTAGACCATTGGCAGTTTTAGCCTTAAAACATGTCAGCGGCTGTCATGTGTGCTCCCATAACGCGTCCAGTTATTGAATTACATATATCCAAGTAATAGGATACTTTTCGGTTATTAGAAAGTCGCCAACCCGAGTTGAGATATCCCGTTCACAATGAAAAATTGCGTCAGATAAATGATGTGACATCCGGTCACTTAATTGGGCCTGTTGATTTATGTTGATAGGTCGAAAACGTCTCTGTTATCTACTTTATTTCAAAGTTATTTATTGCAAGCACTATATTACTTCATTATTATAAGTTCATAAGTCTGATCGCAACTACGATAAGTATCTTTATAAGAAACTGTCAGTAACAACTATTTATAATCAAGCATCGATGTCTTTATTTTATGTACTCTGAATCGGAAAAAGTCTAGTATATTTACTTTCATCTGTTCAATTAAAAACTAATATTCGGATACTTTTACGGTCCTCTCTCGAATATATTTCAAAGTACTATATGAATTTAATGAGAAATGAATCGCGTCTGGATCATATAACGGTAGATAAGCCTCAATCCTGTATGGCTAAAATTCAATGTTTGTGTCAGGGGATCCACCTAGGACTACATTACATGTAAACAGACAGAGAATACTATAATGAGAATATGTGAATGAAGGTTCGTTACAGTCTTCACTGTGCGCAAATGCTTTAAGACCCCAAATCGCTAGACGTGACCCAAAGGCAGTGAAGAGCATGGGTATGATACGGAGAAGAAAACAGTTTTGAACAAGGGGATATGTTTCGTCATCCACTATGACTCTTTTTACCACAATATTTTCAAATGTCGATTGTTGATGAGCCGTCTTTAACCCTTTCCCACATACAACGAATCTGAAGCCGTTAACTTTGAAAATTGAAAGAAAAACATGGGCAAAACATAAGGGGAAGTATCATTATTGGATAGGGTAGAAAACATTATGGCAAATGGAGAAATTGCTCATTATGATCAATTTCCCCTTTTGTCATAATGTTTTCACAAGTTGTCTGCGTCTGTAAATGCGTCATATATTCTATATGCATTCTATATTTTTAGAAAATATACACTTTCATGAAAGGTTAAAAGTTCATTTTCATTAACACAAATTTAGAGAAGAAAACGACACGGTACGAAAAGCAAGTTAAAGTATTCAAGTTAAGATTGTGTAGAGATATGTGTAATCGTAAACTTAATCAAAGCTGTATTATTTTTATGTTCTTTTCCCTGTCCTTTTACCTCTTTATGCCCGTATAACATTTATGAATGTGTAAAGACTTGAGAGGGTTATAAGACGCGACGAAGGAAAAACAAACAACCATAGAGCATGTGAGACCAAATGTAGATCTTGATCAGTTTCACTCGGCTTTGCACTGTTCATCAAATTAACAGTCACGGAAAGTTTCAAGAAACTACAGTTTAGTTTGCGGTGTAGGGTGTTTACGCCACCTTCAACACTGTATCAGTTATATCACGGCGCTTCACGGGGTAAGGTTACCAGTAGGTCTTGTCCATTTAACTTGACACCACTGTGTCAGTCATAATGCAAACCCCACGATGCTGACACAGTCGATTCGTATGAGTCGTTCCATGAGATAACCAACATTATGGCCTCTGCGTAATGTATCGACCCAGATTAGCCTGCGCATTCCGCGCAGGCTAATCCGGGCCGACACATTCCGTCTCAGGGGGATAGAGGTATAGAGTAAAGATTCCTGGAACAGAAAATCCACAGGAGGCTAAAAGTGTCTGTCCGGGTTAGCCTGCGCGGCATGCTTATACTGATCCGGGTCGATACTTTTCGCAGAGTCCACACTGTTGGTTTTCTCGTGGGACGGCTCACTTATTTAACGACCGGTAGTTTGTCCTCGACTTTGCAAGTCATTCCGTACGTCATTGCTTCAAGGCAGACATTTCTTGTCATGAAGTACATGTACATTAGTGGCAGATAGTATCTTTGACATCCTCATAGTGTCCACTGCCAGACAGCATATGGTAAAGGGTACACGTTCACTTGATGTGAACGGTGCAGATCCAGGTCAGCCCGTACAACCACACAGTTTGATCAATACCTACACTGTTCATATATTACTGACATAAACTTGTTTAAAACATTGTGTCAACTTGAGTAGATTCTGATCAGATTGAGCAGATGGACAGGCTGATATGAACCTACACTGTTCAGAAATGCGAACTTGTACATTGTCCCATGTACTGGCTGATGTTGCTAACGTGGGTGTGGTCTTAATCATAATTAACCCTTTCCCACATACAATAAATTTGCAGCTGACTACTTTGAAAATATCTTGGCAAAAAAATGCACAATTGCATAAAAGAAGGTATAATTATTGAATTCTGAAACTATTGAATGTGTCAAAATTCGTAAGTTTGTTGAAAATGGTTAAGGCAGAAACGTATCCATATTATCAACAAACACTAATAGAAGATTTTATCTTTGACATTGTGACATTATCATCATATTGTCTTATGTCAGATTCCATATAACATATGTGTTGTGATAACAGACACAATTATACGCCAATTTGAATGTGTTACAATGTTATCATTTATACGTGCAATTCGAAATATGTTTATCCCGCTATGAACTGTCCTTTAATCATTTCCCAATTACAGACGCGTGTTGACAGATTGCTTAACGTAGGAATTTGGGACAGGGCATCCTGGGTAAGATCCTCACACGCGATGGTCATGGTGAAGTGCACGTGCATTGCAAATTTCCTAGCCAAGAACTGTATTGACAACTAACGTATCATGAATGACATCCACTCATGAACCATTCTCTACCCTTGCTGAAGTCTGGCACCCGGTGTACTATAGTAAATTAGTACGTCTGGTATGAACCACCAATGGCGACAAGATTTAGTCATTTAAATTTCTATCGCATATCGAGGGCTTGGCGAGAAACGGTTGTAACTAAAAACCTATTTTGAAAACCCTTGTTGAGGGGCAATTTTGACCCCTTTGTAAACAATGCAAATTTAGGTTCCATTGCTCAGAACGAGCAATGGCACCTAAATTTCCATTGTTTACTATGACAAATGATTTAACGCATTTAAAGACTTTATGGCGAGGTGATTAACCTTGGTAAAAAAAATACTAATTTTAGTTACAACTGTTTCACGCTAAGCCCTCGATATATAGTAAGTAGAAAATATTCTACAGCGGACCAGTACTAATTGATGTTTGGAATCAATACACAAATAGTGAAGTAAGCTTCTTTTGGAGTTTGAAAGATAAAACCAATTCGGTCAACACAAAAAGAAGGCTTGTCTCTATATCCTATTGCTGGCTACACCATGCCCAAGGGGTCGCCATGATTGGAGTATTTCCTGATCCTAATATGAAACAGTAGGGGCGGGTAACTCCGCACTACAGTTGTTCTGACAATATAGGACAACTACAAGCGTCTGGTTCGATAAGCAGTCACTACCAACTATTGCATGCGTGTTGCAAGAGGTAGATAAAGCTCTTTACCGGCGCAAATACATGCAGGTTGTCATGCGAAAATAATACACAGCGGATTAAAATTCTGTACTTGACTAGGTCAATTCCGTACTTGACTAGGTCAAGTACGTACGGTACCAAATATGGTATTTGGTCGTCACTGAAATATGATGTGACATCTTTGAATTATGATCTCACGTCATTTATTACTATTATCTTATGTGTAATCTGTGGTTCATGTATTTCGCTATTGTCCTGTATTGTTTGCATTCTCGATCGGCTACAAGTAAAAGTCGTCTAATGAAGAGGCGTTAGAAAGCGTTTGTATGTGGGGGAGGGTAAACAGCCTCTTCAACGGTACAAATGAGCTTTAATTGAAAATGACGTTTTTAATCGTGTGGAATGAAAGAAGTCATGGTTACAATATACTCTAAACAAATGCGTCAAATCAGCAACAGACGACTTTCAAAAACATCGAGTCAAAATTATGGAAAATCTCTATCAGGGCAGCGTGTCATTATAGGATAGAGTTGAAAACATTGTGGCAAATAGGTTAAACGCTGATGTTTATATTTTAAAAAGTCGTCTGCTTCAAATGCGTCAAAACACTTTTTTGTGCGGGTAAGAGTTAAATTCAACAATGAGCGCAATTTCGAATTCACAATGTTTATTTATGTATTCTGCCCCGGGTAACTACTTTATATCTTTACGCAT
This sequence comes from Serripes groenlandicus, assembly GCA_031761405.1. NCBI lineage: Eukaryota > Metazoa > Mollusca > Bivalvia > Cardiida > Cardiidae > Serripes > Serripes groenlandicus. The sequence goes on along the minus strand of JASEVX010000011.1, from coordinate 60,476,651 downwards.
TCATATTGCAAATGGCGTAGATTGTTGATGTCGATAAGATTGTGAGATATTTACCTTGCCTCGGGTTTCTATTTTTAATATGGCCGATTGTGTAATCTTCTAATTAGGCAATTTTCTTCGTCATTCAGTGAAGCTTCAAATTCTGTAATTAGAAATCATTTTAAACCATGTTAGAATTGTTAACGGTTTAACCCTTTCCCCGATATGATTGCATTCAGTTAAAATGTCGATGGCAGACGTTTATGGACGATATTGCTGGTTATTGATCAAACTTATTTCATGGTATGATCCCGTTCATTGTAAGACAAACTACTGGGCCTTTGAAAAACAGTGAAGATCCATATCAGCCTGTGCATCCGCACAGTCGGATCAATATATTCACTGTTCACATTTTGTCTTAACTCAACCCTGTCAGAGAATCTACTGTGAATGTGTGAATATTTATCATAAAACTGATCGGATGTACAGACTGATCTGAATCTACACTATTCACAAATACATCCTAGTACACTGCTCATACTACCGATACCGTAGGCAACTATTTTCTGCTTTATACTAGATACTTTCATGTTTTTTAGTGTTTTCAAAACGAGCAGCCGAGCGCCGGTAGCTCAGTCGGTAGCGAGTTCGAACCCCAGCTCGGCCAACATTTTTTCCGACGTTTGACAAAAGTCACTGTGACAAGCGTCATGCGTCTTTCACCAATGGGCTGACAGTATATATGTGGAAAAGCAGCCAGTTGCTTGAAAAGTATGTTGTGTGAAGTACTGGTGTGAGAAAACCAGGAAACATATGAAAAGGTGAACTGGCCGCCGTGATATGACTGAAACATGGTTGAGAACGGCGTTAAACCCAAATCAATCAATCAATCAATCAAAAAGAGCAATGTCTCTGTTCCCACAATGTACTTAGCTCTATATAATTCAACTTTTTTGCACCATTTCTTTTCAAAGTATGTCACTTCAAAAAACACATGTATTGGCTTGAGTATATAGGGGGCATCACTACAATGAAATGTACAATACAATTATAGAAGCAAAGGTTTACTACATAATGTTTAGTTTGAGGGCAAAACCCCACGCTCAGTTAATAACCATGATTTAATGAACCCGAACTCGTTTCGTCACAATCTATGGATTCAAATTTGATATAGCAAGCGAGCCCGGGGGGTTCCTGGTTTAATCCATGTCGTATCAGTAACGAGGCGTGACCTTTGGCAATACACATTTCCCAAATACTGATGGTAATGCTGGTGTGAGGGAAAAGTGTGTATAAATTATACACGTACAATGTCCTATTCAATTCGTAAACCCAGTTCATATCAGAGGCGTCGGTGGTGTAAAGGTTAGCATGGTTGCCTTCCAAGCAGTCGATCCGGGTTCGAGTCCCGGCCGATGCACAGTATTTTTTGTTTTTAATTATTAAAAAATATTATTTATTTCAAGTTATTAAATGAAAATTCCACTTTTTCATGGATAATGAGATTTCTTTAGGTTCATCGGTTCTTTCAAACAGTTATTGTTACAATAATTACGGCCGACGCACAGTATTTTTTGTTTTTATTATTAAAAAATATTATTTATTTCAAGTTATTAAATGAAAATTCCACTTTTTCATGGATAATGAGATTTCTTTAGGTTCATCGGTTCTTTCAAACAGTTATTGTTACAATAATTACGGCCGTCGCACAGTATTTTTTGTTTTTATTATTAAAAAATATTATTTATTTCAAGTTATTAAATGAAAATTCCACTTTTTCATGGATAATGAGATTTCTTTAGGTTCATCGGTTCTTTCAAACAGTTATTGTTACAATAATTATTGATTACAGTATATTGGATTTGACACTAAACCAATTCCTTATATAGACGATTTTTATGTTTCTGCTGCTGACTTTTCAGTTCTAAAACAAATAAGAAGCTTTATGTGTAAAGAAGATATTTCTCATTTGAAACAGCTTCATGTATTACTTATATACTTAGTATAATCACATATCTGTTATACTCGTATAGTCCACTAAAACAATCAACCTCTTTGTTTCATATTCTTCAGAAATCGGACATGAAGAGATGCTATTGTAACAATACATTTTAAATATTAAAGGTATTATCCATTACCAATTGTAGCACCATACTCAGAAAAGAATGTAAGTAAGTTAGTAAGTCAATCTTTTGTATAAAGTGACATGTGTATAACAAAACAAACATATCACAACATATAATAATGGGGGGAAACGGCCCCATGGGCATGTATGTCACAAACTGTGAGTGAGTACACTTCACTGTGCCATCTGATAAACACTTATATCAACATAAGTATGGAGTATGTAGGGGCGAGAGAGTGTATGTGTATGCGTCTGTTTGAGTGATTGATAGAGACCATGACAAGTGTATAAAATGTATATTTATTGTAAAATTCTTCACTATGTACTATGTACTATGTACTTGACGAATAACGTTTATGTTCGATGTTCTGTCGATATTTTCCGACGATGTTCTGTCAATATTTTCAGACGATGTTCTGTCAATATTTTCCGAAAATGTTTTGTCCATATTTTCCGACGATGTTTTGTCCATATTTTCCGACGATGTTTTGGTCTGATTCTCAACATATATAATATGAAATAAATTTTTGTCTAAATAAGCAACCCAAAAATATCAATTTCAGTTATTCGTTAACCCTTTCCCTCATATAAACGCTTTCTGACGCCTCTGCATCAGACGGCTTATTAAAAACATGGCGACAAAAGAAGAAATTGCTCAAAACGAGCAATTTCTCCTTTTGTCACCATGTTTTCAACTATCTTCAATTATTGTACCTTCATTTCAAGAGAGTTTTAAAAAAAATTGGGTATGATTCGAAATTCGTCTGCTGATTTGTTGAAATTGGGAAAGGGTTAAAGGATAAAATAAAAAAAAACGTGATAAAGATGAATATCATCGTGAGAATTCGAGTTTCACCACGGTTATGATTTTCATTTATTTGATATTATTGATCTTGTTCGCAGTTTAATGTTGCTCTTTTATTACGCCATTATTTCGTTGTGTCATAAAAAGTCCCGAACTAATTTCGAAAATGTCTTTACTTGTTATTCTTCACACCAAACGATTTTATTAACGCTGTAAAAACCTCGAATCAAAGAGAAAAATACCCAACATATTTTGACTTTTTTTTTATAACGGTTTTATCAATAAAATCAACTTTTATTGAGCACAATTTACAAAATGTTAACACATGATGTTTACAATATGTTAGCACATGAACATACGTAAATACATGTAGGCAAATGATAAAAGAAAATGAAACAAAAGAACACAAACAATGAGCCCATGTCCATGGCAAAAGCTACAAGTGGACATTTCCAGACAGTCTAGGTTCGGACCAAACCGTACATCGACTCAGTTTTATCAGAATGTTAACAACTTTATGTAAGTGGTATTAAACCAGCGTATATCTTTATCAGACCATGTGGAAACACAGGCTGGTCTGGTTCTACGCTTTTCAAAAAAATGAAGGACTTGTTTATGTCCTAAATTGAACCGTTAACCTAGAACGGTATTTTATAGGGGTAATATCAGCGGAAAAACTTGTATTATTGCATAAAATCTATGTTTTACGCCCGCTTCAGGGATACAGAAACATTGCAAAACCTCATATAGACGGCGGGCGTCCGCAGATGTTAATGCGTATTATCCCTATAATATCCTGAAAATCAGAAGTACGATTTCGATATAGATTTAATGTCCTTATTTTAAAAGGGATTATGGCTCGTTTAGATCAAAACTGTCTTACCCAATTATGTTAAATGGCTTAAATAAGTTACTGCGCATTTTCGATATTTCAAAGTGTTTACCAAATAGTCTTACTCAGCCCTTTTCAACAAGACATCTATAGCAGACGTATTTGAAAATACATGTATGCAAAATTACGGAAACTCTCTACAAACAAGTGTATATTTAATGAATTTAGATGACGCAATAGTAGCATAAGGACCATTATATTTTGCTCATTAATTGCCAAAGGTTGTCGTCTGCTGAAGATGAGTTTCACTTCTTTTACGAATGTCCTACATATGACGATTTAAGAGACATTTATTTTAACGAATCCTGGATAAACAACAAGACTCTTGCCAAATGTTATGCAATATTAAATACAAATATCCAGTCTGAAGTATACAATACTGCAAAATACATTCAGAGCGCATTCAACCTAAGAAGTGAAACTCTTTCAATATTTTAAATTATTTTTCAGCTTCAAATGTCAGTGTTATAATGTATTTCATCACTCCCTGGTGTATATACTTATAAATTATGTTGTATAATGGGCCGGTGGCCTAAATTACGAAATAAATATCTTGTATCTTGTAATAGTAAATAGTGTGGGTAAAAATTGAAACTACTCCATTTTACGAGAAGTTACTGTTTTTCCCACACTGTCAATTTCGTCAATCCTTTGTTTTAGATGAGTAGAACGTCGTCCACCACAGCGGAAGGGTGACATCGTTTCAAGGGATAACGTAACCTCGGATAACCTGTCAGTTCGTATTCGTTTAGAAGATGGGTCGAGCACATTACGAATCGTGTCTATGAATTTATTTTAGTCGCGCCAATCGAAAACCGACATTTCGATCCGTTTTGTAAAACCCTTTCCCTCGTATAGACGATTTCTGACGCCTCTGCAGCAGACGACTTTTTGAAAACATCGTGACAAAAGTAGAAATTGCTCAAAACGAGCAATTTCTTCTTTTGCCATAATGTATTCAACTCTTTTCGGTAATTCTACCACCATTTATAGAGCTTTTCCCTGTGTTTGCCTAGATGTTTTCAAAGTCGTCTAAATAAAGATGTTTCTTATCAAATTGCAAAATATTGTTTGTACAAACGTTACGCTTTCCAAACGATCATAACTGTTCTGACTGTTTTAGGAATACATTTAGTATGTTAAAAAAGACTACAATATTGATCATATATTCCCAAGCTCCCCTCGATTTCCTGCTCGGTTTCCCTATAAAGTGACCCGATAAAAAACGAGTTCAGGCTATCAAGTCACAACGATCCCTACGTTTGTAGGGCAAATAATGCAGCGCAACGTCTTTAGTTTTTGCCTTCATTATAACACTGTTTATCTATAGTAGCTTTAAGCCTTATCCAAATTACAAACGTAATTTGACGAATCCGTAGCACGCATATTTTGAAAATATTGTGACAAAAGGAGTTAGTTCTCATCATGAGCAATTTCTTAATAATGATCAATTTCTCCTTGTGTCACAACGTTTTCACATCTATTCAATAAGTTAACCTTGTATTTGTATAGACGGTCCATGTTTAAGGAAGATATTTTCAAAGTAGTCTTCGGCGGATTTGTTATAAGAGGGAAAGGGTTAATATAGAACACGTGATTGCCGCGGGAGATAATAATATCTCTTTAGTATTCTGCTGTGTTTGTTTGCTATGTGTTTTTAAGCAGCTTTCAGTTATATATCACGGTTTTTCCTGGATAAGTTACCAGATCTATTGGGCGCCAATCCTAGTCGCCAAGGAGGGAAGGCCAGCCAGTATTACCGAGGCGTTTATAGTCGTCTGCTATGTCCCCATCTAAGGAAAGGAATAAGCATCTGAAGAGTTTAACCCTTTCCCTCATACGACAATTCTGCAGCAGACGAATTTAAACATATTTTAGAAACAAATAGAAAATCTCTTTAATTGAATGGATAAAAGTGGAAAACCTTGTAGCAAAAGGAGAAATTGCTCGTTTTGAGCAATTTCTTATTTTGTCACAATGTTTTCAAAAAGAAGTCTGCTGCAGAGGCGTCAGAAGGCGTCTATACGAGGAAAAGGGTTAATTAAAGAAGGGCCTCTTTGATACAGGGTTGCAAAAGGGGAAAATTGTTCGGATTGGTATAGTTCTTGAATAGAGTTGAACAGTCTTCTATACACAACGGAGCGTAACTCCCTCAAATTATCTCCCTTGCAAAGCCGAAATATTACTGAATGTATTACTAAAATTAATGAAATAAGGATCGAAAAGTACCGAGATGAAACGGCATTACACGAATATTTACAAAAGCGGAAACTTTTCTATTTACATTACAATACCTTTACCCTTTCCCTCATAAAGACGCTTTCTGACGCCTCTGCGGCAGACAAGGCTTTTTGAAAACGTAGTGACAAAAGAAGAAATTGCTCAAAACGAGCAATTTCTCCTTTTGCCACAATGTTTTCCACTTTTAGTCATAGGTTATCCATTCAATTATAGAGATTTTCTATGTTTTAAGAAAATATGTTCAAAGTCGTCTGCTGCAGAATTGTCGTATTAGGGAAAGGGTTAAAATGCGCTTCTGCATCTACTGGCAAGAGCGGCTGAAGATATTCGTGTTATTTTATCATACATTTAGATCAAGATTCAACTGCTTAGTATCAACGTGTATTAAAAAAACCAGAAAACGAATTGATTTAGATGAAACACTGTTGAAGGCCGTTATAAATATCATTCAAACAAATCAATTAAAAATGTAAAACCGCCTCGGTTTTTTAACTCTTGCAGCGCCAAAGGCAATATTGAGCTTTTTGCAAACAATACAGATTCAGGTTAGACAGCTCGTAACGAGCTGTCTCACCTGAAATATGCATTGTTTGGCTGTAAGTTATAAAGATATTCCAAAAATCCTATAACATGAAAATAGTTTCGTCCGAGTTTGAACATGGAAGAGTCTACTTTAAACAATTCGGCGCTGAAAGGGTTAAAGGTAGAGCGTGCGCTTCGGGGTGCGGGAGGTCACGGATTCGATTTGCGGCCGGGTCATAAAAAAAGAACCATTAAATTGTAACAATTGCTTTTCCTCCTTTGCGCTCATAGTTGTGTGTAAAGCATAACAACTGACTCGCTGGTGTCAGGGTAAATGGACCAGTTGTAATAATAACATACAAAGCCGTGATATAACTGTAACATTGTTGAGCGGCATAAAACACCACAGGTCAAGTAAACGAAATTCCTACAGATGAGAATATGTATATGTATATGAAGTGCCCTAAATAGAGAGTATAACAGGTTTAAAGACATACCTGGTGTACGCGAATATCCTGTATGACAATAACTAATTACAATCCGAGCAGAAAAGGTATTTCACACCGAGTGGGTTGAGTGATAAATTCACTGTCATCTCTATACCTTACCTACAGGGTGCGTACACAAGTTTGACGAAACGACTACAATACACTGTTACCATTTGCCATGAATGCTATTTTTATCCTATAGTCGTCCGCTTTGAAAGCGTCTAACGAAGACGTTGATTACAAGCACGATTCAAATAAATAGTAAATCATTGTAGGAAAAGGGTAAATGGCTAATTCATTGCAAACTTGACGCTTCTACAAAAATCGGCTTTTCCATTTGTAATGGTCTAGCAGGCAGGCATTTAAGAAAAACTAAAAAGCAATGTCCACAATGATCACTCAACCATTTGACTGCTAAAACACATTTTGTGAAGTCTGTTCAACGTCCGGTGGTATGGAATCAGATCAGCTGCCACAAACATGTTAACCCTTTCCCACTTGTAGACGAATTATGACGCATCTAAAGCAGACGACTTTTGAAAACGTTGTGACAAACGGAGAAATTGCTCAAAACGAGCAATTTCTCCTTTTGTGATTACAGAGATTTTTTAGTAGACATTTTTAAAGTGGTCTGCTGCAGAAGTGTTGTATGTGGGAAATGGTTAACTTTCTATTCCTAATATTGGCTATTAAATCTTCGGAAATACAATGCTTGACAAGTTAGTTCTAGAAATGCAACATTGTAAGGATTAAATGGCACACCAAGATCTGACAGAACACGACACTTCTGTTCTATCCCTGTATACGGATTCGCGATCGTGAATGCGGAACGGGGTAATCATTCGCTGTAGCTGACACCGGCCCATTTTAATGTTTATATAATAGTGTCGCTATATTTTATAGGGCCTCCCTTTCATTCTTACATTTTATAGATAACTCCATTATATTTTATGATCGGGGTTTATTTTTCCCCGGTGTAATGTTAACAATAGTGACAGAAATCATGAGAAAATGGGTTACTACTCTCAGATCAAAGGGGGAACCATTCATTCACCGATTAGAGACCTAGATTTTTATTTTTTATTTTATTTGTGTTTTTACACCGATTTCAAAAGTGTTTAATTTATACCAGGGCGACATAATATCGAGGGCTTGGCGTGAAACGGTTGTAACTTAAATTGGTATTTTTTTACCAAGGTTAATCACCTCGCCATAAACTCTTTATAAGCGTTAAATCATTTTTCTTGGTAAACAATGGAAATTTAGGTGCCATTGCTCGTTCTGAGCAATGGCACCTAAATTTGCATTGTTTACAAAGGGGTCAAAATTGCCCCTAAACCAGGGTTTTCAAAATAGGTTTTTAGTTACAACCGTTTCACGCCAAGCCCTCGATATATAGTCATACTCACTGAGAACAACTCGGTACAATTCGAAGATATATGACTATACCAAGACAGCCGTGAGTGAGGATCAAATCAGGACGTCTTGACCTTCACCCCCCCCCCTTCCCACCCCACCCCACCCCACTACCCACTCGGCAACGAAGGATTCCAGAATACCCGGATAAAAACGAGTTTAGTGCTTTTGTGTATTTTCCCAATACAACTAAACAAAGTACTTATCATTGTAAGTAATGACTCATGTAATGATACATCTCCGTGATGCAATCATATAGAGGGATATGGAAGTAGAACCAGCGGGACTACACGTCTAGGTTTTGGTCTGAAGTTACGTCCATGTATACATGCTCTCAATGGCGACGGAATGCGGAAAGCTCTGGTAACACTGTATCGAGGGCTTGGCGTGAAATGGTTGTAACTAAAAACCTATTTTGTAAATCCTGGTTTAGTGGTAATTTTGACCCCTTTGTAAACAATGCAAATTTAGGTGCCATTGCTCAGAACAAGCAATGGCACCTAAATTTCCATTGTTTACCAATAAAATGATTTAATGCTTTATAAAGACAACATGGCAAGGTGGTTAACCTTGGTAAAAAAATACAAATTTTAGTTACAACCATTTCACGCCAAGCCCTCGGTATGTAAATACGGGCTCATCCGGGACTTCACTGAAAGGAGATTCTACAACGCCCACACTCGTGTGACCCGGATAGTTTCAATATGGTATGAGGTTGATCAAGATAGAATATGAAACGCACGTATAATTATGCATCAGCACAGAGCTATCCTGTTACAGAGTACGCATTGAAGTCCTATTCTCTTACTGAGGTCAAGATACAGAGGGGTATACATCTCTGTTCACGATTACATCTCTCTTATCATCAAACCAAAGCCTATGATGTGGGTACTCAAAAGAATCATTTCATACCAACAACATGGGGTTAAAAAGTCAAATAAAGAGTTGAGACCATGAAATACGCACCTTATCTAGAGCTCTGTAAGTAACACAATACATGTACTGCTTTTCGTGCTACTTCTGACTAGTTGTGGGTCATATTTCAGTCTTCTTTCACCCTTCCCCCACATACAATACATCTGCAACAGACGACTTTGATCATATCTAGGCAAACATATAAAAAGTCTCTTTAAATGAAAGTAAAATTATTGTTTAGAGTTGAAAACATTGTGACAAAAAGATATATTGCTCATTATGAACAATATCTCATTTTGCCACACTGTTTTCGAAAGTCATCTACTGCAGATGTGTCAAAATGGGACTATATGTGGGAAAGGGTTAATATGCGCCGTTTAAAATATATGACGTATTTGTTTTTGATTTTTGTCTTCTTTACCGCATTATCAATTCCATCATATGTGTTCACGTTTTAAATAATAATGCACTTCTAAGAAGTGCATTATTATTTAGGTCAGTTACATAAAGAAAATGTTATTTAAGTGGTTAATTGATTGGAGTTTTAAGCCGTTTCAACGGTTTTTCATGTTAAATCACAGCGCCAAATCACCTTATCGAAAAGGTTAACCGTAACACTGTTAACAACTTCCGACATACAAAAAGCATTCTGACGAAATTGTAGTCGAAAAGAGTGTGGTAAACGGAAACATTGTGACAAAAGAAGACACTTTTTATTTTGTCAATTTTGTCAACTCTATTCAGTTAGTATATGATTTAGAGATTTACCTAGTTTGTGGCTATATGTGTGTTTTAAAAGTCATCTGCTACAGATGTGTTGCATGTGAGAAAGGGATAGCCTTGGTTTATATCAATTACCTTCAAAATGCATATATACATACAATTATATTTCTTTATAAATACTTTCCACGGTTTTCAAGGGAGCTTGTTCAATAAGAAAACAAGAAGGAAAGCCTTTAATCCGACTGCGAAGGAGCGGATCTGTATCTACACTGTTCACAAAAACCAACTCGTACGTTTTCCCAACATCAGGCTTAATTCAAGTCATGTGACTATCTGGTATTGGATGGTACGGTGTGCCTATTTCTAGCATCGATGTTTTCACTGGTATACATACCCGTATATATATAATATATCTATAAGTACTACCTATTTACGAAAAAACCGCAAGATAATTATAAACAAAAATTAAAGAGCATACTTTGGCCATAAAAGGGGATTTATGAGTAATTGACTAGACAATAATAATGTTAATGTCATGTTTCTTGCATTATCAAAACATATTTGGAATTCGTATTGCTGTCGTCTATTATTACGAATAGAAAATAATAAAGTAAAGACTTTCAGAAAATCAAGGAATACATTTATAATGAACGAGGTTAAAACATGAGGGCCAAGATGATCCTAAATCGATCACCTGCATTATGGTAAAGAAGCAAATAGATCAGCCCTTTTCTGATGCCACTTGGCGACTGCCTTTTTCAACCAGTCAATATGACTGGAACAAATGATGTAAATGGTCACATTTCTGCTAAACCATTTCCCTATTAGAGATGGTTTCTGAGGCCTTTGCAACAGACAATTTAGGAAAAGATTGTCGCCAAAAGAACAATTGCTCCATATGAGAAAGTTATGCTTTTGCCACAATGTTTGATAAATAATTATACTTTGAATGAGTGAGTCAATAGCTCATGTATAGGAATTTTGGGTATTTCATGTTGATACCACATTTTTTGTGGGAAACGACATCGCTCCATTGACGTTACGCCAAGATGAAGTGTTACGGAAATGACGTCACGTCCTTCTTTGGCTACGATACAGTCAAAATTTAGGTTCGGGCGTAGAAGGTTAATGCTGTCGATTTTTTGACTAACGGGAAAACATATTTCTTACAGATTTCCATTTATTTTATTCCCACATAACACAGCACTTAAATGATCTGAAATATCGATTTTAAAAAAAAAAAAGGATTAAAAAGACGACAATAATGTTCAATCAGTGTTTTTCGTCTCATTTTTTACATACTCAAAAATCGATTTAAAAAAAAAATGATTAAAAAGACGACAATAATTTTCAATCCGTGTTTTTCTGCTCATTTTATACATATCCAAAATACCGATTTAAAAAAAAATGATTAAAAAGCCGACAATAATTTTCAATCTGTGTTTTACGTCTGCTTTTTATACATATCCAAAATGGCGGCCCCCATGGATTTTTCCAGTTTCATTTCAGAAAGCTTCAAGGGTTATTGAAAAAAAAAAAAAAAAAAAATCTCACACCTGTTAACTATAAGCGAAAAAAAACATTTATGGTTTTTTTTCGTATTACGTAATATATCTATAGGTGCTACCTATTTACGAAAAAAAAACTGCAAGATAATTATAAACAAAAATTAAAGAGCATACTCTTTATAAAAAAGGCCATAAAAAAGGATTTATAAGTAATTGACTAGACAATAATAATGTTAATGTCATGTTTCTTGCATTATTAAAACATATTTGGAATTCGTATTGATGTTGTCTATTATTTGAACAGAAAATTATAATGAACGAGGTTAAAACATGAGGGCCAAGATGATCCTTACTCGATCACCTGCATTATGGCAAAGAAGCAAATAGATCAGCCCTTTTCTGATGCCACCTGGCGACAGCCTTTTTCAACCAGTCAATATGACTGGAACAAATTATGTAAGGGGTCACATTTCTTCTAAACCCTTTCCCTATTAGAGACGGTTTCTGAGGCCTATGCAACAGACGATTTAGGAAAGGATTGTCGCCACAAGAACAATTGCTTCTTATGAGAAAGTTATCCTTTTGCCACAATGTTTGATAAATAATTATACTTTGAATGAGTGAGTCAATAGCTCATGTATAGGAATTTGGGGTCTTTCATGTTGATACCACTTTTTTGCGGGAAACGACGTCGCTCCATTGACGTTATGCCAAGATGAAGTGTAACGGAAATGACGTCACGTCCTTCTTTGGCTACGATACAGTCAAAATTTATTTTCGGGCGTAGAAGGCTAATGCTGTCGTTTTTATGACGAACGGGAAACATATTTCTTACAGATTTCCATTTATTTTTAACTTTTCGTACAAATGTTAATTGCCACATAACACAGCACTTAAATGATCTTAAATATCGTTTTAAAGAAAAATGATTAAAAAGACGACAATGATTTTCAATCCGTGTTTTTCTGCTCATTTTATACATACCCAAAATACCGATTTAAAAAAAAAAAAAAAAAAAGCCGACAATAATTTTCAATCTGTGTTTTACATCTGCTTTTCATACATATCCAAAATGGCGGGCCATGGATTTTTCCAGTTTCATTTCAGAAAGCTTCATGGGTTATTGAAAAAAAAAAAAAAAAAAATATCTCACACCTGTTAACTATAAGCGAAAAAAACCATTTATGGTTTTTTTTCGTATAATTCGTAATATGATAGACTATTATGTATGGTGTTATTCATATTTAAAGCAGGGACACGCCAAACAAAAACACGCAATTCTCCAGTAAAACCAAACTTACGGAAATGCATATACGCAGTTATAGCTGTGTAGATAGATCTTTATCTGCACCTTTCATGAATATCCCATGTTTCCTTTTCATGCACTGTTTTCATATGTGTACAACGAACGGTCAATATAGTGATACATACCATGCTGACAAAAAGCTGGACGTTTACTAATAAGACAACAGATTGGACATTTGATAGGTTAACGATGGAAAGGTTCATAATTGTGGAGTTGAATAATTCTTAAAACATTTTGTCAGACCTATTTAATAGACGTCCGATTAAAGTGTGTATACATGTATATAATATGGGGTGTTTTTTTGGGGTATAATATAGGAATTTTATAATGTTTTTGAACCGGTGTAAATTATCGTAAGATTATTGTTGAATTATGATTGTATACTGTTAAATGCTTGATATAACAAATGAAACAATACTTAACAGTTTACTTTCTTACTTCATAAGCGGCATTACTGTGTGACGCTACAAATACACAGCTGGCTGATGATAATGTGACAATTGGAGCCCCGGATTAGTGTAATCATATGTCCTTTTTTACATAAAATGCGATCTCCTAGGACAAAACATCGTGTAAGTGATAGTTGTATTTGATATATTTTTTCCTCTTCTTTTTTGGTATATTATGTCAGGAGGTGAAAAGGCTACAAAAATGGGTTACATTAAGTATTTTAGTTTACAAAACTGTGTTTAATATCAGTAATAAGTTAATAACGTAACAGTGCTTTACGGTCAAATTACGCCAAATACATCCGCGGTCGATCTACACCCAAATAGTCACTGAATGAAATACATTGTTGGGATTCGCTTCGTTAGATATCCCTTATTGTCAGGCTTTTCCGGCTGTCTGTCGGTCTGTTTGTTTGTAAAGTGACGCTACAAAGCCCAAACCGACGGGCCGATTCCGATGAAACTTGGTGAACAGGTGTCATACGGGCTCATGGTGTGCGCGTTTGAGTTTCGTTGCTAAGGACCCACAACCAAGGCGAATCCCACGTCGTCTACCGGCTTGTTTGATTAGAAATGAGTGTATACCACCAGAATGCATTGAATATATGACATTGAGTTTATATTCATTGTAAATGTGTATAGGATGCACTGGAAAGGATTGATTTGATCATTTTAAGTATTTTGACCTTGTTTGAAAGTAAAAGTAGAGAATGTGAAAACCGGTTTTGTCCGGGCCCGATTTGGTCCAAAATGACATCTACCATATTCGCTGAGTGAATATTTTCTTGAATAATTCATGACATCCCGTTTTCATAGGACTGTTTTAAAGCTTTATCTTTTTAACGATATAGGGTGTTCTACATGAGAAACGCTTAGAAAGTGTGAGCATTGAGGGCTAGAAATTGGTCGATTTACACGAAAACCAAAAAAGGAATTTATTTGGTGTGTTGTGTCCTCTCGTTCTCGGTGTACTGTAGTGGATTAGTACGACTGGCATGAACCAACAATGGCGATATGATAAGTTATCTCCCCTATATATCGATATCGCATAGACTATTCGATTAATTAATATACTATTGATTTTCAAAACAATACAACTTGATGCTTGGAATCGATAGAGTACGTATGCAAACTACTTTCGTAGTTACACCTGTTTGGTCCTCAATGTTTGTTGTGTCTATATATCATTGTGCTTGTTAAACAATGTCCGGAGGACGCTGCCATTATGCCTGACCAGAAGAAATAATGGAAAGGGCAGGTAACTCCAGACTATTGTTAGAGTTTATACTAGAAGAAGCAAGATGTGTTTGTGAAACTAGACATGTGACAAAAACATATTTTAATAGGCTTTAAGTCAACATCAGGGTCAGCAAGTTCAGATTTCATCCGCATTTCCACTGTTTGTCAGAGACTTCTGTGATCGTTAATCGAGCACTCCATTGCAAGAACAGACTTTGCAAATGTGCATTGTGATCTCTAAAACTGACAGAAATATTTGTATGTGATATCTCTATTTTCGCAAGATATCTTAATTGGTTACAGATATATTTTTCACAATAAGTAGATCTTTTTCGAAGTTAACCCTTTCCCAAATACGACACATCTTCAGCAGCCGACGTTGAAATTCTCAATGAATGGAGTATACTTTAAGAACAGGGTTGAGAGCTATTCTCCTTTTTGACAGAATATTTACAAAAAGTTGTCTTAAATGCGCCTTGAAGTGTGAGATAGTTAACGGAATGATGCGTTGAAGTGTGAGATAGTTAACGGAATGTTGCGTTGAAGTGTGAGATAGTTAACGGAATGTTGCGTTGAAGTGTGAGATAGTTAACGGAATGTTACGTTGAAGTGTGAGATAGTTAACGGAATATTGCTTTGAAGTGTGAGATAGTTAACAGAATGTTACGTTGAAGTGTGAGATAGTTGACGGAATGGTGCGTTGAAGTGTGAGATAGTTAACGGAATGTTGTGTTGAAGTGTGATATAGTTAACGGAATGTTGCGTTGAAGTGTGAGATAGTTAACGGAATGTTGCGTTGAAGTGTGAGGTAGTTGACGGAATGATGCGTTGAAGTGTGAGATAGTTAACGGAATGTTGCGTTGAAGTGTGAGATAGTTAACGGAATGTTGCGTTGAAGTGTGATATAGTTAACGGAATGTTGCGTTGAAGTGTAAGATAGTTAACGGAATGTTGCGTTGCTTCAATACCTGGCTCAGTAACAGTGCATTAGAAGCAGTCTTATATACTATAGCGTACATTATTTACACATACATGTACTATCAACACATACATGTACTATTAACACATACATGTACTATTAACACATACATGTACTATTAACACATACATGTACTATCAACACATACATGTACCATCAACACATATATGTACTATCAACACATACATGTACTATTAACACATATATGTACTATTAACACATGCATGTACTATCAACACATACATGTACTACCAACACATACATGTACTATTAACAAATACATGTATTATCAACACATACATGTACTATCGACACATATATGTACTATCAACACATATATATACTATCAACACATACATGTACTACCAACACATATATGTACTATCAACACATATATGTACTATCAACACATACATTTACTATCAACACATGCATGTACTATCAACACATGCATGTACTATCAACACATATATTTACTATCAACACATACATGTACTATCAACACATACATGTACTATTAACACATTGATGTACTATCAACACATACATGTACTATCAACACATCCCGTATCACGGAATAGGGTGCCATTGCATAACGCGATTTTTGTAATTAAACGCTTCAATAGAGGGAGGGAGAGTACTCCTCTTCTCACAACGATTTGTATTATGTATTATTGGGGTTTACACCGACTTCAACAGTATTCCTAGGCAAGAAAATTTGCCTTGCCCAAGCGTATTCAACCATGACGGTCGGGTCTGGTGATCGAATCCGGAACCCCCAAATCTCAAATCCCCGGCGCTAACCACTCTGCCAATGCGGATTCCTTTATGCATATATACATATTCTCTGAACCTATAATTGTCAATACATTTCTTCTGATGTGTTAGAAGCAGACGACTCAAGAAAAACTATTCATTATCAAACACAAGGTTTAGTAAATATGAAAATAAAAAAGGACAACATCCATACTAGAACGCCAACATTCAAAATGGAAGAATGAATGTATTAAATGCGTGACGGGTTACAATGTGATTTATACTAAACAGAAACGTTATTTGCGTGACAACTCATAATTCTTCCCCTGTCGGTTTGACCTCTCGTTGTTTATCGTTGACCCCTGACGAGATTCTCGTGGAGGGGTCATGTGATTTATGTGACATGAAGAAGAGGTAGTGTGGCTGGTTAACATACGAGCCGTTCCACGAGAAAAACCAACATAATGGACTCTGCATAATATATCGATTCAAATCAGCCTGCGCAGTTCGCGCAGACTAATCCGGGTTGACACATTCCTTCTCAGGGTGATGGAGGTATAGAGTAATGATTCCTGAAACTGAAAATCCACAGGAGGCGAAAAGTGTCTGTCCCGGTAAACCTGCGCGGCATGCTAAGGCTGATCCGGGTCGACAATCTTGGTTTTATAGTGGAACGGCTCATATGCATGTATCTGACAAGCTTTTAAGTGTATCAGTCGTTATGATCCTCCTGCATCATAGAGTGACGTGACGTGTATCAGTCGTTATGATCCTCCTGCATCATAGAGTGACGTGACGTGTATCAGTCGTTATGATCCTCCTGCATCATAGAGTGACGTGACGTGTATCAGTCGTTATGATCCTCCTGCATCAGAGAGTGACGTGACGTGTATCAGTCGTTATGATCCTCCTGCATCATAGAGTGACGTGACGTGTATCAGTCGTTATGATCCTCCTGCATCAGAGAGTGACGTGACGTGTATCAGTCGTTATGATCCTCCCGCATCAGAGAGTGACGTGACGTGTATCAGTTGTTATGATCCTCCTGCATCAGACAGTGACGTGACGTGTATCAGTCGTTATGATCCTCCCGCATCAGAGAGTGACGTGACGTGTATCAGTTGTTATGATCCTCCTGCATCATAGAGTGACGTGACGTGTATCAGTCGTTATGATCCTCCTGCATCAGAGAGTGACGTGACGTGTATCAGTCGTTATGGTCCTCCTGCATCAGAGAGTGACGTGACGTGTATCAGTTGTTATGATCCTCCTGCATCAGAAAGTGACGTGACGTGTATCAGTTGTTATGATCCTCCTGCATCAGAGAGTGACGTGCATCAGTCGTTATGATCCTCCTGCATCAGAGAGTGACGTGACGTGTATCAGTTGTTATGGTCCTCCTGCATCAGAGAGTGACGTGACGTGTATCAGTTGTTATGATCCTCCTGCATCATAGAGTGACGTGACGTGTATCAGTCGTTATGATCCTCCTGCATCAGATAGTGACGTGACGTGTATCAGTCGTTATGGTCCTCCTGCATCAGAGAGTGACGTGACGTGTATCAGTTGTTATGATCCTCCTGCATCAGAAAGTGACGTGACGTGTATCAGTTGTTATGATCCTCCTGCATCAGAGAGTGACGTGACGTGCATCAGTCGTTATGATCCTCCTGCATCAGAGAGTGACGTGACGTGTATCAGTCGTTATGATCCTCCTGCATTAGAGAGTGACGTGACGTGTATCAGTTGTTATGGTCCTCCTGCATCAGCGAGTGACGTGACGTGTATCAGTTGTTATGATCATCCTGCATCAGAGAGTGACGTGACGTGTATCAGTCGTTATGATCCTCCCGCATCAGAGAGTGACGTGACGTGTATCAGTTGTTATGATCCTCCTGCATCAGAGAGTGACGTGACGTGTATCAGTCGTTATGATCCTCCCGCATCAGAGAGTGACGTGACGTGTATCAGTTGTTATGATCCTCCCGCATCAGAGAGTGACGTGACGTGTATCAGTCGTTATGATCCTCCCGCATCAGAAAGTGACGTGCATCAGTTTATTTCCAACAGCTTCAACAACATTATTCAATGATAAATAACACAATTTCCTCTTCTTTTGACACAATTTTTCAAAGGTCGTCTGCTGTAGATGAGTTAAAATTCCTCTGCAAGTGACCACATTATACGAAAACCTAGGTTCGAGACTTGAGTCTAAGCTCGGACTTCGCTGATATCAGATTCAGATTGGTTGGTGTTTTACGCCGCTTGCAACAATGTTGTGAGGTATATCATGGCGTTTCCTGGGTAAGTTACCAGAACAACCGGTCCATTTATCCTGACACAAGGGAGTCAGTCGTAATGATAACCCCACAATTCTCAAAGCCAGGGGGCAAATCCATTTCTACCTTTTTAAAAGTATTTGGTAAGACCCGACCATATGGAGTACATTATGTAACTAAAATGGTTTAGAGTTCCATTTTATAAATATCACGTTGCTCTTGTATCACATTGTCTCAACTACGTCTATGTATATGTGTGTATATGAACCATAAGCTATATATGCTTAAGTTGAATAAAAGCGTCTATTCTGTTCTTTTCGGAAATTCACATACTTATATACATATGGGAACAACATATACAAATGTACTAATATTAGTACGTACATGCGTGCAGTTTAGTGTCGGTCTGCATTGTTCGCCATCAATTCATCAACATGTAGCAGCTATTACTCTTCAAATGTGTAGGAACTGCGAAAATGAAGCCAGGAAATGGTTAACCCTTTCCCACATACAAAGAAATCTGCAGCAGACAACATTGAAAACATATTGGCAGAAATGTGAAAGAATCTTCATCAATGAGAGTTTATCTATGAAATAGAAATGAATACATTGTTTCAAAGGGAAATCTCTTTGATGATTTCTTCGTTTTGCCATAATGTTTTCAAACGTCGTCTGATGCACAGACGTCAGAAAGTGTCTGTATGAGGGAAAGGGTTAAGAAAGAAATATGAAATGCGAAATATGAAGTGAATGAATATTGAAAGCCCTCTCATGTTGCGGTACGTTATCATTCATCTTCGTGTAGATATTTATATTTCGTGTCAACTGAAATGAATTTATATTCATCTTCTCTTCTTCTGAACCGTTTATCAACCCAGATTATGTTCCATTAGTATAACTCGACAGTGTTGACCCGATGCTGACCTTTATGGAAAGGTATACATGTGAATTATGTGTACGTAGATTTACTGTACATGTCATCATTATAGATCATTCTTATAATTAAGAAATACACATGGTTGAATATATGACATAACATTTTAACCCTTTCCCATATACAACAAGTATGCAGCAGATGACTTTAAAAACATCCAGTTAAATATGGTAAACCCCTGTAAATAAAACTGTAATCGTTGAATAGAGATGAAAACATGTGACAAGAGAAGAACTTGCTCGACATATAAGTTGTTATTAACCCTTTCCCACTTGTAAACGCTTTCTGACCAAACTTGGTATACAGTTAGTATATGGCAAGGTATAGAAGCATATTTATTTTCAAGGTCATAGGTTAAAGGTCAAGGTCAAACTTGGACTTTGATTATTTTCCCATATCAACAACCTTGTGACCACTCTACACTGAACATCCTTCGATCGATCTTACCCAATCTTGATATAAGGTTAGTAAATGGCAAGGTCTAGCAGCCTAATTATAAATTATAAATGCCCAATTATCAAAAGGTCTGTTTTCCTGTGTCGTGGGTCAGGTCTGATATATGTTTTTACCATCTTCAGTCCACAATGAATGATGTCAAATGACACTATTCGCAAACACCAACAATGGAGACTGCTATATCGTATAGCTTAATTAATCCTTTTCTAAACACCGCTTATCTAAACACTGCTTATCTAAACACCGCTTATCTAAACACCGCTTTTCTAAACACCGCTTATCTAAACACCGCTTATCTAAACACCGCTTATCTAAACACCGCTTATCTAAACACCGCTTTTCTAAACACCGCGTTTCTAAACACCGCTTATCTAAAGCTTTTCTGTCATGATAAATTGGGTTGACGGTCCGGTCCGGGTCCGGGAAAATAAAAAAAGGGCAATTTAGCCCAGAACAGATCCGGAAAAAGCTGTACTTTCGAATATTTTAATTATGCACTGTTAACTGATTAGCAACATAAATATTCAAGAAAGGTGTTACAACCACTGGCCATTAAGATATGAGTGCATGGATGCACAATCCGATCTTTATCTACAATTGTCAAAAATACAGAAGGATTAGATTTCCTGGAGCTCTGTTATCACGGAGTCCCTGCTGCGTGGAGACCGTACTTTGAAAAAGTGGAGACCTTCTTGAAAACCTATATAAAGGTTTATACGCAAAGCTGAATACAAAGCAGGGAATCTGAGTACAATGCATGGAAGCTGAGTGCAAAGCAGGGAATCAGAGTGCAATGGGAAGCTGAGTGCAAAGCATGGAAGCTGAGTGCAAAGCAGGGAAACTGAGTGAAAAGCAGGGAAGCTGATTGCAAAACAGGGAAGTTGAGTGAAAAGCAGGGAAGTCATTGCATTCGAAAGATTTTGCCTTTCATTCTTCTTCGAAAAGGTCTCCAAATGGAGGCCCTTTTGTAGATAAAAAGCAGTCACCGTAATGTTAAAATGTTAAAAGGTGGGTTTTTTTCAACTTGAATGTACTTGGAGCCAATGTATAAACCTTACTACTTCACACAAAAATGAGCTGACTTAGCAAACATTCTAGACCAAGATCTGCCTTGAAACCGAATCTTGTTCTACAATTGTTCGCTACTAGTTTAGAAAATTAAGTAACGCATACTCAAGCATTGTGTAAAAACATTCAAATATCGTTGACATGTGTAAAAAATAACCAATTTCTCCTTTTGCCGCAATGTTTTCAACTCTATTCAATAATTATATTTTCATATAAGACCTTTTCCTAGTTTTGCCTAAATTATTTCAAATTCGTCTGCTGAAGATGTGTTGCACGAGGGACAAAGTTCACTGGACACACAATCCCCTACCAAACAAGCTAATCTACTTTGAAGTACCTCTTGTTCCCACAATGATTTGAATAATCTGTGTCAGGTTCAGAAGGTGTAACAATCGAACTACGCGGATTAAGGGATCACCTTGTGTATTCAGCAGCGAAGGGAAATATCCCTTTACCTCATACGACAATTCTGCAGCAGACGACTATGAACATATGTTGTGAAAACATAGAAAATCTCTATAATTGAATGGATAACCTATGACTAAAAGTGGAAAACATTGTGGTCAAAGGAAAAATTGCTCATTTTGAGCAATTTCTTCTTTTGTCACTATGTTTTCAAAAAGCTGTCTGCTGCAGAGGCGTCAGAAAGCGTCTATATGAGGGTAAGTAGACCATTTGAAACCACCGCATAGTTAACATAGACTGTACGTATCCAGCCGTAACCGGGTATTGTCCCAGCGTCCCCTGACGGTCTACAGATTCATCTCGTGTTTAACCCCTTTACTTGCCGAATTTCAGAAAGTCGACTCTTCCATGTTGAAAAGTCGACGACTCCATTTTTCGTCCAACAGGAAGTTTGGTAAAAAGTAATGTCACATTGGCAAGCAATGCATATTTCAGGATAAACAGCTCGATACGAGCTGTCTCACCTGAATCTGTATTGTTTGTAAAAGCCTCTAATAGCCTTTGGCAACGAAAGTGTCAATTCCTTCAAACATACCGACGCTTTTTGATCCATCTGCAGAAGGAGAATTATTGAACACATTGTGGCAAATGGAGAAATTGCTCAAAAAGAGCAATTTCTCCATTTGCCACAATGTTTCAACTCGATTAAATATTCATACTTTAATTCATTATAGAGAGTTTCCATGGGTTAACAAGATGTTTTCAATGTCGTCTGCTGCATATTCTTTGTATGAGAGAAAGGATTAACAGTTAATCTGATAAAGAAGACAAATCTGCAGCAGACGACTTTGAAAACCCTGAAAAATCTCTTTAAAAAATAGCTTAATTGTTAAATAAAGTTGAAAACATTGTGGCCAAACGAGAAATTGCTCATCATGAGCAATTTCACCTTTGGCCACAATGTTTTGAAAAGTCGTCTGCTGCTATTGCGTCAAAATACGTCCGCAGGTTGAGAAAGGGTTAGTTTATATGTGATGCAATACTCTTCGGCTCGCATGTACATGTAAATAACAGTGCAAATAGGGTTCCTTCACAATTCTAAACAGATAAGCGTTCAATGAAAGTTCTGTTTTTTATACCGCTTTCAACAGTAGTTCAGTTATATCACGGCGTTTTCCAAGAACTGTTACCAGAACTAGCGGTAGTATTTATTCTGACACCGATGCGTCAGTCCTACCAGAACTAGCGGTAGTATTTATTCTGACACCGATGTAGTATTTATTCTGACACCGATGTAGTATTTATTCTGACACCGATGTAGTATTTATTCTGACACCGATGCGTCAGTCCTAACCCTGAGCGCCAAGGAGGGAGGCCAGAACTATCATTTTCAAAGTCGTTGGTATGGCGCTGACCGGGGATCGAACCCTGGCACCCCTCCCACTTCCGAGGTGCAGTGTGTAGCTCTAATCACTGCATCCCAGAGACGGGTACCAGATAAAGCGCAAACAACTTTAACCCTTTCTTTTTCAGCGCCGAATTGTTTAAAGTAGACTCTTCCATGTTCAAACTCGGACGACTCTATGTTCATGTTATAGAATTTTTGGAATATTTTTATAACTCACAGCCAAACAATGCAGATTTCAGGTGAGACAGCTCGTTACGAGCTGACTCACTTGAATCTGTATTGTTTGCAAAAAGCTCAAGATTGCCTTTGGCGCTGAAAGAGTTAAAGGTAACAGTCTACCAAGTATCTATACAATGAGCCCATCTTACAATCAAAAACACACTTTATGAATAGTTATGATGTTATTGTTTTAGGACTTCGAACAGAACAAGCTAAATTGACGAAAGCAGTGGTGTAATTTTTTGGGGGGATAAGGGAGGACAAAATGGCTTATCAAATTGTGGCAAACATTGCGGGGTGGAAAGCCATGAAAACCTAAACCGGAATATTTTCATAAACTGTCGACGCAGAAGTGGAAATAATACGATATATGTAGGTCGACATCATAAAATTTCGTGGGTGAATAAACCTTAAGAATTAAGTGGCCAAAAAAAGCTTCTGCAAGCATAATTTGACACGCTGTCTTCATCAACACATCCGTTTTGATGTCGTAAAGGAGGTAGTGGGTATATATATCGACAGTCGTTTCCCACATGCCGACGTAATTGACAGTTATTCAGCAGACGACTTTTGAAAACATTGTGGCAAAAGGACGAATTGCTCATGATGAGGAATTCCTCCTTTTTTCGCAATATTTTCAACTCTATTAAATGAATATATAGTTTATTGATAGAGATGTATCAGACAGATATACATACTAGTATTAAGTAAGTCGCCTGATGCGGGAAATGTTTCGGTCACGTGATCTTACTTAATAAAATGTGAGAATATAGATCCAGAATAAACTAGATTCAACTATTTACGATATGCAGACGTATTTTGACGCTTCTGCAGCAGATGATCTTTTTATAGACATTTTTTAACTATTTTTCAACTGCATGCCGATTCATTTGAATTTTCTAATACTTTTGCTGCGGATTTGAGTAAGTTTTGTATGTGGAAAATGATACAAAACCCTAAATAAGACAGTTCATGTTTTAGTTCATTAGCAAATTCTTTCATCGGAATAGATGGCCATGTAAACGTGAAGATAACATACACAAATGTATCTAGGGCTTTAGCTTACACATATACAATTATGCTGGTATGATATAATACGGTAGTCTATTGTGATAATACCACAGGAAAATAGTGTAAACCCTGACAACCTGGACGTATAATTTTGAATCCGATTAGAAACACTGTTGAAAAAGGGGAAATTTATGTTTTTCAAGACGTTCTCATTTAAACTAAAACGATATCAAAAGACGTCTGCTGCAAAGGCGTCAACTATCGTCAGTATCAGCTAAATTGAAAAGGTTCGTCTGCTCCTGCACAGCAGGGTTCGCTCCGTTGTATATGTTTCGAAAGTTAATCCAGCGTATCAATGAACATTAAACGTGTCATCATTTAGATCGTATTCGATTTCGGTTATTAGAATACATTTCACGAATGGCTGAATCGAACGGTCGCGCCGTGTTTATACGGGAACGGCTGTATAAATAGTTGTTGTTTTCTAACCATAAGAGACAATTTGCGTATCATTCTGTGCATGAATTTGAACTACTGCGAACACTGTATACTGGTTATTAGTGATTAAAACGTTCACGCCGACTCAAGTGAACCTACACTGTCCATCACGTCGGCACAGAAACTTCCAAGAAACTTCTGACAAACAGTACAGACTCTTGGATACCATAAAATGAAATGCATAGTTAGATGGTTCATTTACCCTTGTCACGAATACTCTGGGTTTGGGCTTCTGGGCGAACAGTCCCTTTCAGCTTCAATAGGGATTGCCAAGTTGGTGAAGTTTAAAACTTTAAGAGCGTCCGCCTCGGGTGCGGGAGGTCTCTGGTTCGATACTCGGTCGGGTCATATCAAAGACTTTACAAATTACGGCAATGACTTTCCCTCCTTGGCGTTCAGGATCGTGTGATTTACTCGCTGGTGTCAGAACTATGGTTTACTTATCCAGGAAATGGTGGGATATAACTGTTGAAAACGGCGTAAAGCACAAATAAAAATAAACCCGCTTAATAGTTAAACCTAGTTAAACATATGTTTTCTCTGTCAGCTTGTATTAGTTTGTAAGGACGCGACTCCTAATGCTCATGATTTAGAAATACCTTAAGGACGATGTGAAGCGACAGTATAACACTGTTGTGTTATTCCCATTTTCACACGACCTTTTCCTAATGTATATTCAAAGTTTGTTCGATGTTCAGTGGACGTCGAACCGTGAAATCGAGTTATTCCAGCTTTTAAACCGAACAGTTACCGTGAAGGTTACATTTAATAGACTTAAAATACGATCGAAACCCTTTGTGAAATGGTGGGCTGTTACTTGACACGATAAACTTTATTCTGACCTTTGCTTTGATTGATTGCTTGATTAATTGATTGATTTATTGATTGATTGATTGATTAATTGATCGATATGTTGATAGGGTTTAACGGCATTGTTAACAATTATTCATTTATATCACGGCGACCAGTTCACCTATACATGTGTTTCCTTGATTCCTCACACAAGTGCTCCAAAGAACCGTCTTTCCAAGCAACTGGCTGCCTTCCCACATATACTGTATGGTAAAAGTTAATATACAATCTATGAAACGGTATATTACTTGACATTATTAATTAACCTGAACCTGACATTTGGTCCATGTCTGGGCGAATGCATGACACACGGTACAAGTTGGTTTATCGCAAACAGTACAGACCCAGAATAGTCCGTGTATCCGCACGGTCAGGTCAACATCTACACTGTTCACATAGTACTTGCATAAGCGAGTTATAATATTCTGTCAATATGTGTAGATTCTGATAAGACTGCGCAAGTGGACAACCTAAACTGTTCAGAAATGCCAAATGTACCTTTTATCATACATTGACTCATTGTATGTGTGCATTAATATACATAGTTGAAAGTGTGTGCCATGTATCCGACTATGTGTATGGTCATCAATCAAATAATTATTTGATGAAAGTAAATGTATGTGATTATAATTTACATATTTGAACTAAGGTCTGGTCAGGTAACCATGTTCTCACATACAGACGCCTTCTGAATCAGGTGCAGCAGACGAGCTTTAAAAACACTCTGGCAAAAGTAGAAGTTGCTCATCATGAGATACCGTCATGTTGGAGTTCTCCTTCGATCTAATCTGAATTATTTTTTTCATCTTCGACATTTATATCAAGACAACAGTGAAGCCCATCTGACAGATCTTTTCGAGAAATGTGTTCGAGTTAAACATATACTCGAATAATAACATGTTCGAGATATCGCGAGTCAATTGAATGTGTCCAGATAGTGCATTTGTTTTCCAAAGAAGCCGACTTCATAATAAAAAATCTCTACTTTTGTTTCAATGTTTTCAACTCTTAGAATAATCATACTTTCAATCATAGAGATTAACCATAGTTTCGTCAAGATATTTTTGAAGTCTTCTGTTTTAGATTTGATATATTTTGGATATGGTTACAATTGGCAAATCACCATCAGTATACGGTAATGTAGCGAATCTAAAACCGGTCGAACCAGTCCTCTAGACCAAGACAAGGCAAGGGGCCTTAAATGTGTTATGGTGAATGTGTATAGTTGAAAACAGTATGGTAAAAGGATAAATTGCTCATCATGAGCGATTTCTCCTTCTGTCACATTGTTTTCGAAAGCAATCTGCTGTACATGCATCAATATACATCTAGAAAATATAATATCATCTAAACCGTAAAAATATAAACACATTCACTCTTTCGCTGCCAAAGTCAAAACAAAGCTTTTGCAAACAATGCAGATTCAGGTGACGAGCTCTCTCTTCTGAAATCTGCATTGTTTGCCACTTAGACATCAACCTTTACTAAAGTTCCTGTTGGACGAAAAGGGTGATCCAATTTTCAAAATGGTAAAGTCGACTTTGTGAAATTCGGTGGTAACAGAGATAAGGCATAATGGGATGTATCACACTATTATGTAGCTAAGATAGTTCAACAAAAACAATGAAATGAAGGAAGGACAGACAAAAGAAATTATACATGTCTGCTAATGTATGGCACTTGTCTTTTTTAATTTTCTTTTTATCAGTACATAACAATAGACAGAGCCTGTTGGATCCTCGAAACCAGATAAGCCGTCCTTGATAACACTCTCCCTCATACAAACGACTTACTCATGCGGCCTTTGCAGCAGACGGGATTGTTATAAATTCGAGGGGGAAAAAAGAGAAATAACAATAGGCCAATATCTATTGTTTTTACTGCAGCAGAGCTCTATTTAAATTGAACCCTTTCACACATTCGGCAAATCTGCAGCATGCGACTTTCAAAACTTCGAATGCAATTAAGAGAAATATCTTGAAAGAAAAATGAATATTACTAAGAACGAGCACAGGTAACTTGAACAAGGGTTTGGGGGCAAGAAAGTAGTCTGTGTAAAGTTCCAGATATCGAGTGCATTACATGTTCCAACATCATTATTTACACTACTGATCCTATATTGTTTGTACTCAAAAGAATTGTCTTAGTGAAACGATTCGTTTGAGTACCAACAACATATGATTTCGATTAGTATGGAGAGATGTATCATGGAGTAAATTCCTGTTTACTCCTTCCTATCTAGGCCTATAATTTAATCCTTCTCCAAGAATCCTTCAGACGCTTTTTGACGCGTTTGCAGCAGACGACTTTTGAAAGGATTGTGGCTTTATGATAAATTGTTCCAAACGATGCTTTCAGCTCTATTCAATAGTTTAATATTCATTTATAGAGATTTTCCTTTTGTTAATCTAGAGTTTTTAAAGATATGTTGTACGTGGGAAAGGGTTAAGCATAGGTGTCAAACAGGAATTCGTGGCGGAGAAACGAAGATGAAAAGTTCTACAGCGGCGATAAGCCAAGTACTTAACGTCCAACGGTACAAACAAAGATATTCCGAGTATTTGATTAGAACCGACAGGAACAATCGCAACATCCAGTCACAAAGTATAAAACATTGATAAAACATTTAACCCTTCTGTATCCGTATCGCCCTAATACTCGGACGTGCTTTATAACCCATTACCAGATAAACTAATTGTGGGTTCTTCCAAACTCAAATATTAGTTTATATCATCTGGGTAAAAACCATGGTGGGAAATTTGACATTTTAAGATTTGTTTCTCTCTTTTCAATAATATGTTCAGATACCGCAGATACCGCACTCAACTGTCCCCTGTTTAAGGGGTGTGGTTAACGTCAGTACGTGCTATGTGTAAACATAATTAGCATGCTGTGCAAAGCTACAAAGTATCATAAATCGAGTTTAATCGAGTATTTAGTGTAAAGTATTTCGAAATCCAAACTCTTCATCAATTAACCCTTCCCAACATACAGCAAATCTGCAGCAGACGATTATGAAAGCATCTAGGAATTTAGGTCATTGAAAAGGGTTGCTTTCTTCTTTTGCCAGAATGTTTTCAAGTTGTCTGCTGCAGAATGTTTTCAAGTTGTCTGCTGCAGAACGTGTTCAAGTTGTCTGCTGCAGAACGTTTTCAAGTTGTCTGATGCAGAACGTGTTCAAGTTGTCTGCTGCAGAACGTTTTCAAGTTGTCTGCTGCAGAACGTGTTCAAGTTGTCTGCTGCAGAACGTTTTCAAGTTGTCTGCTGCAGAACGTTGTCAAGTTGTCAAGTTGTCTGCTGCAGAATGTGTTCAAGTTGTCTGCTGCAGAATGTGTTCAAGTTGTCTGCTGCATAATGTGTTCAAGTTGTCTGCTACAGCATGTGTCTATACGTGATCCGTAACTTCATTTCCCATAATGTTTCAAAAGTGCGCTACAGAGGCGTTCAAACTCGTCTCGGAAAGGGTAAACCGAAAGGTGTTAATATTTGGGTGGTGCATTTTTGACAAAGATATGTTATCATGGTTTTCTCTATTGTTGTGTCGGATAAAAATAATTTATATTTAAGCACGTGCGGTGGGTGACCCTGTTCTAGGCAGAAAAATCCCCCGACAGAGGTCGCTGACACTTATGATAAAGTGTAATAGTCTGGTACCAGACGAACTGAAGTAAATTAGTACGTCTGGCATTAACCAACAATGGCGACTAGATTTGCTACCTACCCTTTATATATCAATACCGTATATATGAACTGATTAATCGTTGAAAGTCTTATTAGGCATATATTATGTCAATAACAAAAAAGCTGTAGAAGCTAACTAGATCTTGTAAAATAAGAAAGAAGGATATTTGTCATTGATTGAAATACAGTGAGAACAAAGAAGATTCTTGTCAGAGTTCGGGTAGGGACAGAAGGCGAGCACGAGGTTCGTTTTCGATGTATGTGTACGATGTATGTGTACGATGTATGTGTACGTGTACGATGTATGTGTACGATGTATGTGTACGGTGTATGTGTACGATGTATGTGTACGATATATGTGTACGATGTGCATGCATGTGTACGATGTATGTGTACGATATATGTGTATGATGTGCATGCATGTGTACGATGTATGTGTACGATGTATGTGTACGATGTATATGTACGATGTATGTGTACGATGTATGGTGACGATGTATATGTACGATGTATGTGTACGATGTATGTGTACGATGTATGTGTATGATGTATATGTACGATGTAGGTAACGATGTATGTGTACGATGAGTGTGTACGATGTATGTGTACGATGTATGTGTACGCTGATTGTGTACGATGTATGTGTACGCTGTATATGTACGATGTATGTGTTCGATGTATGTGTACGATGTATGTATACGATGTATGTATACGATGAGTGTGTACGATGTATGTGTACGATGAGTGTGTACGATGTATGTGTACGATGTATGTGTACGATGTATGTGTACAATGTATGTGTATGATGTATGTGTACGATGTATGTGTACGATGTATGTATACGATGTATGTGTACGATGAGTGTGTACGATGTATGTGTATGATGTATGTGTACGATGAATGTGTACGATGTATGTGTACGATGTATGTGTACGATGTATGTGTATGATGTATGTGTACGATGAATGTGTACGATGTATGTGTACGATGTATGTGTACGATGTATGTGTACGATGTATGTGTATGATGTATGTGTACGATGAATGTGTACGATGTATGTGTACGATGTATGTGTACGATGTATGTGTACGATGTATGTGTATGATGTATGTGTACGATGAATGTGTACGATGTATGTGTACAATGTATGTGTAAGATGTGTACGATGTATGTGTACGATGTTTGTGTACGACGATTGTGTACGATGTATGTATACGATGAATGTATACGATGAATGTGTACGATGAATGTGTACGATGAATGTGTACAATGTATGTGTACAATGAATGTGTACGATAATTGTGTACGATGTATGTGTACGATGTATGTGCACGACGATTGTGTACGATGTATGTGTACGATGAATATGTACGATGAATGTGTACGATGAATGTGTACGATGAATGTGTACGATGAATGTGTACGATGTATGTGTACGATGTATGTGTAAGATGTATTTGTAAGATGTATGTGTAAGATGTATGTGTAAGATGATTGTGTACGCTGTATGTGTAAGATGTATGTGTAAGATGTATGTGTAAGATGATTGTGTACGATGTATGTGTAAGATGTATGTGTAAGATGTATGTGTACGATGTATGTGTACGATGTATGTGTACGATGTGTGTTTATGACAGCGTAACAAAGCGCTTATTGCGTGACTTTGTTTACCTTATTGTTCAGAAATTATGACGAAGCTTTTCAAAACAATCAACATAATGTAACAATACTCTTTTAATTAAGATCAGCATATGATCAGTTATGTTACTCCATGTTCAGTAGTTGAAAACAGTAACAGGTGTTACTCCATCTGACAATTTCTTATTGGAACGTCAAGCGCGGCTATTTCAAATCATACGACTTATCGTAGTGTCCAGATGGTTCAAAGGAGATTCAATTCAAATTGAGGAGATTATATCATTTCAGACATCATCACATCACTCTTTTATAACTTACGTACGCATCTAGGCGCATCTACAACAGGCGATGTTCGAAAACATTGTAACAGAAGGAGACATTACACATCACGTAACATTATATTCCATAAATATGACTTGATTGTTTTTTAAAGTAGTCTGCTGCAGACTTGTCGAATATGGGATGTGGTTTTAGAGTCTTGTTTCATGTGGTAAGTGTAGGTTCCAAAATAACTGCCGCAAAGTATAAATACATTTCGGTTGTAGAAATAGAGCGGAATAATTGTTATTAACACTTTCCCACATACAACAAATCAGTAACAAATGACTTTGAAAAAATATAATAAAAGATATGGATTTTGTTATAAATGAGTGTGAACTATTGAATATAGGAGCAATTTCTCCTTTCGTCACAAGGTCTACTGCAGAGGCGTCAGAAAGCTTCTACTTGCGGGAAATGGTTAAAAGGACAGCAGAAGACAAAAACAGACAGAACGTATCGTGCCGTAATTAAGCCTTGCTGTATGAAAACCGACAAGAGCGCATTTATTATCAACACAATCGGAACAAATCTGACTCTACACTGTTCGACTATAAGACCCTCATAACGTTTTCGAGAAACATCTGTCAAATTTCGGGCATGAGGACAAATATTTTTGAAAAATACAGTTACATGTTTGTATAAGTCTCTTGTGGATCAGAAAGCATAGAACCGATTATACATAATTCTAGACACTTATCACACATACGCTAATGTGTGTGTTCTTTGTGCACGGCTAATGTGAAAACCAGAGCTTTAGATACGATTTGTATTATTCTAATTATCCTTACTGAAACGATTTTGTTGAGTACCCACAACACACCGGTTTGGTTCAGTTATAAAACATATAGTGTCGGGAAAAGACGAGTTAACTGTCCCTTAGCTAGTCCTCTGTCAGAAGACCTTACAACTCGAACTAAAAACAGGAAAGAAATGACATACCTGTGAACGTTGAGTGATCTCGTAGTCGTGTCGTGTCGTGTTGGATGGAGTGGTATGGTCGGCTTACTATGAAACACATTGAATTCCTTAAACGTCATGCTGCAATTGTCAATTCTGATGTATCAATTGTCAATTCTCGTTGGTCGGTCTTCAAACGACGCACATTGTCTTTCCGGTTATGACACTATTTATACATCATGAACCGATCTTCGTTCCTGCTAAACCATATTTGCTCTCTTTTCCATAAACATATTGTGTGTTGTTTTATGCAATAAAATGTTATTGTATTATGTATCCTTTTTTATCAATCTGAATTTGTTCATCTTATAGGCGTTCACGTTTTTAGTTTTAATTAATGTGTCTCTAGCTTTCTGTTTCTAGTACATGTATACATTTATTACTCTAATTGGGAAAAGGAAAAGTGGTTTCACTATTTGCGTCCTCGTACTTGTTGGAGATCCGTATCTAGAGAACTCTAATGATGGTGACGAATCATCCGCTGGTGATTCTGAAATAAAACAAATGTATTTGTATAGATCACTAGATAAAGCAAGTATTTAGTATTTTTATAGAGCACTAGATAAAGCAAGTATTTAGTATTTTTATATCTTTATTTGAAACTGAAACCCCTATATTTTGGGTACTCAAAAAAAAACGCCCTCCGTGAGACGATGCTTTTGAGTAACCACAACATAGGGTTTGGTGGACTAATAAGAGAGATATAGAGTGGAAATACCTTTTCATTCCCCCTTATCTAGACATCTACTTACAGTACTGTTCGTGCTTTCCCTTTCCTGCATACCTTTGAAAACATCTGGGAAATCAGTGAAAATGTATACAAATGATCGTGATCAATATCTCTCCTTTTCACAATGCTTTCAAACCTCGTCTGCAGCAGATAACTCTAAATGCGTCTGACTGTGGGTTAAATGTGATTATTTCGAATTCAATACATTCTATCAAAAGTAACCAAAACATTCAGGAGAAAAACTTTATCTTCTCAGAAACAGGTATAATTACAATTTTGACAGTTTGGCAAAAAGTGTGTTATCTAAATTGGAATCAAATGCACTTATGAATTATTAATTTATTCTGCAATGAATTCATTTCCTATAGAACATTAGTGAACGTTGCTTTTGTTCTTAAATCCATGAAAATATATACTAAAAAAATATAATTTAGAAAAAGATTAACTGCGCAATTTCGTCGTTTGTATGTCCAATCGCAAATATAAAAACACATGTAATACTGAGGTAGTTATGATTGTTAATCTAAACGGAAATAAAAAATGTAAAATTATCCTTAATGATTTACGAATCAACTTTATAGAACAATCTTAAGAAACAATACCAGGTACTGATCCACCTAGAGACGATGTAAACGCAGAACTGATGTGTTTTTAGTCCGTCCCCCCACCTATTTTTGACATAAAAAACTGTAAAATGATCTGCAACTATCCTTTTTAAACCAAACAGGACCCCCGTTTAACCAACATCCATTAACCCTTTACCTTATACGACCATTCTGCAGCAAAAGACTTTGAACAGATTTCGTCAAATAATAGAAAATATCCTATGACTTAAGTTGGAAAACATTGTGACATAAGACGAAATTGCTCG